>CM070027.1:24062864-24662864 GCA_036247105.1 Cirrhinus mrigala | reverse complement strand
TGCCATGTTTTAGTACTCACGTATCTCATCTTCATGGAATAAATACATATCTCTCTAAAAAACACAATGCATACTCTACTAATATCTCAAAACTGATGGTTCATCAACCAGCTCTCACAGTCCATACATTTATTTCATTTTCTAGGGAAATTAATGTTTCTGATTCACAAAAAAGAACCGGATCAAAGGAGTCAGAATTGCATACACAAAGTCTGACCAAAGCTGAATGAAAATTACACTGGAAGACCAACACTGTGAAATATTATTATAATTTCAAATAGCTGTTTTTTATTTGAATATATTTTTAAATGTAATTTATCTCTGTGATGGCTAAGCTGAATTTTCAGCATCATTACTCCAGTCTTCAGTGTCAAAGGTTCTTTTTTTTAATCAATATTGACAACGGCTGTACTTATTATTTTTGTGAAAAACTGTATATGCCAGTGTCTACGTACAGTGTCATAGTCACTCTGAGAGTCTCCAAATGAGGGAAACCCATCCTCCTCTTCTTCCACATCTTTACTGTGCTCCATCTCCTCCTTTACGATAGTCTCAAACACGTTTCTGTATACAGTGTAAAAGCCCTACAGAAAAAAAGAGAGAGTTTGCAGTATTAAAACAGAATACATGCATTTCCACTAACTGTCTGAATCATTCCAAACTGAAAGCGTAACTTGTGCATTTTCAACATGAACTTCTACTGCCCTCCAGCAGTACAGGATGGTACAGCAGACATATGGGCTATACACTACCAGTCAAAAGTTTTTGAACAGTAAGATTATTATTGTTTTTTTAAAGAAGTCTCTTCTGCTCACCAAACCTGCATCATGGTGAATTTCTGCATGAATTTTTAGCATCATTACTCCAATCACATGACCCTTCAGAAATGATCCTAATATTCTGATTTGCTGCTCAAAAAAACATTTCTTTTTATTATGATGTTAAAAACAGCTGAGTAGATTTTTTTTCAGTTTTCTTTGAATAGAGAGTTCAGAAATAGAAATCTTTTGTAACATCATAAATGTCTTTATCATCACTTTTGATAAATTTAAAGCTTCCCTGCTAAATAAAAGTATTAATTTCTATCATTTCTTTCCCGGAAAAGAAAAAAAATTATACTGACTTCTAGCTTTTGAATGGTATAGTAATACTGTTTAAAAGATTTTTATTTAATAAATGAAGTGTTTCTTGAACAGCAAATCAGCATAGTAGAATAATTTCTAAAGGATCATGTGACACTGAAGACTGGAGTAATGATGCTGAAAACTTAGCTTTGATCTCAGGCAAAAATGACATTTTAAAATGTGTTCAAATAAAAAGCAGTTATTTTAAATACTTAAAATATTTCAGAATTTTACTGCTTTTGCTGTACTTTGGATCAAATAAATGCAGGCTTGGTGCACAGAAGAGACTTACTTAAGAAACATTAAAAATCTTTTGACTGGTAGTGTACATAATAAAAAGAGAAACACCAGATACATATAAGATTAGGGTTGGGTATCATTAGAATTGTATCAATTCCTGATTTCACTTATCGATTTAGATTCTTTTCGATTCCAATGTAAATAAAAGATGATATCAAGCATATTTATTCTGTTTTTTTTTTTTGCTAAACGTTTAGTTGCAGCTGAATACCATGAACAAAAATCTACAAAAAACAGGATTCACTTAAGAGCTGTTTGCAAAATAGAGCTGCGTGATTCGGGATAAATTGGGTTGTTGTTTTTTTTTAAATGGAAGTTGTGGTTCTTATGATTCTGAATAAAAAAAAAAAACATTAGACAAATAAACAAAATTACATGTAGGCCTACTTAATAGGTGAATGATTCAGTGATTCACTGAAGATTTACTTGGTTCATTACTGGATGAATCAGTGTTTTTGAACGAATGATCAAAGACAAATACATTATTAACAGCTCCTTTTTGCCACCTACTGGCATAACAATGTAATGATAAATCTTGAACATTATTTGGAATGTCAAATAAACTTTCAAAAGGATGATTTACTCTATTTTGATCTCTGCCATACATATCAGAGTTTATATCCGGACTATGAACTTTTATCCCAGTACTTCTGTGATTATTTGAATGTTTGTAACACAGAAATAATGAACTGTGTGGTGTAAAATACTGTGAAACTGTTCATATTGAGATAATACAAAAATTAATTAACATTATATATAATAGAATATGAAATCAAATATAGATAAACAATTAATAAGCTCTCATTTAGTTCAATTTTAGCTACATACAGAATGCAATCGTCTTGATATGCACTTTTTTTTACATATAGTTATAATGCAGTTGTAAAAGACATATGTCTGACATGTGTCATACATTTAAAAGTGAACGCAGATGAAAAACAAGAACATGTCTGAGATGAACAGACACGTGCATGTGTGGCTACTGGCCGACAAAAAAATAATTTTAATAATATTCACCTTTTCATCATCTCCAAAACCTGAGTAACAGGTGACAGTGAAAAACTGCAAGAGATCAATGCTGTCATCCTGATACTCTCCGCTGACACCTCCTTTCAGCAGCGCCTCTCGGTGGTTATCATACCTAAAAACAAAAGTAACAGCCATTTTAGCGTAATTAAATATTAATGAAATAACATCAAAAGCTGTAATAGCCATTTTAGTATACTAATGGCCAAATATTGAGTAGAATTACTGGTATTTTTTAAAAACACAATACATAAATTACCCCCCCAAAAATATTTTTTGTGCATGTGTTTTCTATGTGTGTCAGGGAACAGTTTTAGAACAGTTACAGTTAATTCATAACAATTACTGAATTAATTATTGTCGATTTGCAATAATAGAAAAAAAACTGGAAAACTGGAAAGTAATGGCATATGCAGCAAAGTATACAATTTGAAACTTATATGCCACCCTGGACCACAAAACCAGTCATAAGTAGCACGGGTATATTTGTAGCAATAGCCAAAAACACAAAACTGCATGGGTCAAAATTATCGATTTTTCTTTTATGACAAAAATCATTAGGATATTAAGTAAAGATCATGTTCCATGAAGATATTTTGTAAATTTCCTACTGTAAATATATCAAAACTTGATTTTTTATTAGTAATATGCATTGCTAAGAACTTTATTTGAACAACTTTAAAGGCGAGTTTTCCAATATTTTGATTTTTTTGCACCCTCAGATTCCAGATTTTTAAATAGTTGTATCTCAGCCAAACATTGTCCTATCCTAACAAACCATATATCAATGTAAATCTTATTCAGCTTTCAGACAATGTATAAATCTCAATTTCAAAAAATGGACACTTATGACTGGTTTTGTGGTCCAGGGTCGCATATTAGTGTAATACGATTAATATTAGTATTACTGATTTGTTTGCAATTTTCAACCCATTCCTGATTCATCCAGTGCTAATGAAAGTTCACAGTTTTGAAAAATCCTCATTTTTGTTACACAGCTAGAACACAGATCAGCGTCAATGTCAACATCGTCATTCCAAGCCCATATGCTGTTTTTCCACTGAACACAAAAGGAGAATTTTGAAGAAGAGCTTTTGTACAACAGCAGTGACCACTTCTGTCACGCTCTAAAAAAAAAAACACCATAAAAGTATTCATAACACCATATGGAAAATAGCAAAATTCTCCTTTTATCCATTGAATGGAAAAAATAACTGCACATTGGTTTGGAATGACATGAGGATAAGGAAAAAGAGTGAGCTACTCCATTAACCAGCACCCAATAACCCAAAATTAAATTTCTGGCTGTTTCTTACATAAAACCATAACTTCATAACATTTATTAGAGTGTATGCAGCAAGTCTTACGTTTAGATCTTGGTGGGAAAAATCACTTTTAATCCACTTTTATATAAAAAACCGTGGTTTAGACATTTCACAATAAATATTTGCATACACAACATGATGTATATACAGTCATACAGGTTTGCAACATAACAGTGGTGAACAGACAGAATAGGATATTCATTTGATAAGAAACTATCCTTTTTTAAGGATTGTTTACACAGGATATGTAACCTATAGCCTAAGTAAAGCCTTAGCATAAGTAAAATCTCATTAGTCCTGATTCAAGCTAGATGTATTGCAATCTATGATTAACAGTTGTTGTTTATTGATCTTACCAGGCTCTCTCCTGTGGATCACTCAGAACATCATATGCAGCTTGGATAAGCTTGAACTCCTCTGCAGCCTCCTCTGCGTTATCCAAGTTCTTGTCTAGAATCAGAATTTAAGAAAAATATGAATTACATTAGAACCTTATTTCATGGTTAAGCTAATATAAGTCATATAAACAGCACTTGATAGATCATCGCTGAGGAGTTGTTAGAAAACAGACGACACCAACAGCCTTATTTATTAAAAAAGGACAACAACCTCTATTAATTATCAAAGAGATAAGATGAAATCACATACCCGGGTGCCATTTCAAGGCTAATTTTCTATAAGCCTTCTTCAGGTCGTCGTCCGACGCGTCTCTTTTAACCCCCAGCACCTCATAGTGACACTTCATCCTGGTTTTTACTTGAGGGAGATCCTATACAAACTTAAAAGGCCGTGTTTTGAATACCACTGTCATTAGCTACAGAACGAAATGTCACCAATATGCCCACGTGGATTAGAAAACTAAAACTAAAACAACGGTAATCGTATATAACACTAAATATAATAAAGATAATACTATAATTAAGCCACTAAGCGCACTTATTCATCAACTTCTTAAACAGTTGTCATGTTTTCACTCGATGGAAGAACCGCGCGAAGCCGGTGTCGTGTGTGCAGCCGCGGCGCATTGAATTGATGTCACGGACGAGACGCGCTGCTATTGGCTGAGAGTTGTAGCTTTTAAGTATGAAATTTTATATAAAATATTTTTTTGTTTTTTATTTATTTGTTTACCTGAGATAGCATTTGTGTATGAATTCAAATATAGTAAAGCTAAAAAAGAACTTGTTTTTTTTTTTTTAAGAATAAAATAATATTTCTGAATATATATCGCCTTATATCTTAATCGTAGCTCACAATAATCGGATATATTTTTAATAACAAATATGTTTGTAAGCATAAACATATGTGATATAACCTACACAACACACGTAAATTATTGATTAAATGACTTAAAGGCTTATATAACGTTAAACGTTACATTAAAAATCTCTCAGAAGCCAGCTGTAGATTATTTTTGCAATTTATTGTTCATTTCAAAATCAAGCATAAACTCAATATTGTTCTGTTAATTTAAATTGAATGGGTGGGATTTGTCAGTGAGTGGCTAACCTTTGAAACAATGCAAACCGCTATTTATTCCGAGCAGGAGTGGCTTATGGCTTTTTTTTCTAAGCTTCCTAAGAGTTTGCATACAATTGACAAATGCTGGCTATTTTAATCTTTCAGGAGGACATATAGCTGCTGCCATAACGAGATCTGCTGTATGTCTGCAGTTTATTTTAGTCACGTTTGTTTTGCATGTAAAGATTGGATATAATAGCTTATAAACTAACATCATGAAATCTATGAGGGAAGTTGATCTGGATACATACAGTTTGTCTTTACTTACGGCAAAAGAAGACATCCTGAATCCACGCTCGTCAACAAACTGGTATGAAGACGGTTTTTGTTTATTTGCTTGTTTTTAAAATCCATACGTAATAGCTAATATATATTCAGATAGACAAGATACAGTAAAAAAGTAAAATTAAATAAAATGTGAGCAGGATACGTAAAGCTGCTTTAAATTTAATTATTATTTTTATTACATTTATTTATTTTACCAAGAAATGTTTTTTGACAATACGTAATGAGTTTTAATTAAATAGCAAACGTTTTCAAACAACAATAATAACTATAATACTTATATAATGCATTAAAATATGATATAACCTATGCATAATATCTAATTTTATAAAAGCGAAAAACTGTTAGCAGAGGATGGTTTCGATCCATCGACCTCTGGGTTATGGGCCCAGCACGCTTCCGCTGCGCCACTCTGCTAGGCGGGAGCGCAAAGGCGCACTTTCAGGTTTTGAGCAAGTGAGAATTTTCCGTTGCTCGTATTTATCTGTTCTTAGCCATTAATTATTCACAGACGCCGACAACCACATAAAACACTGCTTATGCTGAAATTCCTTGGAAAG
The DNA here is from genome assembly GCA_036247105.1 of Cirrhinus mrigala. Taxonomy (NCBI): domain Eukaryota; kingdom Metazoa; phylum Chordata; class Actinopteri; order Cypriniformes; family Cyprinidae; genus Cirrhinus; species Cirrhinus mrigala. The sequence continues at coordinate 24,656,723 of CM070027.1, read as the reverse complement.
AAAATAAATAATGTGCAGCTATTCCACCACACTGATGGTTTTGCTTATATGTATGTTAAGGAGATAATCTAGTGTCCCTGTTTTAATTATTAGAACAAAAAATAAACAAATTAACAAAAAAAAGTGACGTCATGACTTCGTTTTAAAGTTTTTTTTTTTTTACATTTCTAGTCCAGTAGTCTAGTCTAGCTAGTCCAGTATAAAGTAGACGTCAATGCTGTGGTGTCTTGATCTGATGAATTACATTTCAGAATGTCTGTCTTATCTTAATGACCAAACAACCCCCTCCCAGACCAATTTCCTCTGTAAATACCCCTGCTTATCTTAATTAGCATGTTTATCTGCAAAATCACCCTGTATGACAAACTATCCTACGATCTGAGATGCTAAACCGAAAGCGTGGAGGTGTGTGTGGGTCAAGCATCTGTTAAACATGCTACTTCAGACATAAGTCTGTCCGTGATTGTTTTTGACCATGCTTGGGGCTAAAATGCAGACATATCCACAGGCAGAGCAGTTCCTGTTGTTCTTGTCTCAGGAAATATTTTAAAAGGGAGAATGTCGCCGCTGGAAGGACTTTTCAAAAGAAACAATGTTGGTTGTTTGTGAGCTAAAATAGGTCTGTATAATTCTGAACTTCATTTAGTCTGTGTGTTTGTGATAAGAGAAACCTTTTGGATTTCTTTCCTGACATTCAGATTGCATTCCATCTGATTTGATGTTAAACTCTAAGCTGTTTATAAACCAAGGCCTCATTAAATTATTCAAACCATGTCCTAATTTCATCATGTGTAGTTTAGATTTCTATTACATTATTTGGCTTTACCCACTTCAGGTTCTAAGATATTCAAATTTATTTTAGTAATGGCTTCAAGCGCATAAAAAAGTGCCAGATGTCTCCTTCAAAGGTGTTAGTCTAAACACGGAAGCAGGAGTCTGCATCTTCATAACATTCCTGTCTCTGCCATTTCCTCAGTTTTTTTATAGAGTATGGGTATTTATAATAAAGCATAATAATAAGTCAACAGTTAGAAAATGTTTTACAAATCAGGTTGAACAAAATACAAACAAACCCTTCTGACAAAACCCCTCAAAATATAGATAAACAGAAAACTTTTTGTTTTGTGCCGTTTTGTGTTAAAGTGCTACTGAAGTGGAGGTTTCTGGGGAAAAAAATGCATTTTAAGAAAACCACCTTTAAATAAATGTATCGTAATTGAAATGTACAGATGCAAGTAGGTAAGGTGTAATACTAAGCACTTAAATTTATATTTTTGATGCTTTCTTTCCACTAGTCTGAAAAAAGTCAAGCAAAATAGACAAAAAAATCTCAAAATTGGACATTGTAGATTAAAAAAAAACATTGGTGGCTGTAGCATCTTGCATTAATGAGTAAACTTACAAAAGCATCACATGCATAGTAACATAATAGCACCCAAGCAGCTTAAATGTGTCTTATGTAAGTTAGATGTAACATGCTTGACAATGTCTAGTATGCAGTCAAGGGGATTCAGCTCAAGACATTTGCGTAAGCCGTTTCTTTTAATATAGCTCAAACTATTTGCCTAGAAGTTGAAAAATGTTTGGATTAACAGTCTATGCGATTATCCTTCTAGGCTTTTGAGAATGACCATGACATACTAGCATGGCGATTTCCAAGAACGACATACATAACGGCTCCAGTGTCCAAATAACCAAATTTATCGATTTTTTTTATATTTTTTTTGTAGTTGTTTGTTTGTAATGTTTCTAAATTGAGTGCTCAGGTTTGTGTGCTTCATGCCGTTGTAGTTGTATGTTCTTGACATTGTTCTCATGAGAATGTGGGAAAACTGGTCTTTTGTTTTTGGGTGTGAGCAGATTATAGAAGACCCTAGGGATCCAAGAAGGGTCCTGTCCACAGGAAATGCTGCCATTTTATTTTTTTCCTGTTTAATTTATTGTACTGAACTTTAAATACATCAGATTTTCCCACCATAGGCCTTTCCCAACTTATATATATACAGATCTGGGTAGTAACTGATTAGATGTAATTTGGATTACATAATCAGATTCCAAAAATTAAGTACTTATAATTAGAATAAATTACAGTTAAAAATACCCATAATCAGACTACAGTTACTTTTTACGTGAATACGTATTATTTACACAATAGCAATAAATTATTCATAATTTATTATTTCTCCATAATTCCTCTTTTTAATCTTTTTAAACATTTTTCTTTCTAAAATAGCCTTTCTGATTATATGCATTCAGAAAGTCTTCATGTTTTGTGGACATTCACACAAAGATCAGTCAGGTGTTTGTCCAGCACAACATTTGACCACTGGTTTACAAAAACAATTTTAGGTGTTTCAAATTTGCATCAGCTACTGATGAACACTTGATTTTTATTTGAATTACCACTCTGTAGGTTATTTAACCATCTATTTCTATGTCTTACATGGCTTTTTTGTCATCTAATACTTTTTCACCTAATATATTTACTTGAAGTACCCCTGAGATTTTGAAATAAATATTTTAATAATTAAGTATCACATTTGCATGTTCACTGGTTCTCTGATATTGGTTATGGTCACATGACATGCAGGTAAACAAATAAAATATTTCATTTTTATACTTATTTTAGTGAGTTCTATTATTTTAATTGATTTTTAAATCAGTTATTTTAACATTTTTTATGATTTAATAAATTAATTAGTTTAACATTAAAGTCATAAACCCCCTGTAGTTCCTTCACAAACACCAGCTTGGGAAACCTTGACCTAATATAATGTTTAATGCACCTCATGTTGTTAATAACAACAAATGGAATATATTTTCTTACTTTTTGTATATATTTATGTCAGTATGGTACCATTTTATCCTATTTAATTCAATGTGATAAACGAGTTAGGTCAAAAGTAATCTAAAATTATTTGCTGGCAGTTATGGAGTAAAATCATTTAATGCACAGGTAGTTTCAAGTCAGTTTAATCAACGTTCTATATTAATGCGTTGCTTTAATTGATGCACGCAAATGCACGCGCACACACACAGAGAGAGAGAGAGAGAGAGAGAGAGAGAGAGAGAGAGAGAGAGAGAGAGAGAGAGAGAGAGATCGCATTGCGCTGCGCACATACATAAACTTGCTATCAGCGCTTCCCCGTGATTCCTAATAATAGCCTAGATGTTATCTTTATTAACAGATCTCATATTTGCAGTGTAAACAAGTACATTCTCACCTAAAAAAAAAAAAAATCTTAAAACTTGATTCCGTGACACAAAAACAGTATTATTTGTAAAATTACAGTGGATTTCTGGACCACAAAAGTCATAAAGGCCAATTTGACATTGAATATATAAAGCTGAATGTATAAGCTTTCCACTGATGTATGGTTTGTTAGGGTAGGACAATATTTGGATACAACTATTTTAGAAAATCTGGGATCTGAGGGTGCAAAGAAATCAAAATACTGAGAAAATTGCCTTTAAAGTTGTCCAAATGAAGTTTTTAGCAATTAAATTAAAAAATTAAGCTTTGATATTTTTCCGGTAGAAAATTTACAAAATATCTTCATGGAACATGATCTTTACTTAATATCCTAATGATTTTTGGCATAAAAGAAAAATCAATCATTTTGACCCATGCAATATATTTTTGGTTATTGCTACAAATATACCCCCTCTACTTAAAAAAACATCTATATATATATATATATATATATATATATATATATATAAAATTTTGATATGCTGACTTTAATTTCATATGCATTAAGCACTAAAGGAAATCTATCAGTTAATCACACATACATAGAACCAACCCTCAATTATCGGTACACTGTAAAAAACAAAAAACATTTATTATATTTATAAAATTTGTTGAGTCAGCTTAAAATAATTTGTTACCCTGCTGCCTTAAAATTGTAAGTTCAGTCAACTCAAATAAGTTTAGTCAACTTGAAATGTTAAGTAACAACTTTGACTTATTAGAGATTTAACTTAACAGCAGGGTAAGTAAACCAGCTGCCTTAAAATTTTAAGTTGAATCAACTCAAATATCTAAGTTGTCACTTAGTATAACTTAAGATTTCAAGTTGAATAAACTTTTTTCGAGTTGACTGAACCTAAAATTTTAAGGCAGCTGGATAACAAATTATTTTTAGTCGACTCAACAAATTGTTTTTTACAGTGTACAGAAGCATTCATATGTCTATTACTAAAATATCAGAGAGCTTGCCTGCACATATAATACATTTATCTAAATTGAGTTATCTATCTTAATGAAATAAAGTGAACCTTTAATATTCCCTGTGGCTGTTTCTCTCTCTCTGTGTGCAGGGCTTTATTTGCCTATGATGGAATAATGAACAGACTCAAACTGTCTGATTCTGGAGGTAAGAGCACAAAAAAGCTTTAGAAATAATGTTTTATGTTTGCGTGCTTGTTTTCATGCTTTTTTTAACATAGTAGGTGGATTGAATGAGTTGACGGCTAAACTTCACCCTAGGCGGCCACTTTATGGGATGTGCAGGGTGGGCAAAGCTCAACCCCGCATCGCTATGATATTATGGGTTAGTTCATCCTCCACACAGTTTCATGTAAAACACACACAATTCCCTTTTAACCAGTGTTTGTGGTCTCTCAGGTAGGAAAAGAAGTGGATGAGTACCGCAGAGCTGAATGTGCCAGTCATTTACCAGCGATCAGGGCTTTCTTTAAGGTAAAAGAGAGCAATATCAGCTTTAAATGTATTCTGATAAACTCCAAGCTTTACATTTTTGAGTAAATTGATTTAGGCAGCCCAATAGTGCTTTTTTGTTCTGTGAACATGTGAGCATGTGGAGATCTTAAATTAAATTTTCCCATTCAGTTTTTTCTTTTAGAAGTCTTGTTAGTCTTGTCAGCAGGGATTTTATGTTTTAAATAAAATAAAAAGATAAAAAACAATTTTTCTCTGTGCTATCTTTGTCTTTCTAATGCTTTAGGAAGTTCACATCTTTCTTCCTGCCCACACTTTGGATGAAATCACAGAGGAAAGAATCTGTACTCTGGCCTATAGTGCTGCAGCGGTGACGCAGGGGCCGAGAGGAAGACCTGGCCGCCGGGCAGAAGACAGACAAGCTACTGTGGTATAAGATCACAACAATTTCTTGCTACAAACAGGCTTTATTAATCCAAAATGATGAAGTTGTTTTGAAAAGTATAGCCAGTCAGGCAATTAAACTCTATTAAAATCAGAAAAATGGTAAACAAATCAAACTGTCTCCTTACTGTTTCCAGGGCACTAATTACAAGCGGACAATCGCAGCTGCGGAGATCCAGAGAATCCAGAGAGATTCTTTTTGGGCACAAGCAGAGGTACGGAGTGAGTTTTTAATGTTTCTTTTTTATTGTTGTCTATTTTTTCTTTTTACAGTTGTAAATATGACTTAGCACATTAGGATTAAAGGAATAATTCACCCAAAAATGAAAATTCTGTCAAATTTATGAAAATTCCGTAATACATTGTTTAAAGGAGAAGTCCACTTCCAGAACAAAAATTGACATATAATGTACTCACCCCCTTGTCATCCAAGATGTTCATGTCTTTCTTTCTTCAGCCGTAACGAAATTATGTTTTTTGAAGAAAACATTTCAGAATTTTTTTCCATATAGTGGACTTCTATGGTGCCCCGAGTTTGAATTTCCAAAATGCAGGTGTAAACGATCCCAGCAGAGGAAGAAGGGTCTTATCTAGCGAAATGATTGGTTATTTTCATAAAAATAATACAATTTATATACTTTTTAATGTCAAATGCTCATCTCGTCTTACTCTGCCTGAGCTCAGTTTTTTTCTGGTTCATGACAGTTAGGGAGAGCAAGACAAGATGAGTGTTTGAGATTAAAAAGTATTTAAATTGTATTTTTTTTAAATGAAAATAACCGATCGTTTCGCTAGATAAGACCCTTCTTCCTCGGTTGGGATCGTTTACAACCGCATTTAAACTGCATTTTGGAAGTTCAAAATCGGGGGACCAAATCAGTCCATTATATGGAGAAAAATCCTGAAATGTTTCCCTCAAAAAACATAATTTCTTTATGGCTGAAGAAAGAAAGACATGACCATCTTGGATGACAAGGGGGCGAGTACATTATCTGTAAATTTTTGTTCTGGAAATTCTGGACTTCTCCTTTAATTACATGTCGTTCCAAACCCGTAAGACCTTCGTTCATCTTCCAAACCTAAATTAAGATATTTATAATGAAATCCGAGAGCTTTCTGAATGCAACTGATACATTCAAGGCTCAGAAAGGTAGTGAATTTGTACCAAAGACTGACACATAAGAGAAAAAATTTGAATAAAATCGTTATTTGTGCACGAAAAGTATTCTCGTAGCTTCATAACATTAAGGTTGAATCACAGATGTCACATGGACTATTTTAACAATGTCCTTACTACCTTTCTGGGCCTTGAATGTGGTACTTGCATTGGGTCAGAAATGCAGGATCAGAAAGCTCTTGGATTTCATCAAAAACATCTTAATTTGTGTTCCAAAGATTAACAAAGGTCTTACAGGTTTGGAACGACACGAGGGTGAGAAATTAATGACAGATTTTTAATTTTTGGGTGTGGTGCATGTGATTAACTTACTTATTGTATTTTCCAGAGAGAAGAGGAGGAAAGGAAAAAGGAGGAACAGCGGAGGGCAGCAGAGGACAGGAGGCAGAGAGAGAAAGAACGACTGCTCCAGGAAAGGAGAGATGCAATAGAAAGAGAGAAGAGGATGAATGAAAAAGAACAGAAAATAAAGGAGCAGAGGTCAGTCATACATTCTCATGTATGCATGCAAAAAAGTCCAAAGGGTCAAAGTTGAACTTTTTTTTTCTTTAAACAGGAGAATACAGGCCCAAATGGAGGCAGAGGCCAGGAAAGTGGAGAAAATGAAATGGGTATGATACATTTATTTCTGTGCAAGTGTGTTTGTATGTATATATTCTTAATGTATATTGTATCACAGGAGCATGAGGAAAGGGAGCGTGAAGAAGAGGAAATCAGAGATAGATATTCATGCTCTCACTCAGGGGAAAAAGCTGCGGTTAGTTCTGTCAATCAAACCTGCACTAAACCTGTCCCCTAAATATGTGGCCTGTGATTTTCACGCTGTGATGTAATGCTGTTTATGGCCAACAGGAGGCAGCAGCTCTAGTGTCTCAGCGTGCAGTAAACCCAAGAGAGTTTTTCAGACAACTGTCCTCCTCAAGTGTCCTCACACCCTCCAGTCCCAGCCCCACATGTCCAGGTAAAGTGTAAGACAAAGAAAATCAACATTTGCATTTCCACTGAGTGAAACAGTGAGAGCAAGTACACTACTGCATAATCTGACCACAAACAAATATTTTATGTCTTACATTTGAGAATTTATTTTAAAATCCAAAGTTTTTTTTTTTTTTTTTAAAGTTTGCATTTTTATGGCATCCATGTAAAGACCATACTTTTTTTTGTTTGTTTTTTGCATTTACCACAGTTGCTGTATTAGCTATTATAAAATGACAATAAACAATAGGCTACATTTACATTTTTTTTTCAAATTAATGTTAATGTTTCTACATATTTATGCACTACTGTTAAAAAGTGTGGGATCCAGATTTTTTTTTTTTTGAAGCATTGAATTGATCAAAATTAACCAAACTTTTACATTCTTATTTCACTGAAATAATACGCTGTTTTCTTAAACGTTTTATTAACCAAATATTAAGCAGCAACTGTTTTCAGCATTACTAATAATAGGAAACATTACTTAAATACTAAATTAGCACATTAGAATGATTTCTGAAGGATCATGTGACACTGAACACTGGAGTAATGAAAAAAATTGGTATTGCATCACAGGAATAAATGACATTTTAAAATATATTAAAATAGAAATTGGTTATTTTAAATTGTAATAATATTTAAGACTTTCTTCAACATGCAAAAAACGTAATGTAGATTAACATCTAATAAAATCGAATAAACATTAACTTAGGATAATGCAGTAAAAATGGTTCGTGTTCATTTTACAGCAGTTTATGATTAATGCGTTAGATAATGTAGTCAGTTATGTAAATATATAGTAAATAAAAATCATAGTAATTGGTTCATTCATTTGATTTGTAAATAAAATGTTTTTTTTTTATCAGATATGGCTTGCGTAGTTGTTCTGCATGAGCAAAATAGGAACAGGGTGTTCGGCAACTGAACGAAAGTAATGTGACGCACACTTGAGATCTGGACAGATTTGTTGATTATAATGACAGTAATCTTGTTTTGAAACGGTACTTTTCATATTTTAGTAGTCTACAGTTTGTTTCAAAATCTCTTTCTCTGTTTTTGCAGTTAGGAGTCCCTATAGACGACTGCGTCGCAGTCAGACGGACAATATCTTCAGTTTCAATGAATCGCCGCCTTCTACATCAACATCCCCGTACAGACCATCTGTGGTATCACCTTACTTTCTATCGTCTCCTACATCCCGAAGCCCCATCCTTTTCAGTAGCACTACGACTTCCTCACTGCAAAATGGTGCAATGGTATCTACCAAAAGCCAGATCCAGCTATCTTCACCTAAGATTATGGAGCCACTTTTCCAAACTCAACCATCACCTACGACCGATGCAACTGAATCTGAAATCAAAACTCCCATCAGTGATATACTAGATAGTCTGGTCTTTTACCCACCTCCACCAGCCCCTGAGCAGCTCCAACCAGATGAATCAGTGATGGAGGATGAGTTTCCTCCACCTCCCCCTGGTTTTGAGAATTCACCAGAACCTTCTGTGAACCAGCCTGAGACACTTGATGAAGCCTTAGATCCTCTTCTTCCTCCATCATGTGCTTTGGTACCTGAGCCACCCAGCAGACCACTTCCTACTCTGCCTGTTTCTCCTCAAATGCTGAAAGACCTGGAACTGGAGAGAGATTTTACTGCTCGGGCATCGGTTATATCTACGGTTGAGGAGGAGGATGAAGGAAGTGAAGAAAAAGAGATGAAATATGAGGGGAAAGATGCGACTGAAGAGACAGATGGAGAGAGAGCGGGGCAAGAAGAAACTGGAGAGATAAAGAACAGAGGACAGGAAGAACATGATGGGATGACTATAGAAAAACAGGAAAGTGAAAAAGAATCAAATGGTAAAACGATGGCGGAATACGAGAGGGGAAAAGAACAAGATGGGAAAATGTTGGAAGAATGTGAGAGTGAAGAAAAACAAGATGGAAATATTATGGAAGAACGTGAGAGTGAAGAAGAGAAAGTTGAGGAAATCGTGGAAGAATTTGGGAGTGGGAAAATAATGGAGGAACAAGAGAGTGAAAAAATACAAGATGAAAAACTGAGGTTAGAGTGTGTGCTAGGAAAAGATGGGAAAGATTCGGAAGAACATGAAAATGAAAAAATGGTGGAAGAACATGAGCAAGATGGGAAAACCGTGGATGCATTTGACAGTGAAAAAGATGAGAAAAGCATGGAAATATCTAAAACTGAAACTATGCAGTATGCAAAAATGATGGAAGAATGTAGGCAAGAAAATGAGAAAATGGAAGAAAGATGTGAGGAAGAACAAGAGAGTGAAAAGGAAAAAGGTGCGGAAATTATGGAAGAACATGAGGTTGAAAAAATACAAGATGGGAATGTCATGGAAGAGCATGAAAGTGAAAGCCAAAAAAATGAGCATGATGGGAAAATTGTGGATTCATTTGACAATGAAAAAGAACAAGAGAAGAAATGCATGGAAACATCTGAAGCTGAAAAAATACAACATAGATCTGAGGAAGAACATGAGAGTGAAAAGGAAAAAGGTGCGAAAATTATGGAAGAACTTGAGGTTGAAAAAATACATGATGGGAAAGATTTAGAAGAACATGAGCAAGATGGGAAAATTGTGGATGCATTTGACAATGAAAAAGACCAATATAACAAAAGCATAGAAGTATCTGAAACTGAAACAATACAAAATGCAACAATTATGGAAGAATGTGGGCAAGAAAATGAGCAAAAAAGAAAACTGGAAGAAAAATGTGAGGAAGAACATGAGAGTGAAAAGGAAAAAGGTGCGAAAATTATGAAAGAACTTGAGGTTGAAAAAATACAAGATGGAGGCATCATGGAAGAACCTGAAAGTGTAAAAGACCAAGATTGGAAAATTATTGAAGAATTTGAGAGTGAAAAAATACAAACTGCAAAAATGACGTCACAGTGTATGAGAGAAAATGAGAAAGATGTGAAAATTGTGGATGCATTTGACAATGAAAAAGAACAAGACAAGAAAAGCATGGAAGCATCTGAAACTGAAACAATACAGGATGCAAAAATTATGGAAGAATGTGGGCAAGTAAATGAGAAAATGGAAGAAATATGTGAGGAAGAACATGAGAGTGAAAAGGAACAAGCTAAGGAAATTATGGAAGAACATGAGGTTGAAAAAATACAAGATGGGAATGTCATGGAAGAGCATGAAAGTGAAAGCCAAAAAAATGAGCAAGATGGGAAAACTGTGGATTCATTTGACAATGAAAAAGAACAAGAGAAGAACTGCATGGAAACATCTGAAGCTGAAAAAACACAACATGCAAAAATAATGGAAGAATGTGGGCAAGAAAATGAGCAAAACTGGAAAAGGGCAGAGAAATGTGAGGAAGAACATGAGAGTGAAAAGGAACAAGCTGGGGAAAGTACGAAAGAAAATAAGGTTGAAAAAATACAAGATGGGAACATCATGGAAGAACATGAAATTGGAAGGCAAGAAAATGAGCTTGATGCGAAAACTGCAGAAAAATGTGAGGAATATAAGACTGAAAAAGAAATGGAAGAACATGCAAGCGAAGAAAAACAAGATGGAAAAACTATGGATGCATTTGACAGTGATAAAGAACGAGATGAGACAAGCATAGAAGTATTTGAGACTGAAAAATTACAATATGTGACGAAGATGGAAGAGTGTGGGCAAGAAAATGAGCAAGATGGGAAAACTGTAGAAGAACATAGGAAAAATCTGGAAGAACATGAGAGTGAACAAGAACAGAATCGGAAACTAACTGAAAATGGAGATAGAGAAGAACATGAAAGTGAAAAAGAAGGTGGTTTGAAAGTGGTGGAAGTATTTGAGACTGAAAAAATACATTATGTGAAAATTATGGAAGAATGTGGGCAAGATGGGAAAACTGTAGAAAAACATGAACATGGAAAAAGTTTGGCAGAACATGAGAGCGAAAATAAACAGGAGTGCAATATGACAGAAGACTGTAGTAAAAAAATGCATGATGGAGACTTCATAGAAGAACATGAAGGTGAAAAAGAAGATCGGAAAGTAGCAGAAGGATTTGAGACTGAAAAAATACAATATGTGAAAATTATGGAAGCATGTGAGCAAGAAAATGAGCAAGATGAAAACATTTTTGGAAAACGTGAGGAACATGAGAGTGAAAAAGAAGATGATTGTGAAAAACAAGACGGTGGAAGTTTGGAAGAACAGGATTGGAAAATTATGGAAGCATCTGAGAGCAAATGTAAAATTGGGGAAATACATGAAGATGGAAAAAGTGAAAAAATACAATATGAGAACATCATGGGAGAACTTGAAAGTGCAAACAAACAAGATGGGATGACAGAAAACCAACAGCAGGACAAACCGAACCAAGATAATGAACGAAGGTCACACGTGGATGTAGATAAAGCAGTGAACGTGACTGTGCTCAGGACGGAAGAATCCTGCACAGAGATTATAAAGAGGGATGAGGGGACAGAAGAACGTGTTAAAGGGGTAAAAAGTGATAAAGAAAATGAGAAGGAACAGACAGACATGTCTTTAATCCAGACAGAGGAGGCTGACACAGTTTTTTCTCAGCATGCACCACTCTTCCTAAAATCCCGTGCTACAGAGCCATCTCAAATCAGTGACGCATGTATTCCAGAAAGCATTTCAGCCACTCAAGATAAAACTGTGCCAGAGATGAGCTCAACTGATACTTCACCCCAAATAAACTTGCCAACCATTCAGGTCAAATCAGATCTTTCAAGTTTGACAAATCAAAGAGATTCAGACATGAAAGAGAAAACTGAAACTGCTGACTCTCAAGCTTCCTCAGAGAACAGCCAAGATGCCACATCACTTGATACAGAAGCATGTGCTACAGCGAAGGATAAACAGACAGATGCAGGAGCGCTTAAAGAGGATAAAATTGTGGACAGCAGCCATGATTTCGCTGAGGGGATTGATGCCGAGTGCGAGACATCACCTATAACTGAGAATCAAGCTGGGATTGGACAGTCAGATGAAGGGGAGGGGCTTGTACCTGTCAGTCATTTCTCAGAAGACTCAGGTAATGATAATGGTGTCATTGGATAAAGAGTTCTTTAAGAATTTTAAAGGAATAGTTCAGCCAAAAATGCAAATTCTGTCATTAATAACTCACCATCATGTCGTTCCAAACCCATAAGATCTTTGTTTATCTTCAGAACAAAAGTTAAGATATTTCGGATGAAATCTGAGAGATTTCTGTCTGCATAGACAGCAACGCAACTGACACGTTTAAGAGCCAGAAAGATAGTAAGGACTTAAAATAGTCCACGTGACATCAGTGATTTGACAGTAATTTTATAAAGCTACGAGAATACTTTGTGTACAAAGAAAGCAAAAAACTTTATTCACTAATTTCTTTTCTTCTGTGTCAGTCTTTGAAGCGTTTCACAAGAGTACCACAGTGCATAAAATTTGCATTTTTCATCACAATAATAAATTACGTTTTAAAACACTGCAATAGAAAACACCTATATTAAATTGTAATAATATTTCACATTATTACAGTTTTACTGTATTTTTAAGCAATTAAATGAGCCTTGGTGAGCATAAGAGACTTCTTTTAAAAATTAAAAACAAAACAAAAAAAATGTACTGATCCCAAATATTTGAATGATATGTTTGAAAGAATACTCTAGTTTAGTGAAATAATGTCTAAAAGTAGATTTTTTTAAATAAAAATGTTTTTAATTTTAATATTATTTTAATTTTAATATTTAATAATTTTGTTATTTTTTAATAATAAAATTATTTTAGATTTCTATTAGTATGATAAATCGACTATATGAGTCAAAGACGAAAAGGATTTTTTTAATAAAAATATTTTTGAAAGACAATATTTAAATGATTATGGACTATGCTTTTGAGTAAAAATACAATTTTATTATTTAATAATTTTATTATTTTTTAATAATAAAATTATTTTAGAATTCTATTAGTATAAAACATTTCAAATGTTACATTTTTTAATAGAAAGCCGAAACTTTCCTTCTTGGTTTTGTTCGAAATCTAAAAAGCATAAATCGACTATATGAGTCAAAGATGAAAAGGATTTAAGCAAAAAAAACATTAAGTGTAAATACTGCTTTAAATTGTTATTTTTCCAAAAAAAAAAAAAAAAGAAAAGTTTTCTGTTTAGTTTAATTGCATTTTTGTTTTAGTTTTTGTGAGCAAAAAGTAAATATCATACATTTTCCAAGACACCCACTAAAATGTCATTCAGTGTAGCAATCTTGTCAGGCATATTTACAACAAAAATCAATTTATGACATATTAAAAGACAAATTACTTTCGCCCCAAATACTAATTAGTTGTAATTTTTAAAACATTTTTAAAATTAGCCACCATCCTAGGGTTTGGCTATTTGTCAGTAAATCTTTTTACTCATTTAAAACACAATAAAATGTTATATGCTCCCTGATTCTTTTAGATTTTAATATGTACAAGTCAGAATGAGTTTGTTGTTTGAATTTTTACATAAATATTGTGTTACACTGAATAACAATGTAACATTATTTCAACCAAATTTTGACATTTTATTCTCCAAAAACTTATTTGAAACCTTAAAAGTAGTAAACACCTTAAAAGTAGTAGACACTTTACTTCCATTTAATATGCTTTCTATGGAAATAAAATCACTTTCGTAAATTTCTTTTGATGTGGACATCTTAACGTCTTTGACCGATATATATATAACATCAAATACAGTGTGACAGTAGATAAGAAGTATGTTTGAACAATAAATCAATTTTCAGTTAAGCCATGTGATTGCTGTTGACTGATAAAATCTCCTTTTTTGTAACTTTGCAGATTCTAAAGTGGACCTGAAATGCTGTATTACTCATCAGCAGGATCCGACTGATGATATGAGTGATGTTGAAGAAGGAAAAGATGCTATATCACTCCTAGCCAATGACACAGATGTGAAGCAGAACTCAAAATGCGATTCTGACGCCGATCAAGTTAATGAAGACATTAAACAAGAAAGTCTGCAGAAGTGCAAAACCATCGCGGAAACACCCAGTGGCATGAGGAATGATAAGATAGCTGATGAAAAGTGAAGAACATAATTGGTAGGTGTGAGCTGTTATCTCCGAACACATCATTCTATTGAAGAATGCAATGTTTCTGGTTTTGATTGGTGTTAATTATAAAACCTCAAGGAGTGGAAGGGTAATTCAGGGCTAATTGCACATTTGCTGTCCTTTTCACCCCAGGTTGGTTGCTTTTTGTAAGTCTTGGATGGTGAAATCCTACAATGTGATATAACTGCTATACATAATTACCCCAATTTAGAGATTTAGAGTAAATCTCATCACGATAATTATATTGGTAAATCTCAAAAGTGCTTTTGCTGGAAGGAAATATTACACTGCAATTTTCTTCCGAACTCGACCTAGTATAAACACCTCAACCTCAAATTATCTCGTATCAAGCGTACAGAAAAAGTAAACTTGCACGGTGACCCTTGCACAGCAAAGGATTATGGGATAGATGAGCCATCAATCAGAACAAGACAGACAGACGGGAGACATGTTTATAAGGTACATTGAGTGCAAATGCTTTAACTGTAACATCAGTGTCCTTATCTCTCTTCACATCGTACATTCCTTTGGCAAAAATATTGGATAGCATGTGCAAAAACAAACCAGATTTATGCCCTGATTGCTTTCTGCTATGTATACACACCTATAAAAATTACTTTAAAGGAATAGTTCACCCAAAAATAAAACTTTGCTAAAAATTTACTTACCCTCAGGCCATCCTAAATGTAGATTAGTTTGTTTCTTCACTGGAACTTAGAAATGTACATTATTTGCTCACCAGTGGATCCATTGCAGTGAATGGGTGCCGTCAGAATGAGAGTCCAAATAGCTGATAAAAACATCACAGTAATTCACAAGTAATCCACACCACACCAGTCCATCAACTAATATCTTATAAAGTGAAAAGTTGCATATTTGTAAGAAACAAATACATCATTAGGCCGTTTTAACTTTAAACAGTCACTTCTCGCCAAAATATGAGTCCATAATCCATAATAACGCTTCCTGCAGTCCACTGATCCACTGATATGTACACAGTAGTTTAGATGTTTTAAGTTTAAAATTTTGTGTATATATTTTTTATTTTTCATTACTTGAAATAAAACAAATATCTATATATATATATCTATATATATCTATATATATATATATATATACACACACACACACAGTGCACACAGCATAAATGAGTACACCCCCTCTGAATAAATATAAAAGATGTATTTTCTTACTGATCACTAATATAATCATTAATATAACTCATGGAACGATGGTAAAATTGAAATGTATTAAACATATACTTAATAAAAACAACTAAATATATGCCAATATTTTCTGTAAAATAAATAAATTTGCCAATTTGGTTTAAATGCAGAAATGCGTACACCCTAGATGTAATTCAGCAAATGTATAATAATCTAGTACTTAGTATGTCCTCCAGAACTTTAAGTAAACTGCTCTGACCCATTTTGTCACTGAGTGTACAAGTTCATGACAAATTTTCACATCTGTCCTTTTTAACTCCTGGAGGACGACCTCCTTAAATGCCCTGCTGTTTAATGGAGTTTTGCTCAGCTCATCTCTACAGAATCCCCCACAGCTGCTCAAGAGCATTAAGACTGAGTGAAATACATGTCCACTGAAAGATTTTCATCTTTGGAGAATGAATATCTTCATTGTCATGTTGAAAAAATGCCCAATAATGCAGGCAATGAGGGGAGGGTAGCATCTTCGATCTTCAGTTTCAAGTTTCTGTGTTCCATCACACAGTGTTGTGTGAATTCATGACAGCATTGATAAAGCACAACTCCCTCACACCTTCAGCATTCACACATCCCAATATAAGAGCTTTACTACCACTGAACGTCACTGTGGGAACCAGGCACTTCTCACTGTACTCCTCCTCTAGCAACACCATAACATTCTCACTGTACTCCTCCTCTAGCAACACCATAACATTTTAGATGCTTTTGGATCCAAAATGATTGACTTGGTCTCTTGAGACCAGAGTATGGATTCCCAGAAGTCTATATTTTGTAAATATGGGGCTTGGAAGAGGTTAAATGAGTTTATTGTAACCAGTGGTGACAACAAGCATGCATGTCACTTCTATAGGCTGCATCGTACTCTGTGAGATAAAGTGTCACTCTTTTCATAGTATTTGCCAGCTCTGAGACACTTGCATGTATTTCTCCTGCTCTTTTTCTAGCAAAAATTCACTTATCATTAAATGAAAACTTAAAGTAAAGACCTGATTATTTCAGGAGCCTTGTCACAAGACCATTGTTTTTGAATGTCAGTGTTATTTCTGCTACATTTTCATACTTAAAATAATAATTCTGTATTTCTCTTGTACCATCGTCTTCTTTTATGCTAAGAAATAAGTCACCTGGCAGTTCTCTCCCAAGTGGTTCCATTGTTGCCAGCATTAATTTTGAGTATGATTCAGTAGGCTATATAACACTTTTAATTGTCAGGAAATTACTTGTCTTTAAAAGTTTTGGTTCAATACACTTACCTGTTGATCAAACTTTTTTTCATTTAGTAACTTTCAGCAGGGTGTATTCATTTTTGCAACACAACATTTTATCACTTTGATGAGAAAATCTTTATTTTCCTGAATAATTTTGACATTCTCCTTTGGTAATTGATCAAACAGGCTTGTTGGAACATTATATCTCCAAAGAATCCTAACATGGCTTCTAAGTAATGAGTAATTGCTGAATTTGTTAAGTTTTAGAGGGAGTGTACTCGTATATATATACTCACACACACACACACACACACACACACACACACACACACACACACTTTTTTTATTTTATTTTCTTTACATTTCCTTTTTTTGGCTTACATTAAGTACTAAAATAACTAAATCAACTAGAACTAAAAACTTAATAAAAACTACAAAATATAGACAAATGAAAATAATAAAAATGAAACTAAAATTCAGATGAAACCAGAAAATATAAAAATGTCATTGTAATTCAAAACATATTAACAAAAACTATAATAGTATATCAGTGATACTAAAATCAAAAAAAAAAAAAAAAAACTAAGCACATAACATCAAGCTCCTTATTTTTATAAAAGAGTGCAAAATGGGACCCTGAAATTGATTCAAACAGGTATATCTAGATTTACTTTTTTTTCTGTGTGCATAAATGGATTGCTTAACAAAATGCCAAACATAACTCTTAGGGTTATTCATACATGTTTACACGAAGTGTATGAAATCTCAGACTGAAAAGACACGTTAGCGTTGAGGCATGTGGGAGTGCCCATACCTTTGATGAGACCTGGACCACATCCATATTTATATTCAAATCATTGCTGCTTTAAAAATTAATATGCAAATAAGTATGCTCCCAACATTAAGGCCAAATGCAGCCATTTTATAAGCAGTCAAGAATGTTTTGTGCAAACAAACAACGATAAGTAAGCCAAGTTAAATGTGTGGCTCTCCAGCTTGAAACCTAAGTCTTAAATGACTGGTATCGGTTAGCAGTTAATGACAAAGGAAGTCGTTGCAAGACAAAGTGACCCCGTTGCCAAATCTACAGTACAAGCCAGGATTATTATCATAAATTAAAACTAAAATCATAAAAAAAATAATAATAATTTAAAAACAACTGCAGTAATAAATAATAACTCAAATAAATATACAAAATATAAAAATAAATTCTAAAAAATAAAAAACATAAGTGTTTTGAATACTGATTTGAAATATTTTATATATATATATATATATATATATATATATATATATATATATAATATATATATATATATATATATATATATAGTTGCCAAGGCAATATTTTTGTTTTAAAGTTGAAGTACTAAAATAATTAAAAATTAACAAAAAAGTTTGCTAATTAATTTTAAAAACTTACATACAAAATTAAATAAAATTCCTAATTTAAAAATTGAATTATTCAAAATATTAACAAAAACTAAAATACTACTACTAAAAAACTAACATAACTTTGGTGCAATATTTGATCATATTTGATCCTAGTGCAGAATTATGTGTTCAGATAAAATTCAGAAAAATTTAGTGACTCAAATATCTAATTAATTTTTACATTTTCTTTATAATTCATTTGTTTATAAGCATAAAATGGCATTATGTGTATTACATAGCAATATTTTCTCACATAATTATTTTCATTGAAATAGAATGTTTCAAAAGTTTAGGGTCAGTAAATTGTTTTTTGTTTTTTAAGTTTTTTATTCAGCAAGCGTGCATTAAATGATTAAAAAAATGACACTAAAGACATTTATAATGTTATAAAAGGATATATTAGAAGGATTATGTAACACTGAAAACTGGAGTAATGATGCTGAAAATTCAGCTTTGCAATTACTCAAAAAAAAAAAAAAAAATACATAGAAAACAGTTATTTATATATATTAATTATACACACCAAATTATGTAATTGTATATCAGATGGCAATTTGGGTGGGTTGGGTGACATGTCATCATCCTTAAAAACTATACAAGGTAAATGAAAACAGAATCTAGACTGTACTGTATACAAGTTGAGGGGTAAACTATTCCCACTGTTTTCAGTCACTCATTCAAGATTCATGGTAGCTTTAAATGCAAATAAGCATCCTTGAACTTGAAATGTAACATTCTGAAATGGTAGTGTCTTTGCCAAACGCATAAATAGCACGTCCTTATTAAACGCCCAGTCTTTTGAATTAACTCAAATCATTTTATTTCTAAAATTTAACTTGGCATGATGCAAATATTTTTCTTTTTAGCTGATCTTTTCCTTCTCTGTAATCTGAATGAGCCACCTAAAAAATATTTTATGTACAAGTTGTTGTTTTTTTTTTGTTTGTTCTTTTTTTAAGAAGAATTCATTTTATTTAAGGTTACATTCAACTGAACAAAAACGACAGACATTTATAATCATTTTAAATAAATGCTGTTCTTTTGAACTTTCTATGCATCTAACAATCCAACAAAAATGCATCACGGTTTGCACAAAAATATTAAGCAGCTGTTTTCAACATTGATAATAATTTGTAATGTTGCTAGCTTTAAATCAGCATATGTAGAATAATTTCTGAAGGATCATGTGACACTGAAGACTTGAGAAATGATGCTGAAAATGCTGACAATTTACAGTAAAACAAAGCCGAGGTGAGCATAAGAGACTGCTTTCAAAAACATAAAAATCTTACCAACCCCACACTTTTGAACAGTCGAGTATTTTCATAAAAATAAGCCCGCAAAAATAGTTCAGGTGAACACATTTTATACTAAACACCATGAAATAATTCTGTGTTAAATATACCACGTGAAACGGAAACATATTTGTGGTTGTTCCTGGAACATTGAGCCCTCTGACATATGGGGAATGTACTTAGCAAACAAGTTTATAAGCTCGGTCTGTTGGTCCTATTGATTTCGCAATTCACCTTGACATATACAAATATATATATGTGCTGTATTTCCTCTTTCATTTTTTTTTTCTTACAATTTTTTTTTACATCTATAGTCTTTTACATGAGATGGCTTGCTTCTTATTCATTAGTTTGTGCTGCAATTTAATCCATTGTGGAAAAGAACATTTCAAAAGTTACTGTGATCAGTAAGATTTTCTTAGCTCATCAAGGCTGCATTTATTTGATTAAAAATACAGAAAAAAACTGTAATATTGTGAAATATTATTGCGGTTTATAATAATGGCTTTCTATTTTAATATATTTTAAAATATAATTTATTCCTGTGATGCAAAGCTGAATTTTCAGCATCATTACTGCAGTCTTCAGTGTCACATGATCCTTCAGAAATGACTTTTATTATCAATGTTGGAGTTCTGTTGCTTAATATGTTTTTGGAACCTGTGACACTTTTTTAGGATTCTTTGATGAAAGAAAGTTTAAAAGAACAGCATTTATTTGATAATTTTTTTTTAATCAATTTCACACATCCTTGCTGAATAAAAGTATTAATGTCTTTCAAAAAAAGAAAGAATAACAATTTATGGACCACAATCTTTTAAATAGTAAATCTATTTTTAAAAAATTCTGTTCTTTTTAACTTTTTATTTATTAAAGAATCTGAAGGATTTTGAAGGATCATGTGACACTGAGGACTGGAGTAATGATGCTGAAAATTCAGCTTTGTAATTACAGAAAAAAATAAATAAATAGAAAACAGTTATTTATATATATTAATTATACACACCAAATTATGTAATTGTAT
Source organism: Cirrhinus mrigala (assembly GCA_036247105.1). Classification (NCBI taxonomy): domain Eukaryota; kingdom Metazoa; phylum Chordata; class Actinopteri; order Cypriniformes; family Cyprinidae; genus Cirrhinus; species Cirrhinus mrigala. The sequence goes on along the minus strand of CM070027.1, from coordinate 24,636,151 downwards.
ATCAGATGGCAATTTGGGTGGGTTGTGTGACGTCATCACCCTTAAAAACTACACTGTTAGACATTTCTGTAATTTCTACAGTTATTAACTGTATATCAGCCAGTATAATACTGCAAATTCCCTTTGCAGTAAATAACTGTAATAACCATTGCATTATGGGAATTTTCTGTGACATCAGACCCCAAATACAGTGACTTACTGCATTTTTTAAAATTGCTGTATACTACTGTATTTGCTGTAACGGCCTCATTGGCAGCGTTCTATTAAGGTCGTTTTATTTTCCTCATTTATTATTTGGATTGACACGATTTGCCCTACACCATATATACAAGGTAAAAGAAAACAGAATCTAGACTGTACTGTATACAAGTTGAGGGGTAAATTATTCCCACTGTTTTCAATCACTCATTCAAGATTCATGGTAGCTTTAAATGCAAATAAGCATCCTTGAACTTGAAATGTAACATTCTGAAATGGTAGTGTCTTTGCCAAACGCATAAATAGCACGTCCTTATTAAACGCCCAGTCTTTTGAATTAACTCAAATCATTTTATTTCTAAAATTTAACTTGGCATGATGCAAATATTTTTCTTTTAGCTGATCTTTTCCCTCTCTGTAATCTGAATGAGCCACGTGAAAAATATTATATGTACAAGTTGTTTTTTTTGAAGAAGAATTCATTTTATTTAAGGTTACATTCAATTGAACAAAAACGACAGACATTTATAATCATTTTAAATAAATGCTATTCTTTTGAACTTTCTATTTATCTAAGAATCCTACAAAAATGCATCACGGTTTGCACAAAAATATTAAGCAGCTGTTTTCAACATTGATAATAATATGTAATGTTTCTAGCATTAAATCAGCATATGTAGAATAATTTCTGAAGGAACCTGTGACACTGAAAACTTGAGTAATGATGTTGAAAGTTTACAGTAAAACAAAGCCGAGGTGAGCATAAGAGACTTCTTTCAAAAACATAAAAATCTTACCAACCCCACACTTTTGAATAGTCGAGTATTTTCATAAAAATAAGCCCGCAAAAATAGTTCAGGTGAACACATTTTATACTAAACACCATGAAATAATTCTGTGTTAAATATACCACATGAAACGTAAACATATTTGTGGTTGTTCCTGGAACATTGAGCCCTCTGACATATGGGGAATGTACTTAGCAAACAAGTTTATAAGCTCGGTCTGTTGGTCCTATTGATTTCGCAATTCACTTTGACATATATACATATATGTGCTGTATTTCCTCTTTCGCTTTTTCTTACAATTTTTTTTACATCTATAATCTTTCATATGAGATGCCTTGCTTCTTATTCATTTGTGCTGTAATTTAATCCATTGTGGAAAAGATAAACATTTCAAAAAATACTGCGATCAGTAAGATTTTCTTAGCTCATCAAGGCTGCATTTATTTGATTAAAAATACAGAAAAAAACTGTAATATTGTGAAATATTATTGCGGTTTAAAATAATGGCTTTCTATTTTAATATCTTTTAAAATATAATTTATTCCTGTGATGCAAAGCTGAATTTTCATTACTCCAGTCTTCAGTGTCACATGATCCTTCAGAAATGACTTTTATTATTAATGTTGGAGTTCTGTTGCTTAATATGTTTTTGGAACCTGTGACACTTTTTTTAGGATTCTTTGATGAAAGTAAGTTTAAGCAATTTAACACATCCTTGCTGAATAAAAGTATTAATTCCTTTCAAAAAAAAGAAAGATTAACAATTTACTGACCACAGTTTGTTAAATAGTAAATGGTTATTTCTATTTTTAAAAAATTCTGTTCTTTTTAACTCTTTATTTATTAAAGAATCTGAAGGATTCTGAAGGATCATGTGACACTGAGGACTGGAGTAATGATGCTGAAAATTCAGCTTTGCATCACAGGAATAAATTACATCTTAAATATATTAACATAGAAAACGCTTATTTTACATTGAAATATTATTTCACAATATTACAATTTTTTCTAGATTTTTGATCAAATAAATGCAGCCTTGATGAACAAAAGAAGCTTCTTCAAAAGTCATTAAAAATCTTACTGATCCCAAACTTTTGAACGTCAGTGTAAATTGCATATTTTCATTCAGTTGTACATCCACCTAATCTAATCATTCATTATTTCCATCTCTTTCACACAGGAGACATCATGGGAACTCCGTGCCAATCATAGATGAGCCTGTTTAGAGAAATATGACTAAAAGATATTTCTCTCAACCAATCACAGGAGGCCTTTCAGTGACACACTCAAAATTATTCTTGTATGTGCACAATAATGCAATATTAAGAACTACATCCACAAATGCACTCAACATACAACGGGCTCCAAGCGTTTAAGAAAATTAAGAAAATATATGCATTTTTAAAAATTCTGTGAAATGTTATTTTGTAAAATAAAGCAGCCGTATTTGTCAGATCATGCTGGAGAACATGATCATCACGACACACCAAATACTAAGATATCATACATTCATGTTCATTTTTTCTATTTAGCTTTTCACTCATATTGATAATATAATTTGTATTGGATAAAATGCACTATATTTAAAAAAAAAAAAACATTAATCTCCACAAACAGACTCAGACTTTTGAACGCCACTCTAGGATATGTATAGTTACAGAGCATATATTTGTATTTATTATTCATCTTTTTCTCTTAAGCAAAATAAACTGTTGTTACTCTATAATGGTTCTTACTTTCCAATAAAGATTTCGCCAAAATAGTAAATATGGTGTATGCTATTCATGTGACTTATTTGACTCTATTTACAAATTTAGATGGATATCTCTTCTCGAAAGAATAGGTGAAAAGAATTAGTTTGCTGAGTCATTGTGTTAACCGTCCATACAACTGGTTTACCAATTAAATCACATCAGTTGGCACAAAGACAGTCAGTGCAAACATTACAAAGTTCACTTAGGTATTATAAGCTTATAAGAGAATAAAAACACTTTCACTGCAAATACTGTAATGTTTCAGCAGATGTAAATTCATCACTGGCATTCTAAGATTCACTGGTATGCCTGCTTTGAAAACTGAGCTCCTGCTGCAATTTTGTTGATCTGATAATGGTAATCATAAGAGTCTGTTGATAGCATACTTGAAATGCTTCGCACGTCTACGTCACTTGCTGAAAACGATCATATAATTATTTGAATCTTGTCATTGTTTCACGGAAAGTCAGGTGGCAAATGTTTGCTTCATGAATATGAACCTGATTATGCAAAAATGATATAATGCTATCTTTACAGTTTCGAAAATAGTTCAAATGATGTACTGATCCAGACAAGTAAAAATTGACATGCAATTAGATAAAATCACTCAAAGCGCACAAATGGTTTTAACATTCCTGAACTTTTACATAAATAATTAACAAACGTTTCTTCGATTATTAAAATGCTCTTTTAAGAAGAGTTCACTGAAAGGTTCTTTGAGGAACCCAAAGCAGGTATGGGGACAAAATTGCAGCTATTGCAAAAAATTAAAAGGGAATAAACTGACTCTATGCAAGGATGCATTTCAAGCATGGCATACATTTTGTTTGGCCATGAGGTGAGAGAAGAAAGATGGCGAAGAATGAGAACTGTTGACAGTTGACTAAAAACGTTGTGGAATGGAGAAAAAGAAAAATGTCGGAACTTTTTTTTTTTTTTTAAACGATGCTGGCAGGAAACAGGTTTAAGATTTACTGCCAATCATTTCATCAGGTCATATCTTCTTGCTAATCAGGATCCGAGAGTGAAATGAGGAAATTCAGCATATTTTTCTTTTTCAAGGGGATTTTTCATAATGTCTCTTTATGTTCCTTAACAAAAACAAGTTTGCAATACATATCAGCTGGAATCCAATCTAAGATAAATCTTTAAAAAATCATTTTTAATTACTTATCTAATTTTACTTCCTTCTTATTTTCTTCTGAAATCATTTAAAATGTATAAAAACTAAAAAAACAGGTTTACTAAAAGAAGTTGTATGATAAAACAATTTTAAATATCAGAAGCTTAAAAAAAAAGAAAGAAATTGTGTTCCATAACAATGCAACCTTCAGTTGGAATCCAATTTAGATACAGCTGAAGTCAAAAGTGTACATACACCTTGCAGAATCTGCAAAATGTTAATTATTTTACCAAAATAAAAGGGATCATACAAAATGCATGTTATTTTTTATGTAGTACTGACCTATGAATAAGATATTCCACATGAAAGACGTTTACACATAGTCCACAAGAGAAAATAATAGTCGAATTTATAAAAATGAGCCTATTCAAAACGTTTACATACACTTGATTCTTAAAACTGTGTGGTTACCTGAATGATCCGCAGCTGTGTTTTGACTCCCTTGTTTGTCCTGAACAGTTAAACTGTGTGCTGTTCTTCAGAAAAATCCTCCAGGTCCCACAAATTCACACTGAATACAAGTGAGGGACTCATATGCAACTATTACAGAAGGTTCAAACGCTTACTGATGCTTCAAAAGGAAACACAACGCCGGGGAGTGAAAACTTTTTGAATTTGAAGATCAGGGTAAATTTAACTTATTTTGTCTTCTGGAAAACATGTAAGTATCTTGAGTAGCTTCTGAAGGGCAGTACTAAATGAAAATAAAAAAAATAAAAAATATATATTTAGGCAAAATAAGAAAAATGTACACATCTTCATTCTGTTCAAAAGTTTTCACCCCCCGTGAACATAACCAACGTGACCACCTGCTTGCACAGGGAGACTATTTTCAGGCGCCTGCTGCACCCATGGTACAGCAGCAAAGTTCCTTGATTATTATGCTGGAATGAGAGTATAGTATCGTAACTTTTCATTTTCTGATGGTCTTTGTACACGATGTAACTACAGAAGAGTCAGGTTTTAAATAGGACAAATATCGAAACTCTTAAGTCATTTTTGAGCGAGATGCTAACAGTCTAATCAGAATCAATGATCTATGCTAAGCTATGCTAAAAATGCTACCGCCAGACCCGGAGATCGGCTGAATGGATTTGAAAATGGTAAAACTCAACTGTTTAACTCTAGGGGAGTTGGAAAATGAGCCTATTTTCAAAAAAAGTGGAGTGTTCCTTTAATGAATCATTTTTCCTTCTGAAGCATCAGTGAGTGTTTGAACCTTCTGTAGTCGTTACATATGAGTCCCTTAGTCGTTCTCAGTGTGAAAAGATGGATCTCAAACTGGTACAGTCATTGTTGGAAAGGGTTCAAATATATAAAAATGCTGAAAAACAAAGAATTTGTGGAACAGCAGGCAGTTTAACTGTTCAGGACAAACAAGGAACTCATGAACAACTATCACTGAACAGCTAAACTAAAAACACAGCTGTGGATCATTCAGGTAACAACACAGTATTAAAAATCAAGTGTATGGTAGTCAAGTATAACAGGGTCATTTTTATAAATTCAAGTATTATTTTCTCTTGTAAACGTTTTTTATGTGATATATTTTATTTAGGTCAGTACTAAATAAAAAAAACACGCATTTTGTATGATCCTTATTATTTTGATAAAATAATTAACACTTTGCAGATTCTGACTTAAACTGTACATGCTATATTTCCTCACAAAAAAGCTACTTGGTTTGATATTTTGTCTATTTTAAAGAAATGCATACCCTGAGTGTGCATTAAGTGTCCAAAAATTTTTTTGCAGTTTTGCGCAGACACTGTTCTTATCAGAAAAACAGGTTATTCAAGGCAAGAAAATTGTGCTTTTATTGCAGAGTATGACTTTAAATATACGGTTGGATACGTGTGGACAAGCACAACAAAAAAGGCAGACAACACAAGTAGTCTGTCTCGCTGACAAACAAATGTGTCAACACTGTCACACTTCACGTCTTTAGTCTGTCAAGTGCCACTACAAGTGAATGCTTGTAAATGTGATGGATGGAGTTATTTTAACACTGTCTTGTCAGTTGCCAATTTTCCTAAGAACGTAAACCACAGTGCATTAGCCACGTCTCTTACGTAAATTTATGCCAGGTCGTCTCTCTTTTTATTTGTATAGCGACATATTTTCTGCTCGGGTTGCTATTAAGGAGTGAAATGGGAGAACAGGTTTTATTTGTGGTTATTTTTTCCTCATTGTTTGCAAATGAGTAAAACAAGCTAAAGTGCCAACCAAAGATGAATCCGCAGGACTAGACAACAGCCAGTGAGTAAGTTTTGATATACGTCTGCTTTAAACCTCATCTGCCTAACAAAACCATATTGTCACACAACAAGAACAACCGTTTCTTCCAGTCTGCATTGAGATTAAACGGAGATAGGAGATGTTTACGTGTGTCTCCTACGTGAGTTTTTTTTTTTTTTTTTGAGGAAAATTGGGGTCATAAAATACATGCTAAAACAAAAAAAAAGAAATACAGTACTTGAGTCTCCTACTTCTTCATTTTTCTTCTGAGATAAAGTAATAAGATCTTAAAGGGCATATATATATATATAAATAAATTTTTTAAAAAAACATTTACTTGAGTTTTTCTCAGAATTATTCTTCTGAGAAAAAGACCCAAGTAATCTTACACAAGATCTTAAAGGACATAAAAATTGGGTCATAAAATACAGTTGACCTTATTTAAAAAAAAAACAAAAAAAAAAAAAACAAGATCTTACACAAGATCTTAAAGGGCAAGTTCACCATTTTTTTTAAGTCATTCTTGAATTATTTGCAGAACTTTTTTGAGGAAAATTGGGGTCATAAAATACAGTGGCCATCATCAAAATAAAAATAAAAATGAAAAAGTTTACTTGAGTTTCCTGCTTCTTCATTTTTCTTCTGAGAAAAGGACCCAAATAATCTTACAAAAGATCTTAAAGGGCAAGTTCATAATATTTTCATGGTTTTCATTTGCCATAATTTACTTTTCTTCTCTGCAGAACACACACACACAAACAAACATATATATATATATATATAAAATCAGCATTAAATAATCTTGTTTTTTTTTTTGTTTTTTTTTTTTTTATATTTTGTATATTTATTTTACTTATTGTTTATGACTGCAGTTGTTTTGAAATTACTTTTTTCTTTATTATTTTTGTTTTAATTTACTATAATAACCTTTCTTTGCACTGTAGATTTGGCAACAGTGTCACTTTGCTTTGCAACAGTTTCCTTTGTCATTGACTGCTAACCGATACCAGTCATTTTAATTTATTTATTTATTTTTTTATTTTTGGAGGAAAATTGGGGTCATAACATACAGTGGGTCAAAAAAAAAAAAAAGTAAGAAAGATTTACTTGAGTCTCTTGCTTCTTAACTGCTTCTTCTTAAATGGCAAGTTCACCAATTTATTTATTTATTATTATTACTTTGTATATATATATATATATATATATATATATATATATTTTTTTTTTTTTTTTTTTTTTTTTTGAAAGGAAGTGGTCATAAAATACTGTGGACATCATTTAAACAAAAAAACAAACAAAAAAAAACAAATATCTTTACCTGAGAAAAAAATCCAAGTAATCTGTCATTATTGACAAACAAAAAGAATATATTCAAAAACAAAACTAATCTTACACAACACGTTAAGCTCTCAATTTATTAGTATTATTATTGTTGTTATTGTCTTTTTATTGTTTAAAAATACATTATTGTTTTTTTCTGTTTTTTTTTTTTCTGTTTTTTTTCTTGAGGAAAATTGGGGTCATAAAATATAGTGAACATAAGGAAAAAGCTAATCTAACACAAAATCTTAAACAACAAGTTCACCAATTTATTTTTGAAAATTATTTATTGTAATTAAATTTATTATTATCATTTCTTAGTCATTTTTATCAATTTTTTGCGTAACACGCACACAAAATGTGTATGTATATATATATATATATATATATATATATATATATATATATATATAGATATAAAATGTTATTTATTTATTTTTTTTTTTAAGAAAAGAAAAAAGGGGTCATAAAATAATGGGTTAACTATTGCTTTAGCAATGTCTCAGATTGTCCTCAGATTTACTGCAACACTGGACTCTATGAAAAGTTAAAGATCTCAAAATACATTCATACATTTCTATCAAATTCTTTCATCAGCCAATTCTGAGCTATCATAATATTAATGTTACATATTACGGTGCCTAATTTAATTACTAAAAAATTTTGCAGAGCTACATTTAATAATTACTGTTAGTGACATATAACTGAGAATTCAACATCCCACCAAGAAAAGTGTAATGGGTAAAACTGATCAACGGTAATATGAATGTTTAGCGCAAATGCAATTTTTCTAAAAAAGGTCATTAGAGGTCAACAACAGTTTATAAGTCTGACTAATAAACGTTCATTTTATTGATATAAAACAGTGCATTACTTTGGAATGTGATGCCATTTAAACTTGGGTGTGGAAATCATTTCATGTAGCGAAAACGTAATTAAAAAGAAATATAATGGCAAGCTTTCCTGGGAAGAACAAACCTTGATGACTACATTTTAACGTAATAATCTCAGAGTAATTATCAGCGATATTTATACTTTGAGGTTTTGGCATTTGTCTTCAGAACAGGAAGAACCTGTCCAACTCAACATTCCAAACAGGAAGGCAGTTGAATAGACATCTCAGCGCTCAAGAGGCCATGATTTCATTAAGGTGTAGAGAAACGGTGTGTAGGCATCACGAAACCCTCGTGTCAAACAAACCGCTAAGGGCCGGATACTTAGCTTAACCTTCTCTGGATTACATTCTTCTCCAAATAGGATCCATCCAGCAAACCATCATCCCACTGACATAATCTGAAAAGACACAGGTAAGATGTAGTGGATGAAGCTAATTTGGGTTCAAACCGTAAAAGGCTAGTTCTCTCAAAAATCAACTTTACTCATCCTCGTCGTTCCAAACTTGTATGACTTTCTAATTTTCTGCTGAAAACCTACAATTAAAGCCAACAGGGTCCAGTGTTGTTTTGGACCCCATTGGCTTTCATTGTATAAACAAACAAATTTCTCCAAGTTCTGTTTCTCTTTAAATCTCAGAAAAGCTTTGTGTTGGTACTATAGTAAACAAAAGCCCACATGGTTGTGTTAAGCTGTTTACATCATGATTAAAGAGGATTAGTAAGTATGAATATGCATGGAGTGAATGATCATTGGTCTTTGTCACTGCTGGATTAGTGAGCTGTCAATGAGACTAACTAATTGTATGAGTCAAGTAATTGCTTCCATAGCTTATGTGACACATTGGCCATTGTTTATAAGTGTTCATGCATATTATATAAAGGCCTGAAATTGTTGCATCACACTGGAGGAATCAGACATTTTCACATGTCCGTTGCTTTTGTGTTTTTGTTTTGTTTTTTTTTTACAGCTTAAAAGCAAGCAAGCTGTATTTCGGTGATGCAAGTGATCTTTCTGAGCTTTCAATGCATTATTTAAATCATCTTAACATACCTCGAGAAATAAGGAAACAACTAAACTGTATACATCAATATGCACTTGTAAAAACAAGTGAAAATCAAAGAGGAAGGAAATGTGAGAGTAGGTGTCATAAGGGCAGCTAACAATGAGAGATTCGATATTGCTGCCGAGCTGCATTTTCCACTCATGCCAGATAGGCATCATGTGCGTCACACGCATTTTGATGAACTGCTGTCTGTAACAAGTCATGGTACATAGTGTTTGAGATAGTCAAGACACAAGTTTGAGATGTTCTTGATCTGCTGTGATTAAGATATTAATCTGCCCTTGTAAATCTTAGACCAGGTGAAGTTTGATCTGAACATTAGATTGATTATCTAACATGAACTCCGAGCTTTGCGAAGTCAACAGGTTAAGGATGGAATGAAGATAAAGTTCACGCGTAATTTACTCTGTGCACGAACAATTTGTGAGTATTACTGTATGTAAAATTGGTAAGAATGGCAGTGACCCTGGACCACGAAACCAGTCTCAAGTAGCATGGGTATATTTAAAGTAAAAAAATGACCATAAAAATACACTGCATGGGTCAAAATTATCGATTTTTCTTTTATGCCAAAAATCATTAGGATATTAAGTAAAGATCATATTCCATGGTCCTACCGTAAATATATCAGAACTTAATTTTTGATTAGTAATATGCATTACTAAGAACTTCATTTGGACAACTTTAAAGGTGATTTTCTCATTATTTTTATTTTTTTACACCCTCAGATTGCAGCTTTTCAAATAGTTGCATCTCAGCAAAATATTGTCCAATCCCAACAAATCATACAATGGAAAACTTATTTATTCAGTTTTTAGATGATGTATAAATCTCAATTTTAAAAATTACCTTTAAGACTGGTTTTGTGATCCATGTTCACAATTCGAGTTTTCGCCAGAGTACAAAATAAAAAAAGATAATTCTGACATTTTTTCCTCACAATTGCAAGTTTACATCTCGCAATTGTGACTTTTTTTTTTCCAGAATTATGAGTTTTTATCTTGCAATTGTGACTTTTTTTCTCAGAATTACATGATATAAACTCACAATTTCAAGTCGCAATTCTGAGAAATAAAGTCAGAATTGTAAATGCAAACTCAGAATTCGGACTTTTTTTTCTCAGAATTGCCAGTTTATATCTTGCAATTCTCACTTTATAATATGCAATTGTGGGTTAAGTCAGAATTGTAAGATGAAAAGTCAATTCTGAGAACAGAATTGACATTTATGTCTTAGTTCTGAGAAAAAAAAGATACAAACTTACATTTAAAAAAACTTACAAAAAAAAAAAAAAAAAATCACAATTACTTTTATTTTTTATTCAGTGGCAGAAACAGACTTCCATTAAAAATAATAGAAAGTATATGAAGTGAAGAATAAAAATCTTTTATATTGTCTATATACTACTAGTTTGGATACAATTCATTTGTTTCTTTTGAAATTTAAAATGTGAATTTCCTAGCTAAACAATTTATTATTATAATTTTAATTATTCTATTATTAGCAAATTGAAGTATTAATGGAGATTTAGAGAAGATAGGAAGGAAAAGCAGGAATCAAGTATCTAGCATACATGTGAACGCCTTCAAAACTGTTTACAATTAAGTTAGGATTAGTACAAAATTCCCATACTTCCATTAGTGCCCTTTCATAGTGGCGTTTTCATACATACAGTGTCCTAACTGTATCTACATACGATTTTGCCATTTATATTACACAAAACGTGGTCACTATGCAATGTTAAACATGACGATACTGTACTTCCAGATCTGTACGATGGAGCAGGACTGCCCGCAGGAGAAGAGATCAGAACAGGGAGAGGAGATGACAGAAGAGAGCTTCCTCAAAGACCTCTACCTCTTTATGAAACAGAGAGACACTCCGATTGAAAGAATACCTCATCTAGGCTTCAAACAGAGTGAGTAAGAACGACAAGTGAATGCATGTCTAAAAGAAATGATATCAGAGTTTTAACATCTACTTTCTTTTCCTTTCCAGTCGATATGTTCCTAATGTACAAGACAGTGAAGGAGCTAGGAGGCTATCAACAGGTAAAACGACATTTACTGTATGCTGACCACAAAATTAAAATCGAACGACTCCACCTTAGACAACAATTTCATAAATGCTGCTACAGTACATATCAAAAAAGTGACTAATCATTTCCTGTCAAAGGGTTAATTTTCATAAAAGCAAAAACCACAATGATTTTTGATCATCTGAACTTCCCGTCAGCATCTTCTTATATGTTTCTATAGCATACTTTGACTGGCATTAAAGATTGATAACTTCAGATTACTGCCAAGAAAAATAATTATTGTCACTTGACACCAAAAATGTGTGTGTGTGATTTCCAGGTTACTGCACAGCAGCTGTGGAAGAAAGTTTACAACATACTTGGAGGAAACCCACGCAGTACTAGTGCAGCCACTTGCACTCGCAGACACTATGAAAAGTAAGCACATGTATCGGATGCGTATTTTCCAGTTGGTATGATTCTTTAGGGTCTTCATGAAATGTCCGCAACATACTTTGGTTAAAATTCCTCAATGGTCGTGTAAAACAACACCCTTTTTACCAAGTCAAAACAGCTCTGTTCACAGCGACCCATTTCAGTGCATGTCTCTTTAAATGCTAATGAGCTCTGTTCACCCCGCCCATCTCTTTGGTTGTTTGTGTATTTGGTGGCACGTCACCATTAAAAACAAAACTACCACATGACATTCCAAACACCTGCATTGCTTACAAGATGTTGTTGCTACAGCTGCTGGAGCGTGGAGGAAATGGCGGACAGTGTACAACTGGCTGAGGGCGGAGATATGCAAATATGGGACACTATACAACATACTTTGGTTAAGATTCCCCAACGGTCGTGTAAAACAACAGCGTTTTTACCTAGTCAAAATAGCTCTGTTCACAGCGACCTGTTTCGGTGGATGTCTCTTTAAATGCTAATGAGCTCTGTTCACCCTGCCCCTCTCTTCAGTTGTTTGTGTATTTGGTGGCGCGTCACCATCAAAAACAAAACTATCGTATTATACTCCAAACACCTGCATTGCTTACAAGACGTTGTTGCTACAGCTGCTGGAGCGTGGAGGAAATGGCGGACAGTGTGCAACTGGCTGAGGACGGAAATATGCAAATATTAAACAGTCTGTCAGCAGCCGTGGGCGGGGCCTGGGCAGTATGACATCATACTCCTCAGAAAATGACAACGGCTTGATAATTGAGACAGTTTAGGTTTTTTGGGATTAAAAAATAGGAATGAATGAATTTTGATCATTGTAGGGTAGTTATGTCCACACACTGCCAAGACACAAAGTGAATTTAGCATCCGATGTCCCCTTTAAACAGCGGCTGCTCACATATATTATATATATATATAAATAAAACATAGGTTATTTAAATACATTTTAGTCACAAAGCTCTTTTTGTCCAACCAGGCTGCTTCTTCCTTTTGAGTGTCACCAAAATGGATACAGGGACGATATTGTCTTCAGGACCCCTCGATCTCAAAAACGCTTCCACCCCAGCAGTTACAGCGACTACAGCGAGCACGAATACCCCAGGAACGGCAAACGTGCAGATTTCCGACACCTCCCGGCATTCCCTCAGGTATGAAATCTTAAAAACAGAATATATACTTTCAAAGACAGAAATAAAAGTACAAAAGCTCCCACTGGGGTGGTACCTTTGCGAAAGGTACAAATATTCACTATTAAGGTACTAATATGTGACCGTGGACCAAAAAAACATTGTATGGGTCAAAATGATCAATTTTTCATTTATGACAAAAATCATTAGGATATTAAGTACAGATCATGTTCCATGAAGATATTTTGTAAATTTCCTACCGTAAATACATCAAAACTTAATTTTTGATTAGTGATACACATTGCTAAGAACTTCATTTGGACAACTTTTTTTGCACTTCTGAGTTTATAATTCTATATTTAGATTTTTTTGCACTCAGATTCCAGATTTTCAAACAGTTGTATCTCGGCCAAATATTGTCCTATCTTAACAAACCATACATCAATGGAAAGCTTGTTTATTTAGCTGATATTAGATGAGGTATAAATTTCAATTTAAAAAAAACTGACCCATATGACTGGTTTTGTGCTCCAGGGCCACATATGTACCTTTAATTCACTTATATGCACTCTTTAAGGGTAAAAAAGGTACAACAGTGTACCTTTTGAAAGGGTACCACCCCAGCAGGGTTGCCAGGCTTTCACAACAAAACCCACCCAATTACTACTCAAAATTAGCCCAAAATTAGCCCAACTGTGTTTCGAATGGGGTCCCTCTGTAAAAATTGCATTCCGGGAGGTAAAATAGACATTTTCTGGGAAGGGTTCCCCTGGTAAAATTTGCATTCCAGGGGCTAAATATCATGTTACTGGGGACACTTCAACCCGCGGATATGACAAACAACCTGCAGCAACAGTGCAAAAGTGACAGCTTTTGTATCTTTTTTTTTTCTGAGAGTGTAGTAGAAATGCAATGTACGAAGTTTTATCAGAGCATTGAATTAATTGAATTCTACTCCTTTTTCCTTCTCAAGCCCTCTCCGAACATGTTTACAGAGCATCAGAGACAGATTTTCAGCATGCCTTTTAACGTTGCTCCCTACTTCCCACACGGCAATACATCTCTACCCAATTATATGGCTCCTCGAGAGTCTGCAGTGCCTCATTTGAGCCTCAGCCCTTCTCAAGACCTTCCTCGACCACCTCCTTCATATTTGGGCACACCCTCTGTGGAGGTTCAGAGCTGCAAACAGCCACTCCATAGGCTACGCCACCTGGCTAAAGAGTACAAGTCATCAGCCGGTTGGGAGGAACCCCTCAACCTCAGCCGGAAAGAAAACAGTCTTGATACGTTGAGTGACACACCTTCATCTTTCAGTCCACCTTCAAAAAAGCCCAAGTTCCTCAATGAAGCCTCTCCGCTTTATCCCCCAAGGGGTTTGACGAGCGAAGAAGGTGCAGAGAAGGGGGAAACAGCGGATAAAACTTCCTCGGGGGAAGGAGGTGCAGGGTCTGTCCGAGCAGGACCGAGTCCGGTGTCGGCTGACGTCATCGATCTCACTTCGTCTTCCACCGCCAATCCAGTCCCACGTAGGGCAAGTCCTCCTTCAGTGAATCTCTTCAACCGGAGAATGAACTACTCCGAAGCATTCGCTATGAAAGCGCGGGAGCCAGAGCTGCACGCGGACTGGGTGAAGGAAGAATCTTCTGGTGCACCTACTCCTAAGTTAGGGATCGTAAACCGAAGCAATCCTTTCGGACACCCACCCGTAGATCCGAACAGCAATATGGAGATTCAGATTCCTCTAAAGCTTCTACAGGAGTTGATCAGAAGAGGGCTGCTCTCCAACCCAGCTTTTATGGCAAATAGCCATGCATCTCAAGTCCCAACCAAAGCTGAAGCTCAACCCGAGCACAAGTTCCACATGCGATCACGGTCAGAAACGTCCGAGAGCTCTACTATGGGCGAGGAACCGACTAATTTGAGTTTGAAAAGTCCTTTGAGAAACCTTTCTGATGCTACCCCTCCAGAAAATGGAATGAAGAAGTTTCGACTCTTTGGTGGCAATGGCATCCCAGCAGAATCAAAGCTCCAGATGATCAATTCCTTTCATGTAAACAGCTCTGATGTACCAAGACCCTCTCAACCGAAGCAGGGACAAGCTCCTAAAAATCAAGAAAGCATGATTCCCAGACTCCCCAGTTACAGTGAAGACACTCCGCTCTCTTTGACCATGAAGGCTGGAAGAAAGTCTGAGAAAGTGATGGCAAAGGAAATCTTGACTTCCCCACCATCAATACAGGTGACATCGGACAACATCAAGCTCCTTCTGGCAAGCCTACCGTATAGACTGGAAAGAGGGCAGACATTTTGAGAATTTGCACATTTGACAAAAATTCCTCATCTCAGTCAATGCTGCAGTCTTGCCAAATCAGCCTCTAGCGTTGCATTACTGAAGGATTTCTGAAAAGATGAACTGAAAAGAGAAATGTTGAGGATATGCAACTGTAGCATGAAAGCACCGTCCACTCTCAGTCAGGATGCTAAATTAGACACGACAGGTGCTTTTTCACTGATGAACCTTTTCTATATATATATATATGTATATATTAAAAAGAGATTATAAAAATGGTCAGCTCAGGAAAAAAATAAAATTTGTTTGCTTTTTAGTCTGTAAATCCAATTGATTTGTGAGATTGTTAAAATAAGCAATGGTACCTTTTTGTTAAGTTTTAAGCAACACAGTTTTATGAAGAAGCACTGATACTTTGGCAGCAAAGCATAGAACTTTTTGTAATTTTTTTTTTATTGAAATGTAAACATAAAATGCATATATAATGTTTTGTTATATTATTTTACACTTCTTCATGTTTTAAATAAATGTTTTTTTTAGAATACTTCAAAATTTACATTTGCATTTTTTATAGTGATATCACACAAAAAAATTCAGACATCCAAATGATTTCCTAGAAGCAAACTCTTGACTTTTTAGGTTACAAAAAAAACGCATCCAACATTTAAATTAAAGGGGTCATCGGATGCCCATTTTCCACAAGTTGATATGATTCTTTAGGGTCTTTATGAAAAGTCTATAATATACTTTGGTTAAAAATTCTCAATGGTTGTGTAAAACAACACCCTTTTTACCTTGCCAAAATGAGCTCTGCAAAAATCATCTCATTCTGGTCGAGGCTGCTTTAAATGCAAGCCTCTGTGGAGAGACGAGCTTGTTTACTTTAGCCACTACACTTGCTAACTAGCACTTTATTAGGAAAGGTGATCACAAAGATTCATAAAAAACCCTTATACTCACTTCTGCTGTAGGTGAAGCTGGATCACAAATGGTTTGCGCGAACATAGATGGATATATGTCGATTGGGAGGCTCATTCCCTTCACAAACAAACGTAATCCACTGCATCTTCAGCGGCTCAGATGTCGGGAGTAAATGGCGACCACTATGTTCATCATTACATCTAGGGATGCACCGATACCACTTTTTCCAGTACTCACCCGATACCAATACTTTTATTTTTGGTACTTGCCGATTCAGAGTACCGATATTTTAAAATTTACCAATAAATTTGTAAAATATTGGGTACAGAAACTAAAAGAATATCTATAATGTTAGTTGGTTAATTTCATTTATCAAATAGATACAGTCAAACCAAAATTTATTCAGATACCTTTTCTCACATTATCAGACATTTTTCACATTATCATAAACTGTGTCCCGCACCCACTAGTAATATATATATATATATATATATATATATATTAGGTGTATATCTGGTGTCTGAATAATTTTTGGTTTGACTATATATCCCTTAGTTATTTTTTATGTTTACACTTAATTATGCCTATTAAAATGTGTTTTGTTCCTTTCACTGTTCAATTTTTTTTTTTTTCTTTGCTCTATGGTACATCATCTTTAATCTTTAAACTGCTCCATTGCAGCAGTTCAGTACTGTAATCACACATTTTGTTGTAATAATGCAGGGAACCACTCGTTATGAATCTCCTAACTCTGATATTTTCAGAAATATAATTCACGTTTTTTTTTTTCATCCGAAACATGCTGCTATTTGGGCTATAATCTAAACAGACTCAAATAATGCAGAAACACTAATGAAGCAAGCAAAACATGCACAACGCGCTCAGGTACAGTACAGCCTGCCGCATTTCACACTGAGTGCTAGTTTCACTTTCGTCATACAGTCGTGTCTGCTTAAGGTTGAAAATAAATGATGTTTATAGTGAATGCCTCTATAAATTTTGTTTCATATTTACGAATTTGTTTTAATCCAAATGATGCGTGTGCTAAGTGAGCGAACATCAGTAAAGATCACGCAACAAAAGTGCGCACGCTCTCTCTTTCTTTCTCTCTCTCTCTCTCTACTGTTAAATAACTTGTGCATTGCTTCACTTGCTTGTTTTTGGCATATCCGAACAAACTATAAACTTTCCAGTGATGTCAAGGTGGGTTCTTAACTCGACAAGCCTGTGCATCTTCGCCACCGCGCGCCCCATCCACTCTGCGTGCTTTGGCTATCAGCTTGCGCGCACCAGCTATACAAGCGTTGATACTGACTGTTTAACATTATATTACTTGCATACATATACTTCGTAGACATCCTTAGTCTCTAATGACTCCATTCTGCTGTCTGTTATTCTGTTGTTGCTGTTTCTTTGCCTGAATACGCACTTGTCACATGCTGTGTGGTATTAGCGTTTGGTATCGGGACATTTTAATGAGTACGAGTACGAGTACAGGAGCTCAGTATCGGTATCGGTGCATCCCTAACTACATCCAGCAACACAACACCTCAATCGCTCAATCGGAGATATTCTTGTCTAACTTAAATCCCTGCTCCGGCATCAAAACAAAGAGGGCGGACTGTTACAACTGATCTGAGGTAAAACGCTCATGTCAATCAACTATCGTGGGAGCGGCCCATGTCGGTGTGACGCCACAACAACAGGCATCTGAGAACGGCTCGATTTGAAAAAGGGGATATTATTTTTACAGATTAATTAAAAACCACTGCATGGATTTTTATCATTATAGGGTAGATGTGTACATACACTGCCAACACACATTAATGTTCAAACAACTTGAAAAAGTGAACTTAGCATCCGATGACACCTTTAAGGATTATGATTCATTCCAACTTCTTACCGAACATATCAGCTATATCACATATGTGACCCTGAACCACAAAACCAGTCATAAGGGTCAATTTTTTGAAATTGACATTTATACGTCATCTGAAAGCGGAATAAATAAGCTTTCCATTGATGTATGGTTTGTTAGGATAGAACAATATTTGGCAAAGATACAAAAATGTAGAATCTGAGGGTGCAAACAAATCTAAATATTGAGAAAATCAAAGGAAAGTTCTTAGCAATGCATATTACTAATCAAAAATTACGTTTTGATATATTTACGGTAAGAAATTTACAAAACGTCTTCATGGAACATGATCTTTACTTAATATCCTAATGATTTTTGGCATAAAAGAAAAATCGATAATTTTGACCCACACAATGTTTTGTTGGCTATTGCCACTCATGACTCGTTTTGTGGTCCAGGGTCACAGATGTGTTATATTTTGTGTTCTTTTGCAATGAATATGAGCTCTTGAGATACAATACCTCTAACTAATTTCTAAGAAAATGTTAGGTATCACATATGTTGCTTTACTACTCGCACTGGAACCTACTGAAATATCATGCCAAGATCTACTCTCGATACTTGCACAGAAGACTTCAAGACGCTACAATGAAATACAAAAAAAAAATGCTTCAGTCAATGTTTATAACATAAAATCCTTTAGTTCACATTGTAAACACATACGAAATAAAACAAAAACAGCATGTACACACCTGCGAACACACACCCACAAACAAGAAATGGTGGGGATTTCCAATTGCTCATTTTATTATAATGGCACACACAACTTAAGAACACAACTGTCACATACATCATTAAACAACAGATGAATTCCTATTGCAACTACTGTTCAGAAAGACCAGGAAGAAATGGTCGATGAAGCAACCTTGTTGATGAACACAGTGGCAGGTGTCAAACAGGTTTTCATGTGATTTGAACCTACAACATTTGGGTTACCAGCCAAATCATTAACCAGTGTGACACATCACACCCATATTACATAACTGAATAAAACAATATTTGATGGCCCAATTATTAATAATAAAGAGGCTTAACTTCTTAGCCAACTGCTACAATGGTTAAAAAAAAAATACAAGAGTACTATTCAGTACTATATTTAGTACTATTCATACCAATTCATATTTAGTACTAACCTGAAAAAGATATTTCACATAAAACAGGGGTGCTCAACCCTGGTCCTGGAGATCGACCTTCCTGCAGAGTTCAGCTCCAACCCTGACCAAACCCACATGAACCAGCTAATTAGGATCTGAAGGAGCCATTGATAATTACTTGATAATTACAGGTGTGTTTGATTAGGGTTGGAACTAAACTCTGCAGGAAGGTCGATCTCCAGGAACAGGGTTGGGCACCCCTGACAAAAAATATATTTACATATAGTCCACAAGAGAAAATAACAGTTGAATTTATAAATATGACCCTGTTCAAAAGTTTGCATACACTTGATTATTAATACTGTGTTGTTACCTGAACGATCCACAGCTGTGTTTTTTGTTTAGTAATGGTTGTTCACGAGTCCCTTGTTTGTCCTGAACAGTTAAACTACCCGCTGTTATTCAAAAAAAATCCTTCAGGTCTCAATTCAGGCATTTTTTGTGTATTTAAACCCTTTCCAACAATGACTGTATGTATGTTTGAGAAAAACAATGCATTAAGAGTCGAGGGATTAAAACTTTTTGAATTAGAAGATAAGGGTAAATTTAACTTATTTTGTCTTCTGGGAAACATGCAACTATCTTCTGTAGCCTCTTGAGGGGGGCAGTACTAAGTGAAAAAAATATGATATCCAGGCAAAATAAGAAAAACATACACATCTACATTTCAAAAGTTTTCACCCCCGTCTCTTAATGCGAAGGGTTCAAATACACATAAATGCTGGAGAACCGAAGAATTGGAGAGAGGAACAGCAGGCAGTTTAACTATTCAGGACAAACAAGGGACTCATAAACAACTATCACTAAACAAAAAAACACAGCTGTGGATCATTCAGGTAACAACACAGTATTAAGAATCAAGGGGATGTAAACTGAAAGTCATTTTTATAAATTCTATTCTATAACTACTATTTTCTCTTTATATGAAATATCTTATTCAGGATAGTACTAAATAACAAAATAACATGCATTCTATATGATCCTTCTTATTTTGGTAAAATAATGAACATTTTGCAAACTCTGAAAGGGTTTTGACCTCAACTGTAGCTTGCCATTCATACCTTTGCTCTCAGAAAGGAACTGCATAAATGCACTTGTTATTGGATTTGTTTGAGGGTTATTTTCATAACGATTTGAAAGGGTTTTGGTTGGTTGGCTGCTTGACTGATTTGTTTTAAGGGATGATAGAGATCTTTTACATTTGATGCCTTTTAAATCATAAGTGAAATCGGGTTGCTCAGTTTCCTTTGAATGGTCTTGAAATAGCTTATTATGAATAAAAAAAAAAACAACAAAAACTAAAAAGCGTTCAACTGTCAAACTCCTGTCATGCAGGATTTCCACAGCTTAGCTTATAGAAAGTAAAAACATTTCAGTCAATTTTAAAGATGAGCAACATGTGTAATGATGATCCTGATCCTGCATAGGATTAAGTTACACTGCCGTTACAGGTTTGTAAAATAAAACCTTTATTGAGCATTAAAAAAGAAATGTACCATAAGACAAAATACTATGCTGTATATGTATATGCTGTACTAACAAGTTGATACAGCAGGCTCTTCAGAATGTGAAATGTCCAAAATATATTTGCATATTGACGCTAAACTATAATTAGCTGTTGTTCCTGGCAAACAAATTCCTATAGAGGTGTGCTAGTATAATTAGTCTTTAGTTACACTTTTAATCTCGCGTGATTTTGAAACAAATATCACAGTTTATTATTATTAATTTATTTATATGATACGTAGCTAAAGTGTGAGATAGTGTATAGTTTCGTAATATTAGGGCCAATTCTGTGATAATGACAAACCAGCTTTAAGCCGATACAGTATTTTGGACTTGGGTGGGTGTGCTTTTTAGATTTAGCAAATAAATATGGAAAAAAAGGATGCTTGTGTTCAGTAGTATAATGGGGTGTGTTCAGCTTTGCACAAAACAGGTTTTCTCTTTAGTTTTCTTGTTTGATTCTTCAGTAACTGAAACAAAGAAGCAGAGGGAGGGGAGTGTAAACAAACAAATTAATGACATACATGCTTTGATTTCATTTATGTCTTGATTTCTGGGAAAGTCTAAACTGGTAGAGTGACTCTATGAGACTGCGGAAATGTGGCCACAAATCATATTTAAAAAAAGAAAAAAATATTCAGGAAATCTATGGCATCTACATGTGTACGTATGTTCGCACCAATTTTCCTTAACAAAATAAATATCTAAATAGAAAAATGTATTTCTGCATGTTCTAATGAGTTATATTGTTTCAAATCAATAAACAGGTTTGGTTTGTCTGATAATGATGATAATAATAATAAATATAGCTGCAAGCAGCAATTGCGGGGCCAAGCACAAAAGAGGCAGAGTGCTTTTCGGAGAAATCGTTCACGCGTCATTCGAAACGGTTTTACTAATCAACTTGAATTCCATAACTTTTTGCCAGCATGGTCTGAAGATGATTTGAGCCAATTTTGGTAAAAAACAGACAAACCGTCTAGAACGAGTTCGAAAAAGTAGGTTTTACAAACAAAAATGTATAGAGAAAAACTAAACCTTACGATTTGGACTTGGAGTTTTGGACTTCATTCGACTCGGCATGAGCCAAGGATTCAGAGGAAAAAAGAATTTTGATTCTGTGCCTTACGGTTCAAAAGTTATTAGCATAAAATTGCTGAAATTTTGGACAGGTGGTGGCGCTAGAGAGCTTGAGTTAGAGACTCCAAATTTGATATGATTAATATTGGGGCTGTCCTCTATCAGTGTGCCAAATTTCACAACTTTCCCGCAAGCGGATCTATGGGCTGCCATAGACTCAAGAGTGGAAGAAGAAGAAGAAGAACACCAACGAATACAATAGGTGCCATCGCACCTTCGGTGCTTGGCCCCTAATAATAATAATAATAATAATATCACTTTTTTTGTCTCTTAAAAATACACATTTGATAGTAGCTTGAGTATGCAGTGGTAAAGTTTTGTTCATTATCAATCAGTAACATCTGTAAAAATTGTTTTTTAAATTAAGCATTGGTCTCCCATAGTAGCAAGCACTAGGGATGTGACGAAATCTTGTGGCACGATCCGATGTGTATCGTGAGACCAGTCAGATCTTGCGAGATCGTGACAATATCCTCTTAAAACATTCTGCAGCGTTTATATTAGAGCTGCACGATTAATCCTTAAAATATCAAGATCTCAAGTCAAACACCTACACAATCTTATTCCTGAATGACAGCGATTTAGCTATGTCTATTAGGACTGTTTCGCATCGCGAGTGTCAGTACAGAAGCATGTTTTGTCGCTGCCCATGTTAACAAATCAGAGTGTGGGGTAAATGTGAACGCAGAAAGAGCAACACAAACAGTCTTTTCAACCACATTATAATCATTATTTCTGTGTTAGAGACATTTAAATAACAGAAGTACCGGAATAAAAGTTTATAGTTTGGGTATAAACACTTACAATTCATTCAAATGAAGGTTTAATTTTAATAAAGCTCAAAAAGACTATTTTCCCTTTATATTTCATCATGGAAGCTTTCTGAAGAAAAGTTTAAAAATCTTGTCTCGTCTCGTGGGATAAGTGTCTCGTCACACCCCTAGCAAGCATACATTTTAAATCATGATAAACACAGTTATAATCACACAAACCTCAATGCCATGGTAAAAATATAACTACATGGTTTTATAGGTAGCCTATTTGTATGAAAAACAGTAGTCTAAAAACATTCAGTATAAATGCACACATGCTATAGCTGAATCACAAATACAGACATACTATAATTATATACCATTACTCCTGTAATAAAATTCAATGTGAATATCCCACATAGAGTAAATCCATGGTAAATGATGGTGATGTGTAGACTGAAAAGCCTTCTGTCTCGTTGCACACAGCTTTAAACTAGTTTGAATCACAGAGTCATTTGTGTTCATCGCTGAATTCAAGTGTTTCACACTGGATCTCACAGCGCTGTTTAGTGCTCGCGTGACGGTGCCGTTCACATATCGCGTCTTTTGCGCGCTCAAGTTCGTTATTTCAAATGTAGGCGCGCGGCAGCTGCGCTCATAACGGAAGCGACGCGGTCGCGACGCACATGCGGTGTGACGCGCTCGGTTTTTCCAGGCGTTTGAACTTTGGTCCGGGCAGATAAACAGTCCGTGTGGCGCGATTCAAATGAGTCGCGCTGTTTCGTTCCGCTTTTGGCACATGAAAATTATATCGAACATTTATCGTTCATATCATTTTATTGAGGAAAATTATATCGTGATATAAAGTTATATCGTATATCGTATGCAAGTCAATGGAGAATGAATCACACACAGCACAGTATACAACATGATTTAAGCAACAACAAATCCATGAATGCAATCAGCCTCAAGCCAGATTCCTCAGAGGTATTCAGTTGCAGAGACGTTCAAGTTCGGTTACAGAGAATGAACGTTTGCTCGCAAGAATATATAACAGTTATCAAAAGGGTTGACCTATCTTATAAGCAATACAATTTCCTAGGGCATCGACAGGCAATTAATTACACTAGGTAAATTAATTTCTCTAAAAGAGATGGTCCGATTTATTGTTTTTGAATGTTAAAACAGCTTTTGGAACTCAGAGATGAGGAAATGCAGCACTAAAGTCAAGATTAAATCAAACTTGAGTCTGTTTCTTAATCTCTTTCTTAATAAAAGTCCCTGACATTATGAATGATTTTGTCAGCGTAGGTTATTCTGATGAAATACAATAATTTGTTTTTGCAATTCACAGTGAACTCACATTCAGTCTGGTTCCATCCTATAATGTAACATCATTTAAATCATTCACAATCCAAACGTCCCGCCCTATTTTTTTGTTGTTGTTGAATATCTTGTTTCACTTGGAAAACATCACATTACGGAAGTAAAATGGATTAAATATTTGATTCATGTTGATCATGTACAGTAAAGGCCACATAAAAAAGTAAGACTTGCATCACATAAGTCCATATAATTAGTGACTAGTTGTTTAAAGTTGCAACTATAAGAGTTCACTAACAATTGTAGGCTAGTTAAAGTTGCAAATTCACAAGGGAGATTTTAGTAAGAATGGTAATTACTATAAATGTAAAAAAAAATGAAATATATGACCCTGGACCACAAAACCATTAAGTAGCACAGATACATTTGTAGCCAAAAATACATTGTATGGGTCAAAATTATTGATTTTTCTTTTATGCCAAAAATCAATAGGATATTTTGTTAATTTTCTACAGTATATCAAAACGTAATTTTTGATTAGTAATATGCATTGCTAAGAACTTAATTTAGACAACTTTAAAGGTGATTTTCTCAATATTTAGTTTTTTTTCCACCCTCAGATTGCATATTTTCAAATAGTTGTATCTTGGCCAAATACCGTCCTATCCTAACAAACCACACATCAATGGAAAGCTTATTTAATCAGTATTCATATGATGTATAAATCTCAGTTTCAAAAACTGGCCCTTATGACTGGTTTTGTGGTCCAGGGTCACACGTTAAATTCAATATATTCAATCAATATAATGATTTAAAAAAAAAAAAAAAAAATCATCCAATTAATTGAAAATCTGCCTGTTGTTGCTGCCTAGATGCCCTACGTACAAATGTTTGGTGTTGGTAAGAGTTTTTAATGCTTTTTAAACATGTCACATTAGGTTGCATTTATTTGATCAAAAATACAACAAAAACAGTAATATTGTGAATAAATGTAATTTTTTTTTTTTTTATGATGACAAAGCTGAATTATCAGCAGCCATTATTCCTGTCACATGATCATTCGGAAATCTTTCTAATATGCTGATTTCCTGCTCTGGAAATCATCAATGTTGAAAACAGTTGTGCTGCTTAATATTTTTTGCTGAAATGTATTTATTCTATTTAATTATGTAACGTTATAAAATTTCTGTAACACTAATAAGGTTCCATTAGTTAATGTTAATTAATGTATTAACTAACATGCACAAACAATGAACAATACTACAATATTAGTATTAATAACAAAATTAGTATTAGTAACAAAATAAAAAAATTACAATATTGATTCATCTTTGTTAATGTTAGTTAATGAAAATACAGTCGGTCACTGCTAGTTCATGTTCACATTTTAATAAGGGTCTTACTCACCCCCTTGTCATCCAAGATGTTCATGTCTTTCTTCAGTCGTAAAGAAATTGTGTTTTTTAAGGAAAACATTTCAGGATTTTTCTCCATATTATGGACTGATATGGCGCCCCGAGTTTGAACTTCAAAAATGCAGTTTAAATGCGGCTTCAAACGATCCCAAATGTGGTTGTAAACAATCCCAGCCGAGGAAGATGGGTCTTATCTAACGATCATTTTTTTTCATAAAAATAACACAGTTTATATACTTTTTAATGTCAAATGCTCGTTTTGTCTTGCTCTCCCTGAACTCTGTGTATTCTGGCTCAAGACAGTTAGGGTATGTCAAAAAACGATCATATTTTCTCCCTCAACTTCAAAATCGTCCTATATCGCTGTTTTACCGTTTTTGTTAGATAAGACCCTTCTTCCTCGGCTGGGATCGTTTACATCCACATTTAGGATTGTTTGAAGCTGCATTTAAACTGCATTTTGGAAGTTCAAACTCTGGGGAACATATCAGTCCATTATATGGAGAAAAATCTTGAATTTTCTTTACAATTGAAGAAAGACAGACATGAACATCTTGGATGACAAGGGGGTGAGTACATTATCTGTAAATTGTTCTCCTTTAAAAAAAGAGATGGCTCTTAAAAAACCTTTCACTGAATGTTTTTTTGTGAAACCATAAATGGTTCTTCTATGGCATCGCTGTGAAGAACCTTTTAAGCACATTTAATTTTAAGAGTGTAGAAGTATTCTACATTCATTCTTAGTTCATTTTAACTAAAGCAGTTAACTAATGAACCTTATTGTAAAATGTTACCAAAATTTCCAGGTCAAAAAAAAAAAAAAACTGAAAAAACATGCGATTTCGTAGCACAGAAACATTCATAAAAAATTCCTGATCACGAATGCTCAACACGATGACCTTAAAATTAAACGTCAGATTAAATTTGTTCGCAACTTCCTCATGCTACAGCACATGTAGCCAACACAACTTTTCCGCGTGGGTTGAGACACGTGTTGGCATGTAGAAACACCCACACACAACCACAAACACCCACACACTGCACAGTCATTAACAGATACCGGCAGGTGCAGGCCGTGGGAATGTGACCCATCTGCACCGGCACAATACAGACACAGCAGTACTCGGCCGAGAATTCACATTCCCCAATTCCACCTTGTCTTCTTGCTCTACCCTCAAAGAGAAATGGTTGGCATTAGGATGACAGGAGCGAACTAGCGCAAGGTAACACAGACTGTTGTGTGCACAGTGGAACTCTATTTATCAACTAATTACAGTACAAGCAAGCTAAGTCCATGACCATTAGGGGAAATTCTTTTTTCCCCATCCATTGCTAATTAATTCTATTATCAGCATGACAATTTCAGTTGAACCAAAAAATTAACATGGGAATGTTTTAGTATTTGATCCCTTTGTTGATTTTCTGTCAGCAGTTCTGACATGAACATGTAAAACCAGATGATCACATTATCTATGTTTTGATTTGAAAACGAACATCTTGGGTTCAATCTGTTTTTCTCGGTTACTGATCTTTTATTAGTCATCTGGAAATAATACAAAGATTGCAAATAATGATACTTAGATTCGTCCTATTCATTCATGTCAAAACATTTAGTTGTTTTTATCTTTCCAAAGTATTAAAACTTTTTTTTTAGGTTTAAAAAATTATTTTGAATCCCAGATTCAAATGAGGACACTACTTTAACGCAATGAAAAAAACTTTAACGCAACGTTTTGTTTTGTTTTTTTTACAAAAAATAATTTTTTTTTTGTTTTTTTAAAATAAATGTTAACTTAAAATTAAATTCCACTTGATTAAATTATTATTAAATAAACTGAAAACTGTAATAAATTTCCTGTTTAATTTTGGCTATATCTAATGTCACATAAGAACTCAATTTAACAAACAAATGATGAATTATTTTCCACACAATAAGATTGGGTGTAGCACATTAGGTGGGTGATTTTAGATTATGCATTCAATTATTTTTATTCAACAATAATAATAATAATAATAATAATAGTATTAAAAACAATGTGAAGGGCAGCACTTAACAATTTACAATTTCTGCATCAGTGTTATTAATGTAATTTGATAAAGGCCTCCAATAAACACACCACCACTCCCACATTGCAAAATAAAAAAATCAGTCCATTATATGGATTTTTTGTTTCAAAAAATACATTTAAAAAAATCTAGACTTTTTCTGATGTGGGACATGGATGTCATTTTATGTAGTACATGTTTGTATTCACCAGCCAAAAAAAAAAAAAAAAAAAAATTATATCATGTTAATAATGTTTTTTGATAAAGGGCTTCAACAGACATACCACCACTCTCACATTGTACAAAAATAATAAAATAAAATAAAACGATACAAATAAATAAATAAATAAATAAAAAATAAAATAGTGTTTCAAAAAATACATTAAAAAAAATTCTATATTTTTTCTGATGCGGGACATGGATGTCATTTTACGTAGTATGTACTTGTATTCACCAGCCAAAAAAAAAGTATATCATTTTAATAATGTAAATTGATAAAGGGCTTCAATAAACATACCACCACTCCCACATTGTACTAAAATAAAATAAAATAAAATAGTGTTTAAAATAAAATACATTAAAAAAAATATATATTTTTCTGATGCGGGACACGGATGTCATTTTACATAGTATATGCTTGTATTCACCAGCCAAAAAAATGTATTTCATTTTAATAATGTAATCTGATAAATGGCTTCAATAAACATACCACCACTCCCACATTGTACTAAAATAAAATAGAATAAAATAGTGTTTCAAAAAATACATTAAAACAAATCTATATTTTTTTTGATGCGGGACATGGATGTCATTTTACGTAGTATATGCTTGTATTCACCAGCCAAAAAAAATTATATCACGTTCATAATGTAATTTGATAAAGGGCTTCAATAGACATACCACCACTCCCACATTGTACAAAAACAATAAAATAAAATAAAATAAAATAAAATAAAATAAAATAAAATAAAATAGTGTTTCAAAAACTATATTGTTTCTGAGACATGGACATTTACTTAGTATATGTTTGTATATTGTGTGTGTGTGTATATAATATATATAAATAAACTCGAGAGCTTGTTGATTTGAATGTAAGAACTTGTATTAATATTCGTAGTTGAAATTTACACTCACAGCTCTGATGCGAAAAGCTGAATCTTTCGATTCATGACAAGTTTAACAACAAATGAAAATAGTATCCAGTTTAACAAATAACTGATACATATGCATAAAAATATTTTTCTGCATGCCAAGTCACGCTGGCTGGTGTTCATTGGTCAGGCATCAACCAATAAAATGGCTTCATTCCCACCACACCCCCAGTTCTGCTTTCTCACGACAGTGAAGTAAAGTACAGTAAAACTACAGCGAATCTTAATTAAAATGCTTAATTAAATATGATGTACATATTTGTGTCAGTAATTTTGTTTATGTGAATGTCATTTTACACATTTGTAACTATTAATCTGCAACTTCGAATTCAAAACACAGGGTTTTTTTTATTATTGTCTGCATGTCTCACATTCAAATCAACAAGCTCAAGTCTTGCTACTGTTTTACCTTCAGTTTAATTTCTTTTTTAATCCCATTGAACACCTTAGAATCACAGCTTATGCATGATTTAGTAAGACACACATCACAACAAAGGTCACGTCAATAACTCACGCAAGTAGTCTAAATTAGTTTTGTTTATTTTCAGCTGTCCTATCAAGTATGAGGATACAGCAGTTGAACTTTTGTGTCTCATCACTACATAAGATGCAGATGAATCAGTTTGCTGACAGATGTGTGCCACAGCTTGGCATGTGTGACAGCGACACCACACCTACACTATTATGGCATGTGTAAACACGCTTGAATGTGTTAACATGCCTCTATATCTTTTTAATTGAAATTAGAATACAACTGAATGTCTTTGAATGCAAAGGTTAAACAATGCAGACAATTTCACATGTTGAGAAGCCACTCCCGGGAATTAAAATTAACGTAGATGCCCAGAACCTATTCAGGTGTCACAGGCACATCGTGTACCGTCACAATGCGTGCTTCATCTGGTTTAAGGGTATTTGTTACGTGTCCTAATAAATGTCATTCTGCAATACACATGCCTTCAGTGCACGTATGAGGACATTCAAGTATTATTTTTTTTAAATGTGTGTGTGTTTGTCTGAATGCTCATCTGATCCTCTATCACCTGTCATTATAATAGGTGGACAGAAGACTTTGGATTTCAGAAGAAACAGGTCTGTTCAGGGGTGCCACATGGTTTCTGGTCTGGGTGGATGACTGTGTAACTGTATAAAAAAATATGTAGACAAATAATATGTTTAAGAAAGCTTTGAAAAATAAGTTACCAAGGTGTTTTTTTTAATCACTTTTTTAAGTTGCTTCACAGTTATCTGGTGAGATATGAAAATTAAAAACAATAACATATTTTTATAATTTTATAAATTCTAAAATTATTAATAATTCTAAGACAATTATTTAAAATGAAGAAATAAATAACATTTATATTTTAAAAAATATTCAATTAAATTGCATAAAAAATATTTAAGTCTTCATCTCTGGCAGCTGTAAATGTTACCTTTGTATAATTTAAATACCTTCAAATGTACATTTCGCATATTTAACATACTGTGGCTGCATTAAAGAAATACACCCCAGAACGTTCTGTCTTTATTTACGCTCTTTATGACGTTCTAAACCTGTACGGCTTTTTTCTTCTGTGAAAAAAAACAAAAGAAAATATTTGGAAAAAAATCTTTTTTTTTTTTTTTGTCCATACAATAATTGTCAATTGGTTCCAAAGTTGTTTTGCCCCAAACATAATCATTGAACACTGAATGTCTTTTTTTTTCCAGAAGAAAGAAAGTCATATAGGTGTGAAATGACATGATGGTGAATAAATGATGGGGTGAACTATGTAATATAAAGAATGAAGTGAATGACAGGCAGTCAGCGAACACAATATTGATTTTCTTCTATAGTTGTTGTGCATTCAGGCTTTTTTAATCTGTCAACATGTCATGTTCCATAAGCATATTTTTACCAGTCTTGTTCTTCAAAGAACAAATGTCTAAAGATGCCGCACAATAATATATTGCATCTTAGCTTGGTGGCTGTACTGTGTAAGTGTCACAAACAATTAGAAATGAATAGCCTTACGGCACGTCTGGCTCGGCGCTTGGCTGAACTGTCTGTCAACTGATATGTCTGAAAAGGAAATACATCCCCACCCTGTAATTGAGGCAAATGTGTACTGTGCTTAAATTAGTATCATATGTCTATCATATGTCTGCTAAGTTTAAAAGAAAGTCATTATGTGTTTCCATTTATATAAAGAAAACAACATATAAGCCTGCAGTCTCGTACATATTTTTGTGTGACTGTATTATATGTATATGTTTGTACTATGTAAAATTTTGAGTTCATCTAGTTCTTTAGATCTGGTCTACAGATTAAATTATATAACATTTATTATGCAAGTGAATATTGTGTAATCTTAATCTACCTGATCACTAGAGATAAACAAGGTTAAGCACAAAAGGATATCTCAAAATCTTTTCTATAAAATGGCTAAAAATATAAATAGATCATATTATCCTGGTTCTGTAGTTTTTGTTTCTTGTCTGTTACAAAGACATTTTAGCATTCTTATGTTATCAAGAATTTTTTTTTTGTTAATTAAATTAATTAGCTAAATAACTAAATACACACTGCTACCTCAAACAAAACACTGTTCATTAAACTCATCTTAGAAAAACACACAATACGCAATTTAGTACAACTATTATAATACTATTATAATTTTGAAATATTTTTATGTTTTAATTTTAAAGTTAAAAAAAAAGTAATTTTTATTAGTTTTCTTAATGTCCATGTAGTTTTCATTAATTTGTATTTCTTTTTTTTTTTTTTTTTGTTATTTTAGTACATCAAGATAAAGCTAAATGAAAAAGAGGAATGTTGCCTTGGCAAATAGCATAAGTTCACTTCTTTTTAAGTAACAAATCAGTTTTAGTTTTCAGTTAACTGTAATAAGCCTCCAAGAGATGATTAAAAACCTTGATGGAACAGACTTAGGCTCTTACTTAGTGACTTCCTACAATCCCAAAATGCTCTTACCCATTTCATGATACAGGGAGCCTTGTTTTGTCACCGCCACCATCTTCTTTGGAGAAGGTTCATCAATCTTCATGAGCTCATTGCAGCAATGTTTCCACTGACCTACATAGAAAAGCACAGACCGTCAATTAAAAATTGTTTTGTTTGAGTGAGTGCATAATTGTAAATACCTGAGGACTTAAAGAAGGGTTTGAATGTAAACGTGAAACATACTGTAGACAAACTAGACTGGTCCATCTGTTAACATTTAGAGGACGCAGGCCATAAAAACGCCATGCTTGCACGCCATGTAATAAATACCTAGCATGAAAATAGCTGAAACACAGCCATTAACAGAGATGCTTTTTAGAGAGGTACTACGTGCTTGTGTCTGCATATTTGTGTAAGATATGTATTGAATTTCAAGCCTTCAGGAACTCTGTATGTTCTCTGTACTTCTAAGAAATCAGAACACCTGTCTTTTTTCGTGTGACACACCAAACAGGCCGCATGCTTTTCAACTCATTGTGACACATAAGCCATAAGACAAGGATATAAGACTGGTTTAAAAAAAAAAAATGCTGAAAGTATAGAAAGCCTTTTCTGACACAGAATATTAATCTCCTGACATCATTACGCAGAAACCCAAACCGACTGCACAGAAACCAGTCTTATCAACCGCTTCAACGTATGTCCTTATCTTTTCAAAACGTGGCAATTGCACAACATCTATTTTACAATCAGAGATAAAGGTATTATTCAGAACATGCATTGTACTGTTTCCTGTTGCCTAAACAAACAATAAATCATATTCAATGTTGTGATTCAGTGCAGAGGAATTTAACTGCTTTGAACATGAATGTGTGAAAGTATAAATCTGCTCAGTGTCAATTTAGCAACCTTACGGTGTTGTGGACCCGAGTTGCATGACTGCAAATTCACACGGCAATGGTGGCACAGAAGTGCTTCTGAAGTGGCATTCAGGTGTCGTTACAAAGACTGTTTAATGCTGCTCAGAGGCGGGATAAATGGATTTAAATGATTTATACAGATTTATATTAGGGGCTGAGGTGGCTCTGAGCAGGCATAACTTAGTCTGGCTTTAATGCAGCATTACATATTTACACAAAATTTTAAGCAGACACAGAGTAGCCTTAACACATGCATAATTTGCTCTGCAAAGTTGGTGCAGAAGTGCTTCTGAAGTGGCATTTAGGTGTCTCTACACAGACTGTTTAATGCTGCTCAGAGGCGGCTTAAATGGATTTAAACAGCAAATACAACTGTATTTTTTATATAAGGGGCTGAGGTAGCTCTGATCAGGCATAACTTTTTAGGAAACGAAAGGAGGTCTGGAAATGAAAAGGACAGGTGGAACTTGGTCTGGCTTCGATGCAGCATTACATAATTACACAAATTGTAAGCAGGCACAGAGCATCCTTAACACATGCCTAATTTACTCTGAAAAGGTGATGCAGAAGCGCTTCTGACGTGGAATTTAGGTGTCTTTACAAAGACTATTTAATGCCGCTCAAAGGCGGCATAAATGGATTTAAACAGCAAATACAACTCTATTTATTATATTAGGGGTTGAGGTGGCTCTGAGCAGGCATAATTTAGTCCGGCTTTGATGCAGCATTATGCCTGTATACTTTATTTTGCGCAGGCACAGAGCAGCCTTAAATCATGCCTAATTTACACTGCAAATGTGGCACAGAAGTGCTTCTGAAGTGGCATTCATTAGTCTTTACAAAGAAATCAAATACAACTATATTTTTTTAAATTAGGTGCTGAGGTGGCTCTGAGCAGGCATAACTTGGTCTGGCTTCGATGCAGCATTACAAATTTACACAAATTGTAAGCAGGCACAGAGCATCCTTAACACATGCCTAAATTACTCTGAAGAGGTGATGCAGAAGCGCTTCTGACGTGGAATTTAGGTGTCTTTACAAAGATTATTTAATGCAGCTCAAAGGCGGCATAAATGGATTTAAACAGCAAATACAACTCTATTTATTATATTAGGGGTTGAGGTGGCTCTGAGCAGGCATAATTTAGTCTGGCTTTGATGCAGCATTATGCCTGTACACTTAATTTTGAGCAGGCACGGAGCAGCCTTAACTCATGCCTAATTTACTCTGCAAAGGTGGCATAGAAGCACTTCTGAAGTGGCATTTAGGTGTCTTTACACAGTTCAATGCTCCTCAGATGCAGCTTAAATGAATTTTTTTTAACAGCAAATATAACTATTTTTTATATTAGAGGCTGAGGTGGCTCTGAGCAGGCATAACTTAGTCTGGCTTTAATGCAGCATTACATATTTACACAAAATTTTAAGCAGACACAGAGTAGCCTTAACACATGCATAATTTACTCTGCAAAGTTGGTGCAGAAGTGCTTCTGAAGTGGCATTTAGGTGTCTTTACAAAGACTATTTAATGCCGCTCAAAGGCGGCATAAATGGATTTAAACAGCAAATACAACTCTATTTATTATATTAGGGGTTGAGGTGGCTCTGAGCAGGCATAATTTAGTCCGGCTTTGATGCAGCATTATGCCTGTATACTTTATTTTGCGCAGGCACAGAGCAGCCTTAAATCATGCCTAATTTACACTGCAAATGTGGCACAGAAGTGCTTCTGAAGTGGCATTCATTAGTCTTTACAAAGAAATCAAATACAACTATATTTTTTTAAATTAGGTGCTGAGGTGGCTCTGAGCAGGCATAACTTGGTCTGGCTTTGATGCAGCATTACAAATTTACACAAATTGTAAGCAGGCACAGAGCATCCTTAACACATGCCTAAATTACTCTGAAGAGGTGATGCAGAAGCGCTTCTGACGTGGAATTTAGGTGTCTTTACAAAGATTATTTAATGCAGCTCAAAGGCGGCATAAATGGATTTAAACAGCAAATACAACTCTATTTTTTATATTAAGGGTTGAGGTGGCTCTGAGCAGGCATAATTTAGTCTGGCTTTGATGCAGCATTATGCCTGTACACTTAATTTTGAGCAGGCACGGAGCAGCCTTAACTCATGCCTAATTTACTCTGCAAAGGTGGCATAGAAGCACTTCTGAAGTGGCATTTAGGTGTCTTTACACAGTTCAATGCTCCTCAGATGCAGCTTAAATGGATTTTAACAGCAAATATAACTATTTTTTATATTAGAGGCTGAGGTGGCTCTGAGCAGGCATAACTTAGTCTGGCTTTAATGCAGCATTACATATTTACACAAAATTTTAAGCAGACACAGAGTAGCCTTAACACATGCATAATTTACTCTGCAAAGTTGGTGCAGAAGTGCTTCTGAAGTGGCATTTAGGTGTCTTTACAAAGACTATTTAATGCCGCTCAAAGGCGGCATAAATGGATTTAAACCGCAAATACAACTCTATTTATTATATTAGGGGTTGAGGTGGCTCTGAGCAGGCATAATTTAGTCCGGCTTTGATGCAGCATTATGCCTGTATACTTTATTTTGCGCAGGCACAGAGCAGCCTTAAATCATGCCTAATTTACACTGCAAATGTGGCACAGAAGTGCTTCTGAAGTGGCATTCATTAGTCTTTACAAAGAAATCAAATACAACTATATTTTTTTAAATTAGGTGCTGAGGTGGCTCTGAGCAGGCATAACTTGGTCTGGCTTTGATGCAGCATTACAAATTTACACAAATTGTAAGCAGGCACAGAGCATCCTTAACACATGCCTAAATTACTCTGAAGAGGTGATGCAGAAGCGCTTCTGACGTGGAATTTAGGTGTCTTTACAAAGATTATTTAATGCAGCTCAAAGGCGGCATAAATGGATTTAAACAGCAAATACAACTCTATTTTTTATATTAAGGGTTGAGGTGGCTCTGAGCAGGCATAATTTAGTCTGGCTTTGATGCAGCATTATGCCTGTACACTTAATTTTGAGCAGGCACGGAGCAGCCTTAACTCATGCCTAATTTACTCTGCAAAGGTGGCATAGAAGCACTTCTGAAGTGGCATTTAGGTGTCTTTACACAGTTCAATGCTCCTCAGATGCAGCTTAAATGGATTTTAACAGCAAATATAACTATTTTTTATATTAGAGGCTGAGGTGGCTCTGAGCAGGCATAACTTAGTCTGGCTTTAATGCAGCATTACATATTTACACAAAATTTTAAGCAGACACAGAGTAGCCTTAACACATGCATAATTTACTCTGCAAAGTTGGTGCAGAAGTGCTTCTGAAGTGGCATTTAGGTGTCTTTAACAAAGACTATTTAATGCCGCTCAAAGGCGGCATAAATGGATTTAAACAGCAAATACAACTCTATTTATTATATTAGGGGTTGAGGTGGCTCTGAGCAGGCATAATTTAGTCCGGCTTTGATGCAGCATTATGCCTGTATACTTTATTTTGCGCAGGCACAGAGCAGCCTTAAATCATGCCTAATTTACACTGCAAATGTGGCACAGAAGTGCTTCTGAAGTGGCATTCATTAGTCTTTACAAAGAAATCAAATACAACTATATTTTTTTAAATTAGGTGCTGAGGTGGCTCTGAGCAGGCATAACTTGGTCTGGCTTTGATGCAGCATTACAAATTTACACAAATTGTAAGCAGGCACAGAGCATCCTTAACACATGCCTAAATTACTCTGAAGAGGTGATGCAGAAGCGCTTCTGACGTGGAATTTAGGTGTCTTTACAAAGATTATTTAATGCAGCTCAAAGGCGGCATAAATGGATTTAAACAGCAAATACAACTCTATTTTTTATATTAAGGGTTGAGGTGGCTCTGAGCAGGCATAATTTAGTCTGGCTTTGATGCAGCATTATGCCTGTACACTTAATTTTGAGCAGGCACGGAGCAGCCTTAACTCATGCCTAATTTACTCTGCAAAGGTGGCATAGAAGCACTTCTGAAGTGGCATTTAGGTGTCTTTACACAGTTCAATGCTCCTCAGATGCAGCTTAAATGGATTTTAACAGCAAATATAACTATTTTTTATATTAGAGGCTGAGGTGGCTCTGAGCATGCATAACTTGGTCTGGCTTCAATGCAGCATTACATATTTACACTGAATTTTCAGCAGGCACAGAACAGCCTTAACTCTGGCCTAATTTACACTTCAAAGGTGGCACAGAAGTGCTTCAGAAGTGGCATTTACAGTAGAAGTCTTTACATTGACTGCTTACTGATGCTCAGGATTAAATGCTTTTACACAGCAAGATACAAGCCAAGCTTAACTTATGCATAATTTACAGAGCAAAGGTGGCACAGAAGTGCTTCTGAAGTGGCATTTAGGTGTCTTCATACAGACTGTTTAAATGCTGCCCAGAGGTGGCTCTGAGCAGGCATAATTTAGTCTGGCTTTGATGCAGCATGGTGCCTTTACACTGAATTTTTAGCAAGCATGGAGCAGCCTTAATGCATCCCTAATTTACACACGAAGAAGTGGATCTGAAGTGGCATTTACAGCAGATGTCTTTACAGAGATTATTTAATGCTGCTTAGCTTTTGTTTATTTTTCAAATTTGATTTTCTAATGGATTAAACAGATCATTTCAAACGGCGACACAATGTCACATGACACTTCACAGTTATGGGGCACAGTATATTAGACATTTTT
The DNA here is from genome assembly GCA_036247105.1 of Cirrhinus mrigala. Lineage (NCBI taxonomy): Eukaryota > Metazoa > Chordata > Actinopteri > Cypriniformes > Cyprinidae > Cirrhinus > Cirrhinus mrigala. The sequence goes on along the minus strand of CM070027.1, from coordinate 24,598,935 downwards.
AAACCCATCTCTACTATTTTTAAAAAACAACCACTGTTTATGTAATAAAAATCACTCATTAAATATAATAGCTGATGAATTTAAAGAAAAATGTAATTTGCATTAAAAATGAAAGGAGGCTTTGTGATTATAGCTTTTTGCTGCTGGAAGAGAATTCTTTTCTTCGTTTCTAATCCTTTTAAGTATGAAGTATGTTAACAATCCCAACCTTTTCTCTCAACTGAACAAAGAAAGCATTGTACGCTGTGCTTGATTCTGTTATACAATGTATGCACTGAGTTTCAAAATACAGGTCAAACTGAGGTGATGGTATGTCGTAAAATACAAGACAAATAAAAAGCTTAAAAATATATAAACTGGCAAAAAAAAAATCTGAAAATAATGTACTCTTACAAAAAAAAAACTACATTTTTTGATTGTTTAAAAATATATAAAATAAATATCATCATCTTAATACACACAGCGAAAAACAGTAAAACGGAGTAAAATAGCAGTGCAAATAGCAAAGCGCCTCTTGTAATACCGGAAACATTTTTTTATTTTACAGTGAATTTCTAGCAGCTTTTTACTGTATTTTTAACCAGGTTTTTTCCAGTATGTGGGCATATGCATGCGTATTTTCAGATAAAAATAGTATTTTTAATTTTTTTTTAACAACAGTATGTCTATCATATTACAAGGTTTGTTGAGTAACCAAGCACTTAATCTTCAAGCAAAACATTAATACTTAATGGCGCATTTAACCACAGACAGTCCTATCTGCTGGTTGTTGAAGAATTATATTATATTTTATTAATAGTTAATTCAAACACTTTTTTTGTGACGGGAACTGTTACCTTATAACACTTAACGTGAGAAATCCTCGTTACAATTTCCTTATTCAAGTAATTTTCCACTAAAACTAGTTTATCCACATCAAGTGATAAATGATCTCCAATGATCACACATTTTAACATCCACCCACATCTGTCTGTGTTTCTGTTTTGTTTAAGAAAGTAACTTGGTTTTCAAAGATGCCAAAACCTGTTGAGTGAAGAGTCTATTTCCACGGTTGGCTAACTCGTAATAGCTTGTATCTTTCTAAATCCAGCTTTTCTGAAAGCATAAAAGTCAGTCAACTGGCAGTTGAAATCAAAAGGAAAGTATAAAAGTGAATCTCTAGGGTGGTAAATCTTAACGAACAGTCTTAAAATATGAGTTTTATGTGAATAATGATACATAATTGCAAAATGGATTGCTGTGGAATGGCTTAATTGATTGACAACCCTTATATTATGTAACCTTACTGATTTTGTGATACACAAATTTGTGATATACATTCCTGATCACTCGTTGTTAGTATTGCACTCTTTGTTGTTTTTCCAAGCGGCCTGTTCAGGAATGTGGGCTTAATAAGTCTGTCAGTGTTCTTTGTTTTGCCTAAAATACATCACAGAAAGACTTATTAAGAATGCAGTTTAAAAAAAAAAACTTTGACTCTCATCAAACTCAACACCCAAGCGATAGTGAATAAATGAAATTTGCTGTGAACCAAAAGAGTCACACCCTCAGTTATTTCAGTTTCAAATTTTAATAAATGTCAATTACGGAAAGAATTATTGTTTGGCTGCTTAGCAAAGGGGAATTTTTGACATTTGAAAACAAAGCCTTGCTAACTCATCTAATTCAGTTTAGGGTTGGGTGGTGTTTACCAAATTGGCATCAGACAATGTCTACAGTGAAATAATGGACGATGACATCAGGAGGTATGGGCATTAGGGTTATGCCCGAAGCGTCAATCCATATTCGACACGGAAAGCGAATAATGCGTTCTACGGAGCCACTAATGGGACATGTTTAGCCGCTTGCTAGCGGTAGCATGGAGAGATGACTGATAGGTCGATAGTGAATGATTTGCAGATCCTGAGCATCACTGACAAACATCTAATCTTGTAAAATGTGTGGTAAGTACTAGGGATGCAGTCCACGGTTCAATACATACCTCGGTTTTTTTCCACGGTTTTCGGTTCGGTTCGGTTCTGATATCTTGCCATTTTTTTTGCGACAAATGAACAAAATACTCCCGTAAACCTATGCACTCTGGAAAAGGCGTGGTGTAGTATATGTCTGCTTATTTTTTCTTTTGAGAGAGGTATTATTTTTTCAAATTTTACGCAAAATAGAATAGGTTTCATTCATACTGGACGCCAGAGGGCGCCCTTGTGCGTAAAATCCACATATGCGTCAAAGAAGTAGCGCTGATGACGTTCCGTTCCAGCTTCTCTAATATGGATAAAAGCATTGCTGCTGCTGTAACTGAATAAAACCAAAATATAACGTTAAACGTTTTGAATGATGAAATGTAAGGACAATAAACACTCGTCTGCATTAATATATGGTTTATCTGTGTTCTTCAAGCCATCGTGTATTTCCATAAGCCAATGCTAATCGACATACATAGAATATGAGTATAGAATTTATTGTCTGCCTCATTCTGTGATGAGAATCAACATCAGCTCACATAAGGAAGTTATTTCAAACACTGGAGAAATGTTGTGAATTAAAAACAAGGTATAATGTTTTTTTTTTTATAACTTTCGTTTTTATAACTCTTTTGTTGGACAACAAAGGCTTATCGTTGAATGGAAGATGCTCTGCGTGTGTTGCTTTTTCAAATACAAGCGGGGAAGCGTTTCCTCATCTCAGCATGTGAAATCGCGGGCAAACATACAACAAATTCCGAGAGAAATAAAACAAGGAAATTATTTAAATGCACAACCGAAAAACAGCAATTCACAAGCGCGTATTGAACTGTGGATGTCGTACCGAACGGTTCGATATTATATTGATTATTGTGACATCCCTAGTAAGTACTCAAACTTGAATCTCGAAAGTGCAAAAAACGAGCACCCATTCAAAAGCGATTTCAATGCCCCGTGTATTAATAGTGGCTCACAATTTATAACAGAATTACCCAACGATACAACCGCAAGAGAAAGCATTGAAATATATTTTTTCCATTTTTCCATTTTTCCGTCTGTCAGTTATTGGCGATGGTTAATGAATCTCAACATCGTGGCGTCTGTCAGTCATCGTCGATGGTGATAACATTGAAAAGGTATAGTTATTAGATATGTAATTATAATTCTGTCATTCTTGAAGACGAATAGGGGTTGTCAATAAAGTTACATAAAGGTACAACCAACACTATTGGTGAAAACAAAGAAAACAAGTAAAGTCAACACCCCCAGAAACTGGGGATGGAACATTCTGGCAGGTTGATGTCACCTCCAACAACAAAGCCTCTTTTAAATCAGGCAGGCATTGTTGAAATATTTTAAAGACAATATGTGAAAGAACATTTTGGGTGAATGTCAAAATCCACATAGCTGAGTGACATCTGATTTTATTAGCCAGTGGGACACTAATATTTACGTTCAATAATATTCTTTGTCAAGTTCAAAAACTCTAATGTTACCTAGACAAAGAGAAAATATTTTCACATTCATTAAAGGCTTAACAACTGACAAAAGATATTGGCAGGGTACATATTATGCGTGACAAGAAGTCACACTCCAAAAAAAACAAAAAAAACAAAAAAAAAAGACAGACGTTTTGTAACAACTTGCATTGCATCAAGTGCTCCACAGATGAACAAAGTTATATAATAATTACAATATTTTAATTTTTGGATAAACTGTTCCTTTCTTTTTAATCTGGTTTTCTCAGATTATTATTATTATTTTTTTTTAATGCATTACAGAACTGGTTTATGTAGGTGTAAAATTATTTTAACTATCAATATTTTATAATCTCTCACACTCTTTTTTCTGACCTACTTTGGTTCATGATTTACTGTATTGTTTTACTTTATTCTCATGTTTGCGTCCTTTATCAGTTCGTCTGCTTTAAAGAGCGATTAGGGAAAAATCCAGTTTGATAAGGTTTTTTACGCTGGTGATGACAACACTGTCCTTCAGGCATGTCAGTTCCTCATACCCCAAAAAAAGTGGTCATGCACATGCAAATATGAATGCAAACCTGTGCAATTATGCACGTTTACTTTTCTGTAATTATCTCATTTATCATATCAGCAAATCATCAGAATGTCCTCGTTAAACCTTCTTATTTTTCACTTTCTCAGGCCAAATTGTTTAAAACATTCAAAAATCTTGCAAATGAAACCTCCCCATATCTAACTGTCACTATCATTGTAAAATAAAAGCGTGTTGCGCAAAAGGAAGTCTTTGCTTACTATAGCTTTATGTCACTAGTGAACTTAAAAAAAAATCTACTTCAAGCCTTCACCTTAAGTAACAGCAGATTTCATAGTAGAAAGAGTGAATAAGGCAAGCCTAACAGGTCTTAAAACCTGTCACCAACAGATTTTAAAACAACAAGGCTGGATTCCTTGCAAAGTTTGAGGTCACGTGTAAATATTCTTACAAGTGCAATATCTTTCAACTGTCACTTATTTCAATTTAATTTTGTGTTAAAATACTGTAGATCATCCAGCTAAATAAACTAGTTGAGTGCTTTATAAAAACAGTAAAACTGACTTGACTATGGAGGTAAACTTCATAATCCAAACATCTTAAATGGCCTCTCCATATTAAGCAAATACATAACACAATATATAATGTGTACACTATAAACAGTACTAACAAAAGAAAAGGTCTTACTAGGGCTGGGCGATATGGCTAAAAAAAATTATTACAATAATTTATTTCATATCAGTCGATATTGATAATTATCACGATAAATGGCAATTTTTTATTTCTTTCAAGTTTAAAGGCAGGTTTTTGCTACAGTGTGAAAGTTGTAAAAAACAATTTTGGTTTTAAACTATTCTTTATGGTCAGAACATGACAAACACTACATGTTTTTATGATTTTTTACACTTTTTCCGGTCATTTTTCCTTAACAAAATAAATATCTGATTTAGCAGATGTAGATTTATGTTCAAATCAAAATCAGTAATATCTGTAAAAATGGTAGCAACCTTATTTTTATATGGTGAAATTTAATTATTCTGACTGTTTTTAATTAAGTATTGCTCTTCCATAGTAGCATACATTTATATCATGATAATAACCATTAAAACCACAAATATAGCACCTCAATACCATGGTAAATTTAATATAGTTTCTAGGTATTTGTATCAAAAACAGTAGTCTAAATACATTTAGAATAATGCATAAACACTATAGCTTAATCACAACAATTACTGCAATTATATTCCATTACTCCTTTAATACATTTAATACGTCTAAATTAGTAATATTATAAAATTCGACACAAATATACCCACATTTCTGACACAATAGTGTTGACACAATACCACTATGCAGTTAGTGCTACTACAGTAAATCTATGGTAAATTATGGCGATTTGTAGATTCTGACTGTATCGTTGCGCACAGTATTTCTCCTGTTTGTCAGTGCTGTTTCATCTGACTTTAAACGGAGTCATTTGTGTTCTTCACTGAATTCAACCGCTGTTTGAACTTCAATCCAAGCGGATAAATGGTCCGAATGGCACGCTTTTAATGACTAGTGCTCGTTCTGCCTTTCCCGCATAAACATTATATAGAACATTTATCAAACTCTTGTTCTCGTTTATCGAGTAAATTTTTATTGCATGATAATTATCGTTATCGATTTAGCGCCCAGCCCTGGGTTTCACACTCATTTCAATAAGGGTGCTTTCACACCTGGCCCATTGTTTCAGAACCTGGTCTCCTCTTAGCTCGATTCGTTTGGGTACATGTGAACATGGCAATCGGATCCGCACCAAAACAATCGGTCTGAGATCGCCTGAACGATTGTTTACACAGTGTAGAGAGAATGTGGGTACGACGGCTATTCAAAATGGTAATTACTTATGCTTATCCTGATTGTTACAACCGATTAAAAACTAAAAGATTGCATTTGCTTGCACAAACTCATCCGGGAATGTTGACTTTTCACCAACTCCCAACTTTTGAGCCTGATCGACTGAAGCTATGCACCCATGAAGTTACTAAAAGTGTGGAGGGTCTGCAGCGATCATTTTTCCCCTGATGATTTTAGAGACCCAGCAGGGGATAAAGTACTACTGAAATCATCAGCTGTGCCTATGGTTTTTTCACAACAAACTGAGGTCACGCGCTGTTGTGAACACGCTCAGGACAATTGGACATTGCGGTGGGTCAGAGGTAAAAAATTATATAAATACTGTTCTGTTTCTTGTAACGACTGATTGTTTCATGTCTTAAGACCTCAATGTATCGTCACGAGCCGTAGGGTTTAATTTGGTATGTTTTTTTTTGACTCTCAAAGCCATGGGTCCCATGGACTGCCATTATAGAGAATGAGAATCTACGTCACTGAGCATTGCATTCTGGGTAGTCGCTGCCATGTTTTAGGACACGCTAAATAGCGTACAATGACAATAAATACAAATCACTAGCGGAAAAAAACAACTGTATTTGCATTAATATTTTTAAGAGCTGCTTGCACTTGCTTAGAATAAATGTACTAATATTGGAATCCATTGCGTTCTGTGTGTATTTTGTGTGTATCTCAGATGTCTGTTCTATTCAAGAGTAAGTGCCCTGCGAACTTGAAATATTCCGCCTTGATTACAGTTCAAAGACAGCGTATATGTTCCATTCAATGAGCATTAAAGAGTGCAAGACAAGAATTTAAACTGCATTTATTTACAGAGGTATATTATGTCACGCTTCTCTAGTAAGTTTAGTCTGTGTGTAAAGACGATGCAGGTGGCGTAGCGCAAATCCATGAATGAATATTCCTAAGTAAAGTAAACGCTGATGTATTTAATCATATATCATATCACCCTAATTTTATTAAGGGATGAAGTGCAAGTGCAAAGTTTTACTGGACTTAAATTGAACAAACACACGATTTCTTACAAAGAGCTGCTGTAAATCAGACGAGTTGCTTTATGAACAAAGACCGTCATCGCAACGAGTCATATCACAGATTACATTACATTTCCAAATGTGTTATATATAGCATGAGCACTTACAAATTCATGTGGATCGGAAATTATGAATCTGTAATTAATAATAAATACAAACGACAAAGCCAGATTTTGAAGTTTTATTTTCATTGAGCTGTCGCCATTGTGTTGTTTTAAGCTGAAAAGCATCAAATTTTAGATCCGTTCTCCACTCCGGTCATGACAGCAGATATGACAGTTTATGTCACAGCAAGTGTTCTCCATTCTAATGTGTTTTTAAATTTAACATCTACCTCCACTATTACCCAGTCTAGACTGTAGTGTCCGTGTCTGAAAGTACCAGAATGCTGTGCGTTGCTAACGTCACGTTCCCATACTCTATATGACTGACAGACTGCAACGGTTTATGCAAGAATTTTCTTTTCTGGTCCCCCCAAGAGAATTTGCCATTGTTTTTGGTGCAATTCCTGATTGTATAATACCATTAGTAAAGTGTGGCCCTAAAGGTTCTTTAGTCTCTCCAATCTTTGTTAACACTAACTTATTTGTTAACCAAAGTCTTCTCAATACCATGTCAAACAAAGACATTCGTTTAATTATTAATAGATCTCAGATTTCTCTACCTGCTTGTGTAAGCTTTTGGAATAACATATTTAGTCATATAGAACCGGAACAGTTTTGGCTTCTTCGAATTCTTCTTATCTAATAAAGTTGCTGAAGTCTCTATTAAAATTATCCATAATTGTTACCCAGTAAATTACAAACTTGCTCAATTTAATAATAGTGTTTCCCCCAGTTGCTCTTTTTGTCTTCTGCCTAAAGAAACAATCATTTATTTTTTTCATTTAATTGTGTTTATTGTAAAGTATTTTGGGTTGACTTTTCAAATTTTGTTAAAAATACTTACTTCCGAACTTCTGTACATCTCCCAAAATTGTGTTTTTTGGTTACTCTTTGAATGTAGACCCTTATCACTGTAAATTTTTTAATTTATTGCTATTCCTTGCAAATTTTACATTCATAAATGTACGTTTTCAAAGAAAACCCCTTACTTTTTTATTTTCAGAAAAAAATTTGATGTGTATGTGAACTCTTTAAGAAACTCGATTAACCCTATCGCAATCAAGACTCTTTCATGGTGTAAGTCCTATAAGCTAACATAATATGCTTTGGATTATTGTATGTGACCCTCATTGTTGTTTTTTTTTTGTTTTGTTGTTTGTTTTTGTCTTTGTATTTGTAAATGTTCATTTACTGCATAATGAAAAAAAAAAAAAAAAACAGACTGCAACGGTTTGAGATAAAAATCTACATTTGTGTTCTACTGAAGAAACAAAGTCACCTACATCTTGGATGCCCTGGGGGTAAGCAGATAAACATCAATTTTTCAGTTATGGGTGAACTATCTTTTTAACACTCTTGCTGCGGGTTGAAGCGACCTCAATAACATCATATTTAGCCCCAGAAATGCAAACTGTACCAGGGGAACCCCACCAAAAAAACATGTATTTTACCCCCCCGGAACGCAATTTTGACTGGGGGACCCCGTTCGAAATGCGATTGGGCTAGTTTTGAGTAGCAATTGGGCGGATTTTGTTGTGAAAACCTGGCAGCTGTGAATGAGAGGACAGTTTACTCGCGCGGGACTTGTATTAACGAATTTGGTGCGTTTAGAAATGTTGCTGTGTGAAAGCCAACCCCACCAAGAATAAAAAGCAACATTTTAATCATTTTAATCCCTGTTTCAGAACAAAGCAATCGATCTACCGGTGTGAAAGCACACTAAATTATCTTCAAAGATCACTTATTACAATACATCCACCCACATTTGTTTAAGTTCCTTTTTTGTGCAAGAATGTAACTTGGGTTTGGCATGTGAAATCAAAAGGCAAGTTCAAAAGTAAATCTCTAGGGGTGTTAATTTGATTCTTTAGCAATAATCCTAAAATATGACCTTTGTATGATTATTATTTTGAATTCCATTAAATAATCAATTAAGAGCGACAATATTTGAACATTCACAAGCTTGTTGCTATGGAATGAATTAACTGACTGGTATCCCTTATACTGTATTACCTTACTGATTTTATGTTACATAAGCAACACTCCCACTTCTGATTACTCATTCTTGTTAGTTTTACGCTTAGTATTTCAAGTGGCCTATGTGTTTAGGAATGTGGAAAATGCAGTGCTGAATAAGTCTGTCAATGTTCTTTGTTTTGCCTAAGATACATTTGAGGAAGATTTCCAAAGAATGCAGTCTAAAAAGTTGTACTGTAATGAATAGCAAATAAACAGATTTTTTGTACAAAAGAGACACTTGATTTTGTTATTTCTTTCTAAATATACAGTAGTCAAGATTTGAAGTGAATCAAAACCTTTCATCAAAGTTGTCCTAAAATCAAAACAATACCCGTTCTTGATTAACTTTTTTTGTAAAACTTCAAATGTTGAATACTGTAATAAATCCCAATTATGGGATTACAGCTGAGAAATAGATAGAAAAAGGAAATTCTTAACATTACCCTTGCTAATACGTCTGTACAGTGCTAACTTAGTTAGCCTAGTCTAACTTGTCTACTACAGTTCATGCAAGTTAAAATATCAGTTGAATTTTCTAAAGGAAGAGGAGAAATGCAAACCAACTACTCATTCTGTCATTCCAAGTATAACCAAAACTATGAGGAAAAATCAGTGAGAAAAATAAAACAATACATGTCAAGTACACACCTCAGGAAAGTGAAAGAATGCATTTTATTCAATGCAAATTTAAAGTTGAAGTTAAGAAAACCAGTCTTATTATGGGAACACAACAGGTCTGGGATCCCATCTCTGTTGCAGAATTAGGCCTGACGGTAGTGGACTGGCTTCTTTAAGAGTAAGTCAATCTGTGACTGCAGCATAAAAGACACAGTGTTGTTTGCATACCGCAAAAAGGGAATTTAGTTCTTCATTCTCTACAATAAGGAAATCTGCAAAGTGATTTTTTTTTTGAGGATTTCCGCATGGACATACCAGTGGTTGCACGCCAGCAAAAAAAATGGTTTATCAAAATTGCAAAACTGCATCTTGTTATCTTGTGCATTCTGGGAACTCTGGTACTCACTCATGTCATAGAAATGCTGCCAGAAGACCTCCATCCAGTTATGTGTGTCTTCAGATGTGTACGTGACAATTGTGCATGCGGTCTGATCGCCACACTGGTTTGATATGGTGATACTGTGAGTATGTAGAGTTGGATCTCTCTCAGTGGCACGCACACGGGTGTCCTAAAGCAAGTACACAAACACTCAGTTTCAAGACTAGGTGTAAACAACAATTACAACTGTACAACAATTCACAGTTTGTAAAACAACGGGTCAATGTAATAAACACCTTCCAAAACCAAGTATGCTGTAACACTGGATTTAAAAACAAGTGCAGCACATTACCTACCCTCTTGCTGGAACTGCTCACATAACACTTGGACCTAAACAACTTGGCCCTCTGTTGACTACAAGATGCAACTACAACTGTTCTATGAGAGCAGTGTATCAATACTTCTTACCTTGTTAATGGGAATAGTGAACAGTGGTGTCTCTAAAGAGTCTGTATTGTCTTGCTGCTGGTAACATTTTAAATCTGACCCACTCAGGACAGCGTAGACATCTTTCCAGTCCTCAGGATTGGTCTCTGACTTGGGTACAAAAATATGTGAAAGGTTGCTGAATAAGGATTTGGGAAATATTGATTATTTATTTTTAATTACAATAATACGTTGTCTTTTACAAACCCGAATTTTAAGTTTTCCACACTTCACAACTTGAGTCATGCAGAGAGGCTGGGCCACGAGCCGACAGCACAAACTGCCGTAGAGCGGCAACCAGAACGAGGAGTCCTCTAAAATACAGATGAAAACAGTTCAAAAACAAACATGCTATTACTAGGGATGTGCGCAACGACTAATTTGATAGATGTTTAAACGAAAGTCTTTAATGAGACTAGTCGACTAGTCTAACAGCAAGATACCCCCAAAAGATGGTAAGAGAAAAACCTGTGTATGTGCATGTATATAATAGCCTACATTTGAAATCCTTATCTATAAATCACACTCTCAAATCCCTCAATGAATTCCGCTTGCCTCGCGTTATCATCATTTAATTTTAGGCGGTCTTTAAAAAGGAAACAAAAGAAGAGCATACACTCAACGTCAGCCACTGCGTAGCTTATTTATTCAAATCAGCTGGGGAAATACAGAACAATATAAAATCAGGGTTGCCAACTCTCACGCATTTGGCGTGAGACACGCTTTCAGGCTCGGTCTCACGCTCTCGCTCTGCCCATGTAAATCTCACGCCAAATTGGCAACCCTGCTTGCGATTTTAAACAAAGTTTCAGCTTTCAAATGTTGTAAGTTTTAATACTAAATTCAAACGATAAATACCGTTTTGGCGCATGTAATGCGGCGTTAATCGTAAAATGTAGTGCTTCTGTTAATGCCAGAGCCGTTGAAAAACAGAGCTGCGACAAGCTTTGATCTCGCCGGCGTCGCCGCCACGTGGTCACGTGATTACGTGATTCACGAAGCTCTCAAAATAAACCAGCGTTGACCGTATATTTGAATGTGTTTAACTAGGATAGCGACGACAGCTTCACTATACAGGTATTTGCAGCAATTTTTGGTAAACATTACAGCATATTATGCATTGATTTTTACGTCGATCATATTTACAGTATAATTTTATTCTCGAGAGTGATGGAGAGGCAACCTATACGAAAATTAAATATGGTTTTACTACAAATAAAACCAAAAAAACATGGTTACTATAGTTAAACCATGGTAACCACAAATTAACCATGGTCCTGCTACAATTACCATAGTTTAACCATGGTATTTGTAGAAAAACTATGGTTATACAAATAGTAATCAATGCGTCAAAAAACATGGTTACTACACTTTTACTATAACAAAACCATGGGTAATTTTCGTAAGGGTTAATATGGTTTTCTTGTATTTAACCCGCAGGTATTTCTTACTTATAATGTGACCATACAGTTTAACTATTTTTCAGTTAAATAAACGTTCTATATTTTAGTTCAATAATATTCATTTAATATTTTAAGGAGATCATTTAGTCCATTAATGACTTAATATATATATATATATTAAATTAGTGTAATATTTAAGGTTAAATAGAGAAAAGGGTTTTAAATTCCAATGCAAAGAGGCAAATTAGAGTCATTTCGTAGTCGGAAAAAAAATCATTTTCATTTGTAATGACATGGTTTACCCACTAGGTACTTGTATGGCTCTTTACTAAATATACATGTATCTACAATATTGCAGGTCATACCTGCATACCTATTTTTAAGTTTTTCATTTGAATAAATATTTAGAAATTATTAAACACTATATTTTTAAATGTGAAATTTGAATGAAATAACTTACATCCTTTTTTAAGGATACTTGTATAAGTACACAATGAATGCAAGCAAAAAATACTTAATTTAAACCAAGTTTAAAATGGTGCTAAAAAGGCATTCAGCTGCATTTTTATCCCCTTATATGTACAGTATATACATATAAATAGACATGGAATCGAGACTAGTAGGAGCTGTAACGTTACTGTTTAGTCGACTAGACCCGCACACTTGCATAGAGATACAGTGTGGTCTGAGTTAACAAATCTTTAAAATGGTTAAATCCCATAATGAAAATGTGATTTAAAATCTATTTTTCCAGAAACTGAATTCTCATTTTTATTTTCTCAGACTTTTGGACTCAATATGTAAACACAAATTAGATATAATAGCCTAGCTTCTGAAAAGTCCATTAAAAAGTGCTGAATAAAGAGTTTTCTTACCCGTGTCTGATATTGTCAGGTCATGTGTTCGGAAAGAGTTCTGTACGTGGCACAGAGACAGAGATGTGTGGGCCAGGAGATGATATTTAGGACCCCTGAGGACAAAAGGTGAAATTAAGGACCTCTGTGAGCAAAACTAAACTACCAGTCAAACGTTTTTGAACAGTAAGATTTTTAATGTTTCTTACAGTAGTTGTAGTGCTCACCAAGCCTGCATTTATTTGATCTAAAGTACAACAAAAACAGTAAAAATTTTAAATATTTTTACTATTTAAAATAACTGTTTTCTATTTGAATGTGTTTTAAAATCTAATTTATTCCTGTGATTTCAAAGTTGAATTTTTAGCATTATTGCTCCAGTCACATGATCCTTCAGAAATTATTCTAATATTTTGATTTGCTGCTCAAAAAACATTTATGATTATTATCTTGAAAACAGCTGAGTAGAATTTTTTCAGGTTTCTTTGATGAATAGAAAGTTCAGAAGAACAACAATTATCTGAAATAGAAATCTTTTGTAACATTATAAATAAAAAAAGAATTATACTGACTAAGCTTTTGAATGGTATAGTGCATAATGTTACAAAAGCTTTTTATTTTTTATTTTACTTGTACTTTTTTAAATATTGATAATAATACGTAAAATGTTTCTTGAACAGCAAATCAGCATATTAGAATGATTTCTGAAGGATCATGTAACACTGAAGACTGGAGTAATGGTGCTGAAAATTCAGCTTTGATCACAGGAATAAATTACATTTTAAAATATATTAAAACAGAAAGCAGTTATCTTAAATAGTAAAAATATTTCACAATATTACTACTTTTGCTGTATTTTGGATCAAATAAGTGCAGACTTGGTGAGCAGAAGAGAATTCTTTAAAAAACATGAAAAATCTTACAAAAATTTTGACTGATAGTGTATGTTGTACAAAAAATGTTTTCAACTTAAAAGATTCAGTTCTGTTCGATGAAACTGCTTTTAGAACATTTAGAACTGACACTGATACTTTTTTTGAGTTCAAAACTGGTGCATTTTTAATAAAGTGAAACAACAACAAAACATGCTCAGGTCATACTTGATCCCAAAATTTAAAGAAAACTAAGAAACAAAGACAAGAATTTTCCGTAAACAGCATATTGTGCAAATATTTTACAAGAAAATGTGCTAGATTTTTGTACCATTAAGATTTTATTTTTACTTGATTTTCATGAGTTAAACACATCTGTCCACCCAAATTCTTAATGGGTTCAGATATTTTTGATTTTGTAATTCATTTTAGGGTCAGTAATTATCCTGTCATGTAATAGTGATAACTAACCTCTCTCGATAGATATGTTGCTATTATTATTATTATTATTCAAATTGGCAAGCAATACAGGCAGTAAAATAAATAAAACTATAATGATGTATAATTACTTTGCAATTAAAATAATTAAATTATAAGAATACAAAAAAATTAATTTATTTTAAGTGGAGCTTTATTCTCATGAACATAATGACACAACATATAATTCTCAAAAATAAAAAAAAAACCCTGAAATATGAAAAATGACCCAGATATGGTTTGTCAGGCGTCATGAGATTCACCCTAAAAATATGTCATTGGTTTCGCCATCTCTCACCATCCATCTTCTTAATTTTCTCTACTGTGCTGCCCTTTTTCTCAGACATGTCGATATGTTAAGAAAATAAATAGTCAAGGTGTGTCTGTCTGCAGTGACAATCATTATGGATCCGTTTGTTTCTGTTTGTAAACTGGTTTCGGCAAGTGTGAGACTGCTTCAACATTTAATAACCTCTCAGTGTCATGTATCTGTTTGTACACCGCTTTGGTATGTGGAATCATATATACTGTATGTTATGACATCTATACTGCCCCCTCACCGTACAGACAGAGCAGGCAGCAGAACCGGTGAGTCTCCTCCAGGCGAACTCCCTCCCGATCCGGTTCCACTGCTGTGGAAACCGCAGGAAGCTGCTGTCTCTAAAGTTGCCATGAACTTCTTACTGGAGCTACTTCCCAGCCGGCTCAGCCTCCGAGAGGAGAAGCCCATGCTGAATTCTTCCTCCACACAGCAGCTGTAGAGCTCCACCCGCAGGTCAAAGCCTGGAGGCACGTCAGTGCTATGAAGACAGAATAAATGGAAACCGGACTTAAAAAAATTGGACTTGAAAAGTGCTTTACCATTTTAGATTAGTTACAGAGCTTTTAAAAATAAAATATTTAAAATACATACACTACCATTCAAAAATATGGGGTTGTAAGATTTTTTAAAAAATGTTTCTGAAATAAAACATACAGAGGCTGTGCTGTATTGTGAATAAGTCATGGTTGAAGGGGTGTTAGACGCGAAACGGACCACTTCAGCCAAGACTTTTTCACAATACAGCACTCCTCGAGTACCTTATTGCTTTTTTTAAAATGGTTATCACACAATAAAAATATTAAAACCAAATATGTAGGAACTGACATGTTACTTTTTTAAGTAAATTTGTTAAATGCTGTGTAAAAAAAAACCCTCACAGCAACAGTAAACGGCAAGAGATTACGAATCATATTATGGAGCTCAAATAAAAGTAAAGAGTAGGAACTGTTCTAATCTGGTGTGTCATTTTATTTAATTTTTTACACCATATATAATATTTTCTCACACACTTACATCTGCTCATCTCTCAGCATGAGAAAACTTCATTTTTCAATATGTTTATTTTTTTTAATAAAAAAAAACTTTTGATCTATTTAATGCATTCTTACTTAAAGGGCACCTATTATGCAAAATCAACTTTCAGAAGGTGTTTGGACAAAAATGTGTGTTGGAATTGTGTGTACACAGCCGTTTAGAATGATAAAAATACATTCAGTCTTTTTTTATTTAATTCCTAAAATCAAACCAGGCTCAAAAAACAAGCACTTTAGAGCCTGTCCGCAAAATGACGTCATATTTCGGTAGCCCCGCCCACTGCTATTGACTGACAGGCGCGTATTACCATATCCTCAGCTATTTTGTCTGCGTGCGATCGGCTGTGTCAAAAGCAGTATCCCTTCAGGCACACCCTTGGCTACTGCAGTTATATTCTATTAAAATTAAAAAAATAAAAAATAAAAAATATATTCGAATAACTGAATGAAACTGTAAATGGTTTGAGAGAGGTGGGATAAAAAAAAATAAAAACTTTCTATAACCTTTCTATAAACAAAATTAAAATTCTGCCATGTAAACGCATTTAACAGATTACTTTGTCAAGCAGGACAGAGTGGGGGGCATTCGTGGGCCGTGGGCCCCTGTCCATTCTCTCCCCTCCTTGCTAAACGTGAGATTTTGAAAGCGAAAGTGAAACCGGTAAAACAGCACGCATAAGAAAGCGACTGCATGCAATCACAGATTGCACGCTTTGATTCATTATCCAGCAACTCTTGGTAAGAAACTGTGTATTTGTTCCATTTAAATACAGTAAAAATACTGTTCCTCTCACACTCTCCCATGTTGCTTCTCCTCTCTGTTTATTACCATATGCAAAACAGAGATGTCTAGGCTCTGCCCCCTTCTGGAGATGGGCAGAAAGTTGCAGCTCATTTTCATGTAAGGGAACACATCCCTGAAACAGCACTTTTTAGACCTGCCCCAAAAATCAATCTGTATAGTATTTGGATCTGAAACTTCACAGGCACATTCAGGAGAGCCATTAGATTAATATTACATCTTGTAAAAAGGGGCATTATAGGTGCCCTTTAAAGGAGAAGTCCACTTCCAGAACAACAATTTACAGATAATGTATTCACCCCCTTGTCATCCAAGATGTTCATGTCTTTCTTTCTTCAGTCGTAAAGAAATTGTGTTTTTTGAGGAAAAAATTTCAGGATTTTTCTCCATTTAATGGACTGATATGGTACCCCGAGTTTGAACTGCCAAAATGCAGTTTAAATGCAGCTTCAAATGATCCCAAATGCGGTTGTAAACGATCCCAGCCAAGGAAGAAGGGTCTTATCTAGTGAAACGCTCGGTTATTTTCATTAAAAAATACAATTTAAATACTTTTTAATCTTAAACGTCTTGTCTTGCTCTCCCTGAACTATTCTGGCTCAAGCTGAGGGAGAACATGAGATGGGAGTTTTTCAACATACCCTAACTGTCATGAACCGGAAAAAAAACAGAGGTCGGGAAGAGCAAGACAAGATGAGCGTTTGACATTAGAAAGTATATAAACTGTATTATTTTTATGAAAATAACCGATCGTTTGCTAGATAAGACCGTTTATAACCGCATTTGGGATCGTTTGAAGCCAGATTCAAACGGTATTTTGGGGGGCTCCATAGAAGCCCACTCTATGGAGAAAAATGCTGAAATGTTTTCCTCAAAAAACATAATTTCTTTACAACTGAAGAAAGAAAGACATCTTTCATGACATGTATTGCATGGTATTGTATATTTACCAAAATACATCAAATTAAATTTTTACTTCTTTTTAATAACTTTGTTTTTTTCGGTCAGACAAGACTAAATCAAACACCTAAACTAATCACCCACTATAACCAATGAATATGACATGATGAGATCTACATCATAAAATCACATTTTTTTTAGAGGACATTTTTGAAGAAAAAAAAAAATGTCTAAAAATAAGTAATTAAGATCATTTCAGAGAGGACCATTTCTTTTTTGTCTCTGAATTTCAGAGGGATATAAGAAAGTAAATGAAGAGTATCTTACAATAGCACTGGTTCATCGAAACAGATGTCTGTGAGCGTCCTGTCCACTAATACGAGATCCGTATCATGAATCTCTGTCCCCACCTGCAGCAAACAGAACACGGCACACTGGTGCAGCTCTGAAGAAAACAGAGAAGGAGAACGTGAGAGAAAAAACTGACTGATTTTGTGGGCATATAGATTAGTCAAACTCACCTCCTTTGTTTTTAAAATACTCTGAGTCTTTCCACATGAGAGGAATGCGAATATCTGAAGATAAGTCAAGCAAATGCAAAAATAAGAACAATAACAAATCAAAGCAAATAGATAAGATATAGCATAGTAATATAGTGATATAGTAAATTGTTGCATTTTTCTGTGTGTATGTGTGTGTGTGTGTGTGTGTGTGTGTGTGTGTGTGTGTGTGTGTGTGTGTGTGAGTAACCTTACTTGAAATGGCTACTTTTCCAGTACAAGGTAATCGCTCATCAGCAGGCCCACCATCAGATGACCTAAAAATATTTAATAAATGGATTAGCGGCTCTTAGGCATCATAATTATGTTATACCTTTAATATTCTTTACTGTTAGTTTATTATTTATATTTATTGTTTAATTTTTTATTTATATCTAAATAAAATGTCACTTTTTCATGATACATGTATGTACTATTTCTACACTTTCATTGTCTAAAATATATTAAGTCAGAATTGAGATATAAATTCATAATTGCAAGATCACAAAATCACAATTCTGAGAAAGATGAAGTCAGAATAGCAAGATGTTAATTACAAGATTACAAGATATAAACTTCCAATTCTGAGAAAAGTCGGAATTGTGAGACATAAGCTTGGAATTGTGAGGATAAAAAGTCAAAATTGTGAGATACAAAGTTGCCATTATCTTTTTTTATTTTTTATTCCATGATAGAACCAAAAACAGAATTGGGAGAATAAACTCAGAAAAAGAGTCATAATTGTGAGATATAAGCTTTAAACTGTGAGGTGTAAACTTAGAATTCTGCAAAAAGGAGTCCAAATTGTGAGATATAAACTTAACATTTTTAAAATGTAAACTTAGAACTCTGAGAAAAGGAATCAGAATTGTAAGATATAAGTGAGATATAAGCTTTAAATTGTGAGATATAAACTTAAAATTCTAAGAAAATGAGGCAGAATTGTGAGATATAAACTTAAAATTGTGAGACTTAAACTCACAATTCTAAGAAAATAAAAGTATTCCATGAAAATAAGGCAGAATTGTGAGATATAAATTTCAAATTATCTCGAAATCAACTTTCATTTTCATAATTTTATTATGTTTTTAACCCCATGTAGGAAAGCAGGCTTCTCTAATGATGCCAAACTATGGAACTCATTTGTGAGTTGAGAAAGTCTGGTTTAAGACAATGAGTTGCTATTTATTTTATCTATTCAGTTCTACTCATTTTATACATCTATACCCCAACCCAGTGACTATATGATATACCTCCGTCCTGCTCTCTGCATGGCCTGGGCTTCCTTCATGCGCTGCAGCTGGGTCATGAGGGCCAGTATGCGGCTGTTGGATGTGAGGAGAGTCTTGGAAGCTTCCAGAGCCTGATCTCTCTGAGAACATGCAGCTAAAAGCTTAGAGGCCCCTTCTCTGATCCTCACCTCCCTCTCGATCCGTTCCTGAACCTCACAGTCCTGCAGAAAGACAAAGAAAGAGCGGTCATAACCTCAGATGGTACAGACAGAACCATTCACTGACTGCCCAATGCATATTAAAATAAAAAACGGCATAAGTTTCAACCCGGTCGGCTGGAAGTTGGAAAAGATATATATGTGACCCTGGACCACAAAACTAATCTTAAGTAGCACAGGTATATTTACACCAATAGCCAAAAATACATTGTATGGGTCAAAATTATCGATGTTTCTTTTATGCCAAAAATCATTAGGATATTAAGTATAAAGATCATGTTCTATGTAGATATTTTGTAAATTTCCTACTGTAAATATATCAAAACTTAATTTCTGATTAGCAATATGCATTGCTAGGAACTTCATTTGGACAACTCAATTTGGATTTTCTCAATATTTCGATTTTTTTTTTTTTGCACCCTCAGATTCCAGATTGTCAAATAGTTGTATCCTAACAAACCATACATCAATGGAAAGCTTATTTATCAATCTCAATTTTGAAAAATTGACACTTACGACTGGTTTTGTGGTCCAGAGTCACATATGCTATGCTGTATATAAATTATACATTTTACCATTATAAACACTACCAGTCAAGTTTTTGAACAGTAAGATTTTTCATGTTTTTTTTTAATAATTCTCTTCTGCTCACCAAGCCTGTATTTGTTTGATCCAAAATACAGCAAAATCAGTAATATTGTGAAATATTTTTACTATTTAAAATAACTGCTTTTTATTTGGATATATTTTAAAATGTCATTTATTCCTGTGATCAAAGCTAAATGTTCAGCATCATTACTCTAGTTTTCAGTGTCACATGATCCTTCAGATTATTATTATATCAATATTTAAAACAGTTGAGTACATTTTTTTCAGTATTCTTTGATGAATAGAAAGATCCAAAGATCATAATTTATCTGCTTTTGTAACATTATACACTATACCATTCAAAAGCTTGGAGTCAGTATAATTTTATAAGAAATTGTAGAAATTTATACTTTTATTTAGCAAGAATGCTTTAAATTGATCAAAAGTGATGATAACGACATTTATAATGTTACAAAAGATTTCTATTTCAGATAAATGCTGTTCTTCCGAACTTTCTATTCATCAAAGAAACCTAAAAAAAAATCTACTCAGCTGTTTTCAACATAATAATAATTTTTGAGCAGCAAATCAGAATATTAGAATGATTTCTGGAGGATCATGTGACTGGAGTAATAATGCTAAAAAATCAGCATTGAAATCACAGGAATAAGTTACATTTTAAAATATTGTCAAATAGTAAACAGTTATTTTAATAGTAAAAATATTTATAAATTTTACTGTACTTTGGATCAAATAAATCCAGACTTGGTGAGCACAACAGACTTTGTTAAAAAACAATAAAAAATTCTTACTGTTCAAAAACTTTTGACTGGTAGTGTGTATATGGATCTCCTTTAAGGACCTACTTAAGAACTCTCTACAACTCCAGAAAATCACCTCCTTGACTTACACACATACCAGCAGCACTTTCAGTGGCTTAGAGTTTGTTCATGACCCACATCATATGACCTTTTTGTCAAAAACATACAGAATAAGCCCTGAATCCCAAAAGCATGTCTTTTGTTCCATTTAAGTTCATTTAAGCCATTTGCATAGATTAGCATGAGACGTGCTGTTACATGGGGTTAATTTTGTCACATGTCCTGCTGACTTGAATTGTGGAATTGTGCAAAAATGAAATTTGTTAGTTGCCTTTTAATAAGCTGACAATTTGACTATAAATAATATTGTTAAAATTATAAACTATTATAATTATAAAGCTATAACTGAAAAATATTAGATGAAAATGTAAACAAAAATATAAATAAAAATAAAAAAATAAAATAAGCTGAAGTACTTCAATGACTAAAACTAAAACAAATATGAATTAAATATTTAAAAACTACTAAAAAAAAAAAAAAATGACAACCAAATAAAATGTAAATATAAATATAAAAACTACTTCAAAATGTTAATAAATAGTATAATATTTTAGAAATACTACCAAAACAACACAGCTAGTCTACAAAAAATTGAATTCTTTTGAGATTCATCCCATTGTACCGAAATATTTGCATTCATACAAACCACAACTCACGTCTGGTCACACACAACCAAACACTATTCAAAAGCAGAGGGAAGCTCTGAAAACGTTCAGCCAGCAAGAGAAACAAAGTCACAAAGAGCAATAGAACAAAACCCTCTGTTTGTTGTCTATTTCTGAATAGTCAGTAAAATAGTAGTCTATTTCAGTCAGTCAGTAAAATACCCCTTTAATCTGTTCACATCCTCTCAACAGTGACGTAAAGAACCAGTTATGTAAGAGAGAGCAATCTAAGTGTACGTTTGAAGATTAACACAAATAACTGCATACCAATGTTAATAAATAATAAGAAAATCGAAGGGTTTTCCAGTAGATACAAATGGATTACTCATAAAAAAAATAAAAATAAAAAAAAATCAAATGAATGAAAGGAATTTTCCATCTTAGTTCTCAATTTACACTGTCCTCTAGCTGCAATTGAATATGTGTCAAAGAATCTAACATAAAGATTAGATAATGTGGACATTAAGAGCTGATATGGACGGCAAACTGATAACGTTTGTGCTTTGGGTTCAGGAGTACAATACAAGTGTACTGCAGGATGAAAACTATTTCAGAAAGTTGAGAGCAGTAGTAAAATACCCAACAGATACAAAAATCTGTTACAAACTGGCCCTGATTGTTATCTTCATGCAATGTGAGTGGTTTTTGATTTGGGAACAATGAATCTTTTATGTTTAAATATGAAACTTCTTGACTCACAATTATGCATTTAAAAGAAAATCGCCCAATGTGCATTTAAAGAAAATCTTTAATACAGAAACCATTCTGTCATCATTTGATGCATTAAAAAGATTGGACTAAATAGAACAATTTTTCAAATCTTTTTACTCTTTTAAAAAGCCTTAAATATTGCATAAGTTAATAATTGACTGTTTTATAACACTTTTTGTCATTTTGGAGCAGTGCAGTCCTAATTCAATGGTGAATGATCCCTATAAATGTTCAGTTAAACAAAAGCACTCACTGAAGATTGATCTCGGCACACTTCCAAAAAATAGTAAGCCTGCATTTGCTCTTAAACTATTAATCCTTTACTAATTGTATGTTAATGCATGCTGGCGCTTGCTCAATGCCTGTCAGCTCCGATGACAGTGAGCATTGTCTATTGACTTGAAACTCCCTCAGGGTCATGTCTATGTCTGAGAACGATTTCAAACAGGCTTTTGTCTCTTTCCAACACATTAAGACGGTTCATTCTGACAAGTTTAAAATCCTGGCCAGAAAAGCTGCTCTAATAAAACTGTCAGTGTCATTGTCTTGTCAAAAAAGATGGTATATATAATGTCAAGAAAATAAGAGCAAAGTTTTATTGCTCATTTATTATGGATCATTTGCTTTTTTGCCTACAAATTACTTTGGAGAAATAACAACAGATACAAATGAGAGAAGTGTTTTGCAAATGGAAGTATACTACCTAAGATGAATGCAGAATAATTCAGTATGCAACAGATTATAACAAGACAATAAATCAAAACTTAAGAGCACAATTCAACAGAAACTTGACTCATATCTTATCTTAATGGAAACTTTGGCCATTCATATTCATGTTATACTTCTATTGTACTTAAACAACAGGCAAAGTTCACATATATACAAACTATAACTAAGAATTAACTCAATTCTGCTTCCTGGGATATGAATGTGCGACATGTGGGCAACAACATGTATCTTTTCAGTAGTGCTGTGATGAGTTTGTGGTGTATCTGCGCCTGCGCAGGTGTGGTGCTGCGTCTGCTCACCTGTGCGGAATCCTCCAGTACGCTCAGGCGGAATCGGCCTCTTTTTACTTCCATCTCCATCGCGGATCCACGGGCCACAGTGGCTCTGGAAGTTTGGTTTCTGCAGAACATGATTGCTGTAGGTTGAAAACCCCAACTCAGGCGACCAACCGAAGCGGTTCACTTGGATTAACTAAGCGGTTAGTGATTTAAAATAAACATAAATCCCGTCCCAAATGCTTAAATATATATCTTAAAGGCGCCATTAGGAAAAAATCCTACTGGACATGTTGCAACAACTATGGATAAATAGGGTGTGTTTTCCCAGTTCGTGGTAGGGGTGGCGCTTGAAGTTTTGAACACTCACTGAAACAGCGCCACCATTATTCTGATTTAGTGAAAATCACTTTTGTTGAAAATGTTTTCCAGTGACACAAAAGGTTTAAATCCGCCAGGGGCGTTTGATGGCTCAAAAAACGAATCCTCCGTTGAGACGCATCCAAATTTCAGAATTTTTTGGGCTTGTTGGAAATATCTGCAAACGAAAACGAATTATAACTTGATTCTATTAAATCTGAGTATTAATTGCTGAAATCTACAAATGGAAATGCGCACCAGTAATCTCTATAAAAGCGTTTCTAAAACCCTCACGCTATAAACACACACGACCGTGATTGGTTTATTCTTACCCGCGTTGAGAAAAGTAACAGACACCATGTGTTAATGACGTAAACGAGCTGCGGTTCAACAGCACTTTAAGAAGAAAAATTTTGTTTTCATATTTCTGTGACAAAGCAGGCTATTTATACACTTATCCACACAAGGTGGCTAAAATAAGTTACTACACTACCAGTCAAAAGTTTTTGAACGGTAAGATTTTTAATGTTTTTCAAGAAGTGTCTTCTGCTCACCAAGCCTGCATTTATTTGATCCAAAGTACAGCAAAAACGGTAAATATTTTTAATATTTAAAATAACTGTTTTCTATTTTAATATATATTAAAATATAATTTATTCCTGTGATTTCAAAGCTGAATTTTTAGCACCATTACTCCAGTCACATGATCCTTAAGAAATCATTCTAATATTCTGATTTGCTCGTCAAAAAATATTTATTATTATTATGTTGAAAACAGCTGAGTAGATTTTTTTCAGGTTTCTTTGTTGAATAGGAAGTTCAGAAGAACAGCAGAAATCTTTGTAACATTCTAAATGTCTTTATCATTACTTGTAATCAATTTAAAGCATGCTTTCTAAATAAAAGTATTAATTTCTATAATTTCTTATAAAATTATACTGACTGAATTATAAATTTTGACATTTGGATATTTCTATTCATCAGAGAATCCTGAAAATTTTTTTTACTGTTTTAAATATTGATAGTAATAATACAAATGTTTCTTGAACAGCAAATCAGCATATTAGAATGATTTCTGAAAGATCATGTGACACTGAGGATTGGGGTAATGATGATAAAACTTAGGTTTGATAACACGAATGAATTACATTTTAAAATATATTCAAATAGAAAGCAGTTATTTTAAATAGCAAAAATAATTCACAATATTACTGCTTTTGCTGTATTTTGGATAAATAAATGCAGGCTTGGTGAGCAGAAGAGACGTTTCAAAAACTTTTGACTGGTAGTGTACACTAACATATATTATTTTATTACTCTAATAATTAACTTTGTAATTTCTAAATATAAATTATGTCTCATATACTCAGACAGATGGAAAATGATGTTTGAAATTCAACCTTTACAACATACTGTAAATTTTTTATTAACATATTTACAAAGATATACAAGTTAAACATTTGCTTGAGAACATCTGTAAACATGAAAAGCAAATATGAACAGCATAAAACTGAACAAAGGTTAGGCTTGGTGACTAAAAGCTGAATATAAAAATGCTACAAATAATGTGGAGAAATGCTAAAATCCAAATACACGCAGACAGCATGGAGCTGAATACAGGACAGTGCTTGTTTAAAATGGAGGTTTGTTTCAAAGCTGCTCTTAAAAATAAATTATACACAAAGAAAAGTCACTTTCAAAAAATAAACAAAAAATCATTTTCAGATTTAAAAAAAAAAACAAAAAAACAAAACAAATAATAGCAAGTGATGTAAGAGAAATGAAAAGAAATTCAGTTAGGCTCAGATCAGACATGAATTGTAATACAACTTTACATCACGAGGAGTCCAAATATATCAAAAATGTAAGTGAATTAATACTTATTTTCCTTAAATTAAAATATAACATGAAAAACATAATGTTGAGTTACTGAGGTACGTTTTTGCTCTCTTCAGTTGTGGTTCTTCTTGGTAAAAGTATCCTGGTAAAAAACTTTACATATCAAGACATCTATACACCTGAATAATGTCAAACTGTATTTCTGACTATTTAGTTAGTTTGTTATTCCAGCCTTTGGCCTTAATCCATGTCTTCTAGTTCATCAACTTCAGTAAAGATGTCACTGAAAAAGTACTTGGAGACACTTGTAGGTTCTTCATCTGAGTTCTGCTGAGTAGAGACAGATCAAATCCAGTTTTATTAATACAGATACACAATGAAGCCATAAAAAAGTACTAAAATATCTGAGCTTATGATACCTCGATGACAGATGTAGTGGTGGAGGCAGGGGTCAGTGAAGGTTGCTTTACACTAGGGTTTGCTGCAGAGGTAACAGGACCAACTGCTATCCGTTTTCTCTCAGGACGTGCGGTGTTGACTGTTGGTTTCTGGGGGCCGGGTTTGGCCCCTCGAGGAGCTGCTGAGGGTCCTTGTGTACTCTTAGAAGAAATGAATGATAGGAAGCCTTTGGGTCGTCTGCCAGGTCTATAGAAAACAATGAAATTAATAAAAATTAACTAGATAAACTTGAAGTTGGCTTGAGAAAGCCGGAACAGAAAGTTTGAAAAAGTTTGAAAAGTTTAAGATCTTTAAGAAGTTTAAAAAGTTTAGAGTTGAAGAAGTTTTCAGAAAAAAGTTTTAAGTTTGATGGTTTTCAGTCTGAAATAGTTTGAAGTTTAAAGTAGTTTTAAAAGGTTAAAGTTTGAATGTTTTGAAGGCAATGCAGTTTCAGATAGATGTTTCTAGCATGATTAACATGTTAATAGCATGTTGCTAGCACGATTAACAAGTTAACATGTTGCTAACACGTTTCTAGCATGATTAGCATGTTACTAGCATAATTCTAACATAATTAACAAGTTGTTAGCATGTTTCTAGCATGATTAGCAAGTTGTTAACATGATTAGCATGATTCTAGTATGATTAGCAAGTTACTAGCATGATTCTAGCATGATTAACATGTTAATAGCATGTTGCTAGCACGATTAGAAAGTTATTAACATGTTTCTAGCATGATTAGCAAGTTGTTAGCATGTTTCTACCATGATTAGCAAGTTGTTAACATGAATAGCATGTTGCTAGCACGATTCTAGTATGATTAGCAAGTTACTAGAATGTTTCTAGCATGATTAGTAAGTTCCTAGCATGTTTCTAGCATGATTAGCAAGTTGTTAGCATGTTTTTAACATGATTAGCAAGTTACTACCATGATTAACATGTTAATAGCATGTTGCTAGCACGATTAATTAGCATGTTACTAGCATGATTAGCAAGTTACTAGCATGATTCTAGTTGCTAGGCTTGGCTAGATAGATAGATAGATTAGAAATATTAGAATGGAAGTTTGAATTGATTAGAAATGGTACATAGAAGGGAAGTCTTGATTTTGTCTCAAGGGATTCTGGGAGTTTAAGTTTGAATTTCGACAGTTTGAGTTTGAATCGTGTTGGCTCATTTGAACATTCCGT
This sequence comes from Cirrhinus mrigala, assembly GCA_036247105.1. Taxonomy (NCBI): domain Eukaryota; kingdom Metazoa; phylum Chordata; class Actinopteri; order Cypriniformes; family Cyprinidae; genus Cirrhinus; species Cirrhinus mrigala. The sequence goes on along the minus strand of CM070027.1, from coordinate 24,572,096 downwards.
CAATGTAAGTCTATGGAATTTTCATGATTTTTAATCTTTAATTTTATGAAAACTATAAGTCGGATCAGTTAGAAAAGATATAGCACACTAAGTGAGATCAGTCTGAAGAACTGGACTGAGTTTGGTGGTTTCTCAGACCAACCTAATTATAAACATCTAGAGCATGTTTGTTAGGGATCAATCAAAGCTAATACCAATACACTGCAATGGAGAGTTTTTATAGATATTCTTCAACTCAATCAAATCAAATTTGCTGATATTAAGCCATTTTAGCAGCCTTTGATATTTACATTTTGCTTCAGACGCAAAATTAAGAGCCACTCACCTTGTAAGCAGTACACTTGTGGCAATAGGTGTGATTTGACTGACACTTTGAGAGTCCGACCCACTACCTAACTCAACTGTTTCTTTGTCTGAGGGGCCCACTTTTCCCATGATAGACTCCTCAGGGACAGGTGAATGAGTCTTATTGCTGGCTGATATTGAGTCGTCCGTTGATGAAATTTCAGCAGGCACAGTTTGCTCTGGCACTGATCTCATCTCTTGTGTTGAAATGGGTAATGAGGTAGTGTGTTTAAAAGAGAGCGCTGCTGTGTCCTCTTTAGCATCGACGGCTGGAGCGTTTCTCCGTGAAACAGGGATGGGTTTAACTTGCAGCTTTGCTACACACAGAAGAAAGTGCATTAAATTAAAGACATGTAAATGCTTTTCTTCCGAACTTCAATTCATCAAAGAATCCTGAAATAAAATGTATGATGTTTGCACACAGCAGCACAACTGTTTTTAACATTGATAATAATCAGGTATGTTTTTTGAACAGCAAATCAGCATATTAGAGTGATTTCTGAAGGTACACGTGAGACTGAAGACTGGAGTAATGATGCTGAAAATTCAGCATTGCATCACAGGAATAAATTCTGTTTTAATATATATTCAAATATAAAGCAGTTATTTTAAATTATAATAATATTTACCAATATAACCATTTTTATTGTATTTTGGCAAATAAATGCAGCCTTGGTAAGCATTAGAGACTTTTAAAAACATTTAAAAATCTTGCCAACCACAAACTTCTGAATGCTCCCTTACCTCTCCTGGTTTTCTCAGGTAATTTTCTCTTCTTCTCCAGATGTTCCTTCTCATCATCAGACCCTTCAGCCACAAGGCTGTCCAATCCTTTCACTACTAACACATAAAAAAATTGTGTTATAGGGCAGTGCAATCCATGAACAGATGTTAAATCTATGCCATATATGCTCATTTTTAAAGTATAACAATGAGCTGAAAATGTTCTCACCATGATGTTCTGCCTGACTCTCATCGTTGGTACTCTAGGAAGGAAATGGCCTCGATATTAGTCACATATTAAAGGAGAAGTCCACTTCCAGAACAAAAATTGACAGATAATGTACTCAACCCCTTGTCATTCAAGATGTTCATGTCTTTCTTTCTTCAGCCATAAAGAAATTATGTTTTTTGAGGGAAACATTTCAGGATTTTTCTCCATATAATGGACTGATACGGTGCCCCAATTTTGAACTTCCAAAATGCAGTTTAAATGCGGCTTCAAATGATCCCAAATGTAGTTGTAAACAATCCCAGCCGAGGAAGAAGGGTCTTATCTAGCGAAACAATCGGTTATTTTCATTAAAATAATACAATTTATATACTTTTTAATATCAAACGCTTGTCTTGTCTCACTCTGCCTTAACTGTTTTTTTTCCGGTTCATGACAGTTAGGGTATGTCAAAAAACTCCCATCTCATGTCCTCCCTCAACTTCAAAATCGCCCTATATTGCTGTTTTACCTTTTTTGTTAAGGGTGTTTGATCTTCTTTGCATGTTCACTTTGCAAAGACTGGGTCGGAACTTCTGCAGTGATGTAGGATGATTTTGAAATGATTTTTGAAGTTGAGGGAGAAAATACGATTGGAGTTTTTTGACATACCCTAACTGTCTTGAGTCAGAATACACAGAGTTCAGGTAGAGCAAGACAAGACGAGCGTTTGAGATTAAAAGGTATTTAAATTAGCGTTCCGCTAGATAAGAGCCTTCTTCCTCATCTGGGATCGTTTACAACCACTTCTGGGATCATCTGAAGCTGCATTTAAACTGCATTTTGGAAGTTAAAAATCAGGGCACCATATCAGTCCATTATATGGAGAAAAATCCTAAAATGTTTCCCTCAAAAAACATAATTTCTTTACTGCTGAAGAAAGAAAGACATGAACATCTTGGATGACAAGGGGGTGAGTACATTATCTGTAAATTTTTGTTCTGGAAGAGGACTTCTCCTTTAACATTTGTCAAGCATTTATACTGCTTAAAGGATTAGCTCACACCAGAATGAAATTTTCCTGTTAATTTAGTCACCCCTTTGTCATCCAATATGTTTATATCCTTCTTTCTTCAGTCAAAAAGAAATTAAGGTTTTTGAGGAAAACATTCTGGGATTTTTCTCCATATAGTGGACTTCAATGGGAGCCAATAGGTTGAAGGTACAAAATGCACTTTCAATGTAGCTTTAAAGGGCACTACATGATCCCAGATGAGAAATAAGAGTCTTATTTAGTGAAACAATCGGTCATCTGTCAAATAAAAATGTATATACTTTTTAAACTCAAATGCTCATCTTGTACTAGCTCTGCCTCCACAACTTGACGCGTGCCATAGACGGAAGTACCGTGTTTACAAAGCAAATAAAGTCAAATGCCCTTTACAAAAAAGGTAAAACAATGATGTTGACGATTTTGAAGTTGGAGGAGAAAATGAGATGGGGTTTTTTACCCTACCCTACCTTTTTGAACCGAAGTACACAGATGAAGAACAAACCATGCGTGAACCTTCCAAAGTGATTATATAATGACTGAAGTCGAGCATTTGTGGTTAAAAAAGTATATACATTTTTATTTTTATTAGAAAATGACAGGTCGTTTCGCTAGATAAGACCTTTATTCCTCAGCTGGGATTGTGTAGAGCGCTTTGAAGCTGCACTGAAACTGCAATTTGGACCTTCAACCCATTGGCTCCCATTAAAGTCCACTATATTGGGAAAAATCCTGGAATGTTTTCCTCAAAAACCTTAATTCCTTTTCGACTGAAGAAAGACAGACATGAACATCTTGGATGACATGGGGGTGAGAGAATTACAGGAAATTTTAATTCAGCAGTGAACTAATCCTTTAAAGTCAAGATGCATGTTTTACCCTTTGAGATGTGGAGGCTGGTGCCTTGCGTTCCAATTCTCCTTTCGCTGATTTGTCCACAATCCTCTGTTCACTTTTCTTTTCCTCATCCTCTGACACAGGAATTAAAGCATCTGTGATCAGAAGGTGAGAGACCTCCCTGCTCTCACTAGCACTGAAATGAAGAGGAATGGAAAAAAATAAATCAAACACAATAGGTAGAACATGGAAACATTTGCAAATAAGTAAATAGTTTAAACTTAAAGAGACAGTTTACTCAAAAATGAAAATTCTGTCATTACTTTCTTACGGACAAAAAGTATTCTGGTAGCTTCATAAAATTACGGTTGAACCACTGATGTCACATGGACTAGTTTAATGATGTTCTTACTACCTTTCTGGGCATTGAATGTGGTTGTTGCGTTGCTGTCTATGCAGGGTCAGAAAGCTCTTGGATTTTATCAAAAATATCTTAATTTGTGTTCCAAAGATGAACGAAGGTCTTACAGGTTTGTAATGACATGAAGGTGCATAATTAATGACATAATTTTCATTTTTGAGTGATCTATCCCTTTAAATCCGCATTCATTTGGCTAACAAATTCTCAACCAGGAGAAACAAGGACAATTCTATTAACATCCTCCTGATGTTTATTTTGCTCTCCGAGTGTTTTATGGCATCAGATAACCACTTAAAGCAAAGTGTACCTTTGACCATGAGAATGCGTCTCGGACGCTGCTGCAGATGGGAGGGGCTCTGTCCTTAAGCCCGCCCCCTCATCTAAAGTGGGTGGGATTTCTGTGAGAGACAGTATAAACACAGGTTCCTCAGGCGTGGGCTTGGCAGATTTGTTTTTTGATTCACATCCAGGATGTTTTACAGGTCTGTCTTCACAAACTTCCTCAGGAACAGTTCTATTGTTCTCATCCAACGTGACCGTTGTTTTCTGTCTGGACTTGTCTTCAGAAACAACTGGAGTGGTGACATCTTCGACTGTCTGAATTATAGAGACATAACACATGATATTTAATATTCTTATGTCCTTATTGTAATAATTCTACATGTTGAGGGTTGAAAATATAATTTAACACAAATTTAATTAATTTTACCTCTGCCGATTCAATGAGCAATGCCACCTCTTGTTGAGCTGTACTTTTGGATACATCAAGATCTGTGGTAACTACAGCACCCTCTTCAGGACTTTTAGTGAAATTGGTCATGGAAGACTCAGCAGCAGGCAGCTTCTCATTTAATACTGCAAAGAAATGTATGCAAACATAAAAATATTTGTTTTTCTGAATTATATATATATCTTATACGAATTATATATATATCTTTTTTTTTTTTAACAAAAATGAAGTAAATTGAACCTAATTATATTAAAATTTTCCATCTTTTTAAATATTATTTTATTATTTAATTGAATATTATAATAATATTCTCATTTCATTTAATATTAATAAATAGAAAAATATATAGAAAAAAAAAAAAAAATATATATATATATATATATATATATATATATATATATATTTGGTGTACTGTCTTCTGTTGTGTCTACTTTCAATTAAAAAAAAAAAAAAAAAATATATATATATATATATATATATATATATATATATATATATATATATATATATATATATATATATATATATATGAAAATATATATATGAAAATATACATATATAGTCATACCTGTTGTGGTTGATGTCGTGCTGTGTTGTGGTAGTGTGCGTCTAGATATCTGTGTCAGGTTTGGTTTAGGTTTGGGTCCACGGTACCTCCTGACAAGTTTAGAGGTCTCATCTGATGTGCTCTCAGACTCGCTTACACCGAAACACACAACACACAGCCATTTTTAGACAAATATGCATAAATATATCAGTCTCACATTATGGATCTGAACCATTGCAGTGTTTTTAAATATTCAATTAACCATTTTAATGTGCAAAACATTCTATCCATCATATTTAAATTGTATTTATTAATAAAAAATTGTTTTAGATAAATGAAAACACTGATTAACAGTATTAATGAAAATAAATAATGCATCATTCTTAATACCTTTTAGCAAGCTGTGGTTCTGATCTTGCCTCTTCTTGCTCTTTTATATTTTCCTTTGTGATTATATCAGATCCATAATTTTCTTTAGTCACTCTTTCAGGAATGACTTTGGGACTGTCTTCTCTTCTTTCAGATGATGTATTCAGCTGTAGTACCTCAGGGTGGATGGTAGAGGAGTCTGGCAGGACAGGAACACAGTACTCTTGTATGGCTTGTGTTGTATTTTTATCCTGTTCTGTGGAAGCGGTGACAAGTTCTGGGCAGATTTGCTGTTGAGGAACTTGTCTGGTTCTCAGACCTTGACCAATATTGGGTTTGGGTTTGGAGAATCGAGCTCTTTTGCTTGGTGGAACCTGTGTCTCATGTTGAATGGGAGCAGGATGTGCTTCAGTTGTCTTTGATTTGATAGGTTCCTCATACTGGGTGGAGGTTTCTTCGGCAGAAGGTTCTGGAATATGAGTTTCACAGGTTGAAAGTTCAACGTCACCTTTCGTCTCTGACTCGCAGCTTACAGAAGGACTGGACGTGATGGGTGTTTCTGTGATAACTTCCTCATGGACGACCTCTTCATGTACAACGCTTGACTGTTCAACAATATCATTTTCACCTGAAAAAGATCAATCACCTAATGAAGATTTCTAATTTGATTTGAAAGAAAATGTGAATTTGAATTGAAGCAAATAAGAAGGTTGAATTATGAAGTTATTCTTACTTGTAGAGGGCATTTCTGATGTCTGGATCATCTGAGCTGAGTTTCCAATGGTCAGAAGAGTCTGGGCGGCTTCATTGTTGATCTCTTTACATACTGAAACAAAAATTTATATTAAAAAAATAAATAACTACCAGAATTTTAAAGCTTTTGGGTAAAATACTTGCATTGGATGTAGGGATGGGTGATAAGCAAAATATAAATCAAACAACACTCTTAAAATTTTGAATGATAACATAATATACGTATTCTTATATTCAGAAATTTCCTTGAGGTCCCACAAATTCTTTGGTTTTTCAGCATTTTTGTGTATTTGAACGCTTTCCAACGAGATGATTTTGAGATCCATCTTTTCACACCGAGGACAACTGAGAGACTCATATGCAACTATTACAGAAGGTTCAAGTGCTCCACTGATGCTTCAGAAGGAAAAACGATGCATTAAGATCTGGGGGGTGAAAACTTTTGAACAGAATGAAGATGTGTACATTTTTCTTATATTGCCTAAATATCACATTTTTCATTTAGTACTGCCCTTCAGAAGCTAAAAAAAGATACTTGCATGTTTCCCAGAAGACAAAATAAGGTAAATTTACCCTGATCTTCAAATTCAAAAAGTTTTCACCCCCCAGATCTTAATGCATCGTTTTTCCTTCTGAAGCATCAGTGAGCGCTTGAACCTTCTGTAATAGCTGCATATGAGTCCCTCAGTTGTCCTCAGTGTGAGAAGATGGATCTTAAAATCATACAGTCATTGTTGGAAAGGGTTTCAATACACAAAAATGCTGAAAAACCAAAGAATTTGTGGGGCCTGAAGGACTTTTCTGAAGAACAGCTGGCAGTTTAACTGTTCAGGACAAACAAGGGATTTATGAACAACTATCATTAAACAAAAAAAAACACAGCTGTGGATCATTCAGGTAACAACACAGAATTAGGAAACAAGTGTATGTAAACTTTTAAACTGGGTAATTTTTCTAAACTCAACTATTGTTTTCATATGTAAACATCTTTTATGTGAAATATCTTTTTCAGGCCAGTGCTAAATAAAAAATAGCATGCATTTTGTATGATCCCTCTTATTTTGGTAAAATAATTAACATTTTGCAGATTCTGAAAGGTCTATGTAAACTTTTGACTTTAACTGTAAATGCATGGTTAATCGAAACAATAATTCATGTGAAAGTTCTTTTAGTTCATCAGATAATTTGTATTTCCATGTTTGCAAGCTTGAGAGAGTTTCACTTACCCTCCATGTGGTCTGGGTCAAGGAACTCAATGACATCCTTCAAAACAAACCAGACACAAATTATTACAGTCTCATGAAACACTATAAAAATAGTTCAATTGGAAAGTGAAGAAACTAGACTGAATTTCACTGCAGTTGACAATGTATGTGCATTTATGATGGACACCACAACACGTACCAATTTACCAATGAGTAAACAGAGAAAGTGTCAGATGTGATGAGGGACAGAAATGATGGTGGGGAGACTTACAACAAGCAGGTCCAACTGGTTTTCACAAGGGACAGGACCGGCAGGCACCATGGCCTGCTCACATGACAACTCATGACACAAAGCATTCTGGGATGTGCCCAGGATATCATGCTCATTCACAGAAATGTCCAGCTGGGAGCCAATTGGAATGAGTGACAAAAGAGCAAGGGACAATGAAAGGCAGGAAGGTTGTAAATTTATGATATGACATGCAGAAATTAATATGAAGAAAATGGCAAAACAAAACTCAACATCACTTTGGCCAGAAACATATTCAACGCAAGTACAAGAATGTAATACATAATTTATTATTATTATATAAAAACACCTGGCATAGAATATGCTTCAGTGAAAACTAACAATAACAACAGAATTTATGCAAAAAAAGAAGAAAAAATTAGGCTCAAGCAGGGAAGATTATTGACACTGATGGCAATAACATGTGATGAAGGTGGTCCCACTAGGGTCCTCTGTTTTATGATAATACATAAACCTACCTCTTCCATGGTTTCTACCACCTCTGAATTAACAGACAGTATAGGGCGTAGACTCCTTGGCACAAACGCCTGGTTTTCTTCTTCAGCATTTGAAGGAAAGTCTTCCTGGCTTAGGGCACATTCCTCTACTTCCCCTTCTTCCTCCTCCTCATCATCATCTTCAGTTCCAGAGGCCAGTAAGGTCACCAGCCTAGATTTCCCCCTCCTAGGCATGCCCTGTTTCAATCTGGGACCTGGTTTTAATTTAGATCTCCGACCAGGTGCCTTGATGGCCTGACTATGAACTCTGGAAGACACAGGAAGATCAGAGAGCTCATCTTCATCTTCCTCCTCCTCTGCAGCGGCCTGAATCACATGCTGAGAGAGCTTAGGGATCCTTCCGGACCTGAACAGAAATAATAATAGAAAAAATAATGTAAGTTGAAGTACTAAAATTACAACTAAACTTAACATTTACGATAAATAGCATTGTTTAAAAAACACCAATAAACTTGACAAAAGCACATATAATTACTGAAACAAAAATGTAAAAAACTGAAAATGCAAAAGCTAATTCAAAACATTAATTAATATAAAATAATAAAAAAAGATTTAATAACTATCCCTAAATGGACATTCAAATTGTCTAAAGATTCTCACACTTACCTGGTTGGTTTATTGAATATCTGTTCTTGTACAGCAGTCAGGTCAGGTTCTTCCTCTAAATCTTCCAATTCAAGAAGAACTGTAGACCGCTTCTTCTCTTTTATAGAGGATGAAGGCACCTAAAAAGAGAGTGAATTATACAATTTTGTCAGATGAAGTAGGCTCTTCTGTACAAAAATATGCAGTTATATAGAAATACACATAAAACTATCGGATGAAACAGCCGAAAACGTCACCTTGGGGGACTTGTCCATTTTATTCTCCTCCCCGGCTGAGGTCCCGTCCTCTTGGACATTGCCTTTGGGTAATGGGCGCCTGTTCCCCCATTTGCGGCTGAGGTTCGGGATCGGTCTCTGGGGTCGACCCTTCAGCTGAGCCGGTTTAATAGCAGGACTCTTGTATCTGCTAGAAAGTTTCACTTTCAGTCCCCAAATGGTCTTAAATACATTTACACTAGTAGTACAGAAATTATATTACTGTTCCAAAGTTTGGGGTCAGAATTCTTTTTTAAATAACTTTCTGTTTTCTATTTTAATTTTCTATTTATCAAAAAATCATGAAAATTAATCATGGTTTTCACAAAAAAACAGAACAACCATGTTCAAAATTGATAATAATCATAATAAGAATAATTTTCCTTTTTTTGATTAAATAAATACAGCTTTGATGAGCATAAAAGACTACTTCTTTCAAAGACTTTAGATTAAAAAACAATCTAACTGATACTAAACTTTTGAATGGTAGTGTGCATGTAAATGCACCTTAAATATGAATAATGTAATATCTCTGTAACCTTTCAGTAATATATATGGGCAAATTCTTACCTGTCATCTTGTGACTGGCCATCAGAAGTAGGATTTTCACAGCCCTCAGGTTCATCTATTGCAGCTACAAACCATTAATGAAATATATCGAAATTATGTTTAATATAAAAAATTGAAAAGCGAGTTATATTAAAACTAAATACAGTACAGTTTCATTAAGCATAGGTTTTGATTTCCAATTCATCTGGACTTATAGGACAACAAAAAATTATTATTATTATTTTTTTTTTCCTTTCTTAAAGCTTACCATCTCCATTCGTCCTCCTGATTTGCCTCTCTGGAGTATTTATCCCTCTCCTTTTGCGTTTCTTTGGAGCAGCATCACTTCCTCCATCATTTGAGAGGTCCTCATTCTCCTTTTCTCCAGCCACCACATCACTCTCCGAATCTGCTGAAGAGTCCATCTCCCTTCTTTTAGCTGCTGCATCAGAAAATAGATTGTGCATGAGAACTCAAAACTGTGAATCATAAACAGATGGACAGAATGAAAGTCAAAAAAACTGACCTCTCACTTTCCTTTGGACTCTCCTCTGCGCTTTAGCCAACTTGACAAGCTCTTTGTTTTTGCTTTTCTTTTTTTCCTCGTTCTTTAGGATCTGCTCCATTAAATTTTTGAAGAAATCTAGATCCAAACGCCGCTTCTCCTCTGAAAGCATACTTTAGTTTACTTCATTTTCAACCAAGTGTTTTAAAAACATAAATTAATAAGGAGCCGATTTTATTTTCAGAAGTTAGGGGGTCACTTACTGAAAGCTTTATCTATTCTCCATGAGTTATTTCTCTCCTCTTTCTTAAACTTGTTCTGGAGGAATAAGAGAAGATGGTAATAAGGTGAGCTTGTATTTTACACCATCAAATCAGCATATTAGAATGATTTCTGAAGGATCATGTGACACTGAAGACTGGAGTAATGACTGCTGAAAATTTCATTTGAATCATATGAATAAATTACATTTATTAAAATAGAAAAGAGTTATTTTAAATTGTAATAATATTTCACAGCTTTAACTGTAGATGGTGCAATCAACTACTATATCAAGTATTCGAGTGTTTAGAGCACAAAACACAATGTTTATGTGACCACCTTAATCTCCATTCGAGCTCGGTGTGGAAACAGCTGACCAATCATAGAGAAGTCTGTCCCCACCATGCTGATGGCCAAGTAAAACATTTCAGTCTCTGGAACAGTCAAAAAAAAATAGCCTATATAAATGAAATGTACAACACACTTTGGATTAAGATGTGCATTTTGACTGACTTCTAACCTCCATTGGACCAGGGTTTAGTGTAGGTGCCCTTCCTAAAGCTGGAGTAGGTGGTGGTAGAGCCACGTTCAAATATAGGATCTCTGTCTTCTGCTGGATTGGGTCCTTTTGCCCTTGACACCTGGACTGTTAAACTACAAAACAGCATGTTTAACATAAGAAATTCCCCTTCACGTCTTCTAATATAAATTCTCTAGGTACTAGACTACATTTCTTAAGGTTGCTGACCTCTCCTCGTCTATAATCAGAGAGCCATCCTCCGCCACCTTGACCCTGGGCACTAGAAGAGGCTCTTCCTCTTCTGGCTGGGTTTCTTCCATTCTCTCCTCGTCTTCCTCATGACCAGCATCTTCTACCACCGTCTCCTGAACTGGTGGAGCAGCTGGAGTCTTAGAAGACCTGAAGAGAAACAAGACGTTTTGATGACTTAATATGATTCTTTTAAGAAAAACATTTAATTCTATTCAGTTGCATCAATTTGAAAACATTGCCTCTGCAATATGTCATCCAGATCAAAACCTGTGTCTCAGTAGTATATATGTTCTGTCAGGTGATATACAGAGTGATCAGGCTTACGTTGGTGTAGAAGCATCATCTATTACTGTCTCTGATGCTTTCTGCTCTTCTTCTGTGAAAGATCTGTATAGAAAAACAAAACCGAATTTGATATAACCCAAGGCACTGGAAACTAGAAAGTAGTGGTAATACCTGCACACCTTGTTACATGCATCACAAATCCAATATCAACACTTACGTTTACATGCACTTCTAAAACACACAGAGGAATTGAGAAAGGCACATACTTCATTGGGTTAGAAACAGGGAGGTAATAGATCAGCTCTCTCATGGTCATTTTGGCGTGATCTTTAGGTGCCTTGCGTTCTCTGTTTCCCATTTTGGGTTTCTTCTTGTCTTCCTAGATTTAAGCATCAATGGAGGGGTTAGGATAGCATATCAAAAGCATTGAAATAATTCACTTACAAATTCCATATAAAGTGTCCCAACACATTCCAGGATCAAACAGCACTGATTAAACTGTGATTCAACGAAAATCTTATTTCACCAGGGACTAAAATTAATCTATACCAAGAATAGGGTTTGTATATAAAATGTATACATATACAAAATAAATATTAAAAATATACTTAAAACATGACCAAATGTTGCACAAACTGCATAAAACCATTATGCAAATACACAACAAAGCAAGCCTGTGATTTTCTATATTTTATTATTATTTAAGTTTTTTAATTTTTATATTTTATTATTATTATTATTAATATTATGAAATTAATACTTTTGTTTACCATTGAAATTGAAAGTTTTAAAATTGATCAAAAGTGACAATAGAGAATTTTACAATGTTACAAAAATTATTTTTCAAATAAATGCTATTCTTTTGAATTTTCTATTAATCGTAGAATCCTGAGAAAATCTATCATGGCTTTCACAAAAATATTAAGCTGTTTTCAACATTGATAATAATAAGAAATAAAGGATCATGCGACACTGAAGACAAGAGTAATGGCTGCTGAAAATTCAGCTTTACCATCACAGGAATAAATTACATTTTAAATTAGACTAAAACAGAAAACAGTTATTTTAAATTGCAATAATATTTTCAATGTTTACTCTCTAGCCAGATTTGAATTTTTGGTTTAAATATTTTGAAAACAGTTGCCAGTGGACAATATATATATATATATATATATACACATGAAGAATTCAGATGCAAAAGCCTCTAAGTGCCATCTGAAATATTCTTTTACAATGAGTGTTTTTATCAGGCTGTTATGTGTAGGTTCATTAATTTTACTCTAAAGACAATGTATAGGTCCCGTTCTAGAAAATAAGTCAACATAAATATAGGAGCCTGATAAAAACGCTCATTTTAGAAGAAAATTTCAGATGGCTTCTGCATCTGAACTCTTCATATATATATATATATATATATATATATATATATATATATATATATATATATATATTTATTTATATATATATTTATATATTTATTTATATATATATTTATATATTTATTTATATATTTACACAACAGACAACACTAATATAAAACACATACACACCTTTTGTTTGTTCATTTCTTTTTTAAGAAGCTCCCGAAGTTTCCTTGCCTGTGCTAACCTGACCATGTCTGCTGGGTCGTTCAGAGATTTCAAGGAATTGAGAATCTTCGATGGCGTCTTAAGTTTATTAAGTCTTTCTCTTAACAGATCCAATTGGCTTTGGCCTGAAGGCGGCCCAGAATCACTCTCTTGTTGTACATCCACATCTCCCACTGCAGGAGGCTTTTCATGAACCAAAACGGTATCAGGTTGAGAATTTATAAGGGGATGTTTGGACTCCCCTTGCTGGACGGTCAATGGCACCAGAGTGTCCTCCAATCCCCCGTCCTCTTGCGGCTCTGTCTCTCGGTCATTCTGTAGTGGGGCTGTAGGGATGGGCTGAACTTTGGCCTGTCTGCCTCCTCCAGAAGGTCTCCGTCTTCTAGGAAGCTTGGGGTTGTTGACAGCCTCAGGTATCTGTTGGCAAGACTCTTCAATAGGGGTTAAGGTTTCAGGTTCACTGGGTGCTACTGGTTTTACAGGGGACTTGGATGGGGACTTAGGAGTCTTGGAGGAGGCTCGTGGTTTGGCCAGGTTGGGTAGAGCTGTGAAGCGTTTCCTCCTTTGAGGGCCAGAAGTTGCAGAGGTGCTTGTTGAATCCTGGGCATCAGAACTTTTAGATGCTGCATCTCTGTTGTGAAGCAAAGAATCAGTCATACATCAGGCAATATTTTTAAAAACAATAGACCAATTAAAAAACCTTTGTACATATGTAAAATATAGTATATAAATGTATACTATGTAACATGTGTTACATATTAAACACTACCAGTCAAAAGTTTTTGAAGAGTACGTTTTTTAATGTTTTTTTAAAGACGTTCTGCTCACCAAGCCTGCATTTATTTGATCCAATGTACTGCAAAAATAGTAACATTTTGAAATATTTGTATTATTTAAAATAACTGTTTTCTCTTTGAATATATTTAAATATGTTATTTATTCCTTTGATCAAAGCTAAATTTTCAGCATCATCAGTCTTCAGTGTCATATGATCCTTCAAAAATCATTCTAATATGCTGATTTGCTGTTTAAGAAACATTTATTATTATTATTATTATTATTATTATTAATACTTAAAACATAGTACATTTTTTCAGGATTCTTTGATTAATAGAAAGATCCGAAAAACAGAATTTATCTGAAATAAAAAGCTTTTGTAACATTATACACTAAACCATTCAAAATCTTGGAGTCAGTGCATTCAAAACTTGAAGTCAGTATAATTTTTTTTATTTTTGGGAAAGAAATTATAGAAATTAATACTTTTATTTAGCAAGAGGGCCTTAAATTGATCAAAAGTGATGATAAAGACAGTTATAATGTTACAAAAGATTTCTATTTCAGATAAATGCTGTTTTCCTGAACTTTATACTCATCAAAAAATTCTACTCAGCTGTTTTCAACATAATAATAATAATAAATGTTTTTTGAGCAGCAAATCAGAGTATTAGAATGATTTCCAAAGGATCATATGAAATCAAAGGAATTAATTACATTTTAAAATATATTCAAATAGAAAACAGTTATTTTAAATAGCAAAAATATATATGTTTTTGCTGTACTTTGAATTAAATAAATGCAGTTCAAAAACTTTTGACAGGAAGTGTACAGTATATGCATAAAAATATACATATGAAAAAAGTTTCAAAAACTACCCTGATATCTTGATTCCAGTTGCATGATTCTAAATAATAAATATACAAAATTACTAAATTATTAAATTGAAGGTGTCAGACTCACTCTCCATGTTTACTAGTCTCCAACTGGTCACTAGGGCAACTGTTCTGAGACGTGTCCTCATTGGACCGCTCCAAAGCTGCTATAGGTGGGTCAGTCTTCAACTTCTCAGCCGTGACCTCTGACCTCTCAGATAGAGCTAAGTCAGCAGAAGCCAGGGGAGGCTGAACATTATCTACAGACGCATTTTGCGAGGCTGTCTGTGCTCGACCTGTGGGCTTTACATTGGGCCGAACACTGATTCTCGACCTGCGTATCATGTTTCTCTGTTTAGAGGGAAAAGCATATATAAATTATATATAAATACATTAGGATGGAGGAAAAAGTATATATATATGTATATATACATACATATACACATACACACACACATACAATAACAGACTTTAGTTAACAGGTTAACTCAGTTCAGTTCATTGTAAGTATACTGTCTTGCAAAGTAAAAGTCTTTCGGTGGGTCTTAAATTAATTTTGACAGTTGAAGGTGGTCAATAAGTCTTAGTCCCAAATTCGATTAAATGTAATAAATTCATATATATTACTCTTAAATTAATGATAACGGAAAAACATCAACATGTGACAACTAACGTTACTACAGTGACGTTTACAACATTTCGGTTCATTGCATCAACTCTTTCGAAAACATTTACGTACTTTAAATCGATTTTTTATGTGTCGTTCCAAAGCACAACTATTTAGTTTACAGCTACTGGAAACAAACTGTTCTTATTATAAAAAAGTACTTTGATTTTCTACAAAATTTTTAAATGTTTTTCTTTTCGACTGGCTATTGAGAGGGTCCTGTCCAACAGTGTCCATTAACCTCATATGCTGGTTGGTTTAATGGAGCAGAGTTCGCTTCTACAACATCACAGTGAGTTTAAAAGACATGACGATATCAAAAACTTACTTTATTTAGTAATCCAGGGTGATTTTATTGTCAAATCTTCAGTGGCTCACGTCCTCCATGCTTGCTGGTTGTTACTGGGCATGCGCACTATGAGACTAGGAAGGAACGTTTCTTCTCATGACTTGCGGTTCCACCCGGATGATTTTCACAAGCGGACCCGTTCCTGTACATGCTGTTGTTTACCAAGGCACTCTGTCATAGAAATACACAATTCAAAAGATGTTTATTCTTGATGCATAAGCGTAGAGCAAAATGGATCCGCTAATTACAAGCAATCCTGCTTCGGCAGGCACAGATGTGAGAAACAATGGAGAAAACCAGGATACAGTTGTTGTGTCAGGCAATACAGCAACACTGGCCCTGTCTGACACTAGTCTAGTGTGTGTTGAATACCCAGCAGTCGTCAACAATGTGGACACAATGCTGGAAAGCATTGGAGGCGAAGAGGGAGTGTCTAAGGTGAACAGATTCTGCTTGAAATGATACATGGTTAAGACGGTGATTATTTAGAAACTTTGTCAGATTATTGTAAAGTAATAGTTGCTACTGTAATATCTCTTTTTATTTTAGGTTGATTTAAGAAATAAGTTTATTGTTTAGATGTGTGAACGCAATTAAGATGTTATAAACAGTTTACATTTAGTGACAATTTTTTTTCACAATATTAATAATAAATGTAAGGACAGCAATATTTTAATAAAATATTGCAATTTATCATGTTTATATATATATATATATATATATATATATATATATATATATATATATATATATATAAACAGCAAAATATATATATAAACAGCAAATCAGCATGTTAGAATGATTTCTAAAGAAAATTCAGCTTTGCCATCAGGAATAAAAAAAAAAAAAAAAAAAAAAAAAAATATATATATATATATATATATATATATATATATATATATATATATATATATATATATATGTATTTTTTTTTTATTTATTCCTGATGGCAAAGCTGAATTTTCTTTAGAAATCATTTTAACATGCTGATTTGCTGCTCAAGAAACATTTTTTTATTATCAGTGCTGAAAAAAAGTTGTGCTGCTTAATATATTTGAGGAAAGCCTTTTTTTTTTAGAGGTTTTTGGTGAAAATAAAGTTTATAAGAAAAGCATTTATTTAAGATAGAAATCTTTTCCAACATTATAAATGTTTCAATATCAATTTTGATCAATTTAATGCATCCTGGCTGAATAAATATATTCATTTCTTCAAAATTAAATCTCACTGACCTTAAACTTCTGACGTGTGTGTTGAGTGTTATAGTGGATTGTATTTTAACCTGTGATTTTTCTGAACAGACATATGGAGATTCTTCTAAAAGACTTGAACTCCGTTTTCGGCCAAAGGATCCGTTCTGCCATCCCACTTATGGGAACCGCTATTCCTCCACCAACCTGCTGCTCAGAGTGCGCCGCAGAACCCGCAAAGGAAACAGTGCAGAAACCCAAATCAGCATGGAGATAGTGGGACTTATTGGAACCACGTATAAATTTCAAGGTTAAAAAAAAAAAAGTCACCTATTAGTATTTTTTTTAAAAATAATTTTAAGAATTTTATTACTATTTTAAAATTTTGGTGTAGGATTTCAAACAAATTTCAATCAGAAATTGCTGCTGAATTTTCAGAAAATCAGAAATTGCTGCTGAATTTTCAGCATCATTACTCTGGTCTTCAGTGTCACATGATCCTTCAGAAATCATTCTATGCTGATTTGCTGTTTAAGAAATCTTTATTAATATTATTATTATTATTATTATTATTATTTATCATAAATATTTAAAACAGTTGAGTACATTTTTTTCAGGATTTAATTAATAGAAAACACCATTTTTATTTTTATTTTCCAAAATATTTTTCCATTTTTTTTTTTTTATTTAGCAAGGATGCTTAAAATTGATGATAAAGACTTTTATAATGTTACAAAAGATTTCTATTCCAGATAAATGCTGTTCTTCTGAACTTTCTATTCATCAAAGAAAAAGCTGTTTTCAACATAATAATAATAAATGTTTTTTGAGCAGCAAATCAGAATATTAGAATGATTTCTGAAGGATCATGTGACATTGAAGACTGGAGTAATGATGCTAAAAATTCAACTTTGAAATCACAGGAATAAATTACATTTTAAAATATGTTTAAATAGAAAACAGATATATTAAATAGTAAAACATTTCGAAATTTTACTGTTTTTGCTGTACTTTGGATCAAATAAATGCAGGCTTGGTGAGCAGAAGAGACTTCTTTAAAAAAAACATTAAAAACCTTACTGTTCAAAAACATTTGACTGGTAGTGTATATAAATATAAATATATTCTTCTTTTTCTTTTTTTAATTATATGCTACATGAATATAGTTTCTACTGTTGCAACAGTTTTAATATATTAGGTCTTAACAGGATAATTTTTAAAAAAAGTCATTCAGTTTTGGGATTACATAAGGGTTTACATTTTACATTACATAAGGGGGGGGGGGTCTCTTTAATAATCACACATCCCCACCTTTGATTCTTCAGGAATGGCTGACTTCCAGTACCTAGCCTCTCACAACGAGACAGATGGAAACCAGATGTCTTTGTACGACAAGATAATTTTACGCAAACCCGAGAAGAAAGACTTCTACGACAATCCTGTGCCTCTTTTCCTTCCTCCTCCTATTTTCTCTCGTCTCGACACACCTGTGGACTATTACTATCGTCCAGATGTATTGCACAGGTAAGCTGGAGAAGGACCTGAATTCTCACGAGATGACTAGCTGCTATTGTAAATGATTCAGAAAGACCATCTGTTATGAGTTTAGCTGTATGTGTTTTGGTGGTTGATTATATTTATTGGTTTCCCAATAAACAGCAGGGAAACCGCAATGCAGTCTGTTCTCCTAAAAGATCATATCATTGCCCCGAATCGAGCTCGCCGGCCAAACAATGCCATTTTTGTCAACTTTGATGACAAAACTATACCATCAGAACCTTTAGAAGCTGCCGTGACAAGCTGGAAGAAGGTCTGTGTCCATCCTAATGATGTGAAGGCAGAGCAGCAACTCAGACAGGTTAGTAAAATGTATAAACATGTTTTTCATGTCTTAAATCAAGCAACTGAGAGAGAGCACAACATTACAGTATTTGATTTGAAGCCACAAAAAATAAAAAGGAAATATCTATTATGAGGCACTAAACTAAAATACCTAATCATTATTAAAAATAATGAGTTTTAGCAATTGTCATCTGTATATATAGTTTGAGAGTGCAGGGAGACTTGTTTACATAGTTCTCAATGCTTCATGGGAGTGGGCGGTCGACAACTAATCGAAACTAAGGATAAAAACTAGGAGGTGTGTTTTAAAAAATAAGCCGTGAAAATCAGCTATTAGACAAATGTGGTGTAATGGGAAAATGTCCTTATCTTATCCTAATCCCACCTGTGCTCCAAATCTATTTCTTTTGGAAATACTGATTAATTTGATTTTTGCCTCTGCAGCTTTTCGAGAAAAGGCCCATATGGTCTCGCAATGCAGTCAAGGCCAACATTAACATTCACCCTGAAAAAATGAAGCACCTCCTCCCGTATGTGGCGTACTACATGGTGAGTAGATCAAAAGTGAAAACTTAAGTTTAATAAACTGATTAAATACTGTCTCTTATCGCAGCTTATTGCACAGAAAGAGATTAGTGGTGCAAACACTCATGTGGCTTTATCGACATTTCTCAGTTTTTAGTATGGCCTGTTGTAGCAAAATTGGTTCAACCAAAGGTGTGAGGGTAACACTTTATTTTGATATCCACTTTAGACATTGTACTAAGAGTAAGTAACTTTGCAACTGCATGTCAGCTAGTCATTAGAGTATTAGTAGACTGTCATCTTAATATCTTCTAACAGTCTTCTAAACTTTGCAAGTATATGTCAACTTATTCTGCTAACCCTAAACGTAACCTAACAGTCTGCTCTGAGAGTTAGTAGACATGTAGTTGCAGATTAATGAGAATTAGTTGACATGTAGTTGTAAAGTTTCTTATAGCTATTAAAATGTCTAAAGTGGAATATCAACCAAAAATATTTAGAAGCATCATATTTGTGTTTGCGCTGAGAGGAGCTTTAAAGGTTTCTATGTTTTTATTTTTGCACCGTTGAGTAATGTATCACAGACATATCTCACGAAAAGTGTAGAGAGAGTGTAAATAAGAGATTGATTGTGCAGTGTAGAGAGCTTTGTTGATTATAACGTAACTTTGTGAGATCGCGATGAACTAAGATGAGTGACAGCTTTTAATGATTTTTAAGGAAGTTTGTAAATGAGATACTGATTTAATACAACAGTTAAACAAGAAGTTAATATTAAGTGACTTATATTGTCTGACTGTAACGCTACTGCCTGATTTCGATGTCAAAAATAGTTTGAAACAAGTCACAACTGTGCTGCTGCGCATCTCCATTCAAACACAGCGGTGTTTCGTTTTATGAATGAACATGTTTTTAAACAAATCTAGTAAGTCAATTTAATTTCCCATTCATACAGACAGTCACTTGCTTTATTCCTGAATGAATCAGCCGTTTAAACGAATCAAATGAATGAATGATTCAGTAGTAAAGCCAGTGACTTGCCGTCACCTACTGGCAGTATTATTTTCATTTTTAAAGTATATTTTCAGTTATTTAAATCATTTAATATTTCTATGTTCAAATTTTTATATTTAAAACATTAATCTCAACATGAATTTATGAATGTGATTGCACTCATGCTCATGCCTCATTAAACATGAAAATACACCTACAAGCCACGTTTCTTTTAGGAGTTCTTCTGTGCCACCTCTGTAGTACAAATTATTTTGGTTAATACTGATATATACTGATATTGATATGCGTAGAGCCCTGCCTCCATATGTGGTACTATCCCATAAAGGTCAGATGTTTAGCAGTGCTACCGCAGTCTGAACAGTCATAATGGAATTCATGTGACTTTTACGTTTATTCATCATTTGTCACGATTCTGCACTCATGGGAGTCACTTCAAAGATTTTACATACCTAAAGTTATCAAGCAAAAAGGTAGTCAGTGGAAATGTGATGTGTCAGAACTTATAAGTATTACAGTGACAACTTTATGTACAAGCAAAACGTTAGGGCTTGTATCGAAAATGTAAAAAATCTGCTCTCTTTTATCACATCCTTGTCTTTATTTATATTGCTTGTGCATAATTTCACTGGCTTCTGCAGCAGATTACTGCTATAAATAAATAAACGCATAATTGCTTACTGTCTTCCGTGTTTACTTCCGTATGACAGCGTGCTGCCTAAGTGTTGCCAAGTCTACAGTTTTTCAGCGGAATTTGGCTATTTTTTCACTGTTGCCGTGGGTTGTTTTTCAACTGCGTGGGTTGAAGCGACCCCACTAACACGATATGTATACGACTTGGCTAGTTTTGGACTAGTTTTGAGAAGTTATTGGGTGGATTTTGTTGTGAAAACATGCAAACCCTGTTCGTATTGTTTTTTTGAAAATGCGGGTCAGTTCAGAACCATGATCTGTTCACAATGGAAATCTAATATTGGCCACTTTTAAAACAAAAATGTGAACAGCTCTGCAAGAAAAATCGGATCTGAGCACTGGTTCACAGTGTGAACGAAGCCTAATATGGCCTAGTTAACCCCTCCTGGTGGATTCCTTGACTATACTTTTATGCTGCCAGAAAGCATCCGACTCCATTTAGAAGTAACCATAAATTCCACAGTTGGCATGAAATCTTAAAAGGCTTAAATTAAATGTTAATTCTCAAATTTTCCATGTGAACTCTACTAATTTAAAAGAGTTACTGCCATTTAGGAATAACCATAAATTCCATGGTTGGCATAAAATCTTAAAAGGCTTAAATTTTAATTCTCAGATTTTCCATGTGGACTCTACTAATTTAAAAGACTTACAGAGGGGTCCTGTCAAAAAGCTTGTCGTAAAAAACATTTATCCCAGAGGTGCCCAGACTTGGTCTTGGAGGAACAGTGTCCTGCAGAGTTTAGCTCCAATTTGCCTCAACACACCTAACTGAAAATTTCTAGTATGCATATTAAGAGCTTGATTATCTTGTTCAGGTGTGTTTAATTGGGGTTGGAGCTAAACTCTGCAGGGCACCGGCCCTCCAGGACCGAATTTGAGCACCCCTGATTTATCCTATCATTTTTAGGATTTTAACCCCTTAAATGACAGTTTGTTTGCATAATGTAACCAGGGTTGCCAGGTTTTCACAACAAAACCCACCCAATTGCTGCTCAAAGAGTTAGGAGGGGATCCCCGGGTAAAAATCATGTTCCAGTGGGGGTAAAATACTTTTTTTTTTTTTTTTGCTTTTTTGGCATGGTTCCTCTGGTAAAATTCGCATTTTAGGGGATAAATATCACATTATTGGGGCCGCTTAAACCCACGGACATGAAAAACTACCCGGGGAGACAGTTTTAAGTAGCCCAATTCCACGAAATAACCACAGACTTGGCAACACTGAATGCCACTGTTGTTTTTTTATGATTTTTTAAATGAAATTAAAAAAATAAATAAATAAATAAATCCCGCATACTAAATACTAAGAAGATTTTTGAAATAATTATTATTACAGGCTTTAGTCAGATTAAAAACAAAACAAAAAAAAATCCAATTTCCAAAAATCCAATTTCTCATTTCTCAAAATTTCTCATCAATTTCATTATTTGATCTATAGGCAAAACCTAAGAAAATTAATTATAAATTCTAAAAAAAAAAAGTAAAAATGTTGAAGCCATGCCAGTAGAATGAAATTTCAATTTCTATGCTTAAATGGGACTGGGAATAAATATTACAGTTTAAATGGGTTTCAGTGGGGACATTTTTGTCCTATAGTCCTGAGTCTAACTATTTTTTGTACCTAGTGTAAAATAGATTTCTGAAAAGAAATGAGGGCGATATCAAAATTCCGATAAAAAGACTAAATTTTTGCTGTTTGCATTAACAGCAAAAAAAATTATCACAAAAACAACAAAGACAAAAATGTC
Source organism: Cirrhinus mrigala (assembly GCA_036247105.1). Taxonomy (NCBI): domain Eukaryota; kingdom Metazoa; phylum Chordata; class Actinopteri; order Cypriniformes; family Cyprinidae; genus Cirrhinus; species Cirrhinus mrigala. Next base: position 24,549,602 of record CM070027.1, on the reverse strand, counting down.
CCTAAGGATGAACAAGGGATATCTCTTCCATGAAAATATATTTTTATGTGTAGTTAACAGGGCCGTGGAGGAGTTTGTGGGTCAGGTTTGGATATGATCCTCGAAAGACAGCTGAAGCAAAAATCTACCAGGTTCTAGACTTCAGGATCCGCTATGGAATGAAACATGGTGAGCGATCAACACACCCCAAATGTGATTAATTCCTGGACAAAAACATGCCTAGAATAGGGCTGTCAACGATTAATCGCGATTAATTGCATGCAAAATAAAAATTTTTGTTCACATATATTGTATAAACTCAAACTTTGATTTTGCATGTGATTAATCGTTTGACAACCCTAGCCCAGAATGCTATGAACAACTGTCTATTAGTGTACAGAATCTGTTTTGACAATAAATGACAATACACCTAATTCCAGTGATTTTTCTGTCTCAATAGGATTTGGTGTCAATGACATGCCAGTGAAACCCAAGAGAAGTGCTTATCATTACAGCCACCCGACCACTATCAACAGGGCAGGTACACAGATGCAAATGTTCTGGCTCAAAACATTCCCTCAAAAGTGTTAATTATATCCTATTCATGTAGTTGTTCACGTTCGCCACCCACTCTCTGACCTTGAGAATCCGGTAGGACTGAAGCCTACCATTCAAAAGATTGGGGTTGTTAAGATTTTTAAATGGTTTTTGAGGCAAAGTTATAATACATTTAAATGTTACTTATTCCTGTGATAGCAAAGCTGAATGAAATTTATTATCATTTAAAATAACTGCTTTCTAATGATAATTAATCACTGCTTTCTAAATATCTAATGATATTTTTAAATGTAATTTATTTTTGTGATAATAAAGCTGAATTTCCAGCAGCCATTACTCCAGTCTTCAGTGTCACATGAACCTTCTGAAATCATTCTAATATGCTGATTTGCTGCTCAAAAATATTCCTTATCATTATAAAAGTCCTTTTTGTAACTTTTAATTTGCATTTAAAGAGACATGCATTAAAGGAGAACTCCACTTCCAGAGCAACAATTTACAGATAATGTACTCACCCCCTTGTCATCCAAGATGTTCATGTCTGTCTTTCTTTCTTCAGTCGTAAAGAAATTGTGTTTTTTGAGGAAAACATTTCAGGATTTTTCTCCATATAATGGACTGGTATGGTGCCCCAAGATAAGATCCTTCTTCCTCGGCTGGGATTGTTTACAACTACATTTGGGATCGTTTGAAGCTGCATTTAAACTGCATTTTGGAAGTTCAAACTCGGGGCACCATATCAGTCATATATCTTCATATCAGTCACCATATCTTCTCCTTTAAAACAGTGTGCTTCTGCTTCCACTCAAAACAGGCATTTTCAAAATGATATAATAAATGATCTGTGGGGTATTTTGAGCTGAAACGTCACAGACACATTCTGTGGACACCTGAAACTTATATTACTTATCGTAAAAGGGGCATAATAGGTCTCTTTTAAAACAAAACAAACTTTTAAATGCTTGTACAGTATATTTGCAAACAATCAACAAGATGTTGATGGTAGCGTATGGTTGTTTCTTTGACTTCATTAGTTCCTCAACCTGCTAGTGTGACTGACATCACCCAGGAGAGTCCTTCATCTTCAGGACCCAAACCTGCCACTGCCAAGTACTTACTAAAGGTATTCTCATTTATTTCAAGTGTTCTATCACATTGGATTTTGCCTTCAGCAACAAGGGTTTTAAACAAGTTCAAATGTTCTCTCTAGGATTCCGTCTACATCTTCCGGGAGGGAATGCTTCCTCCATACCGCCAGATGTTCTACCAGCTGTGTGATCTAGATGTAGAAAAGTAAGCATTTGTTTTTTCATTTCATCATTCGTTCATTCAGCCGATCATCCCATTTCTTCTGACCTTTACAGCACTTCTTTTTCCCTCGTTTTAGAATAAAGAATATCATTCATAAGAATGATGGGAAAGAGGAAGTGTGTGATGAGAGGGATGGCTGGTGTGTGCCTCATACGGCCGACGAGCTCAGGAATATCATCTCTGGAATGATCCAACAACACGTCCGAGTCAACCGGCCAGGTACGACACAAAAAATAATGCATTGTTTATCATTAACAGGGTTCCTTGAAATCCTTGAAAGTTTGTGAATCTGAAAAAAAATGTCAAGGCCCTGGAAAGTTTTTGAAAAAAAACATACATAGATGCAGGTCCTTGAAAGTGCCTGAATTTGTTTTGTGCAATACGTTTTCTGAAAAAAAAAATTCCATATTATTCCATCCAGTCCGCTAATGTGTTATTTTTAGGGATGTCAAACGATTAATCGCATGCAAAATATAAGTGTTTTACCTAATATATGTGTGTGTATATATTTATTATGAATATATAAATACACACAGATGCATGTGTATATATAAGAAAAATGTAATATTTATATACAAAATATTTTTATGTACATAATAAAATTAGATGTAAATAAATATAGAGATAGATAGATGCATGTATGTGTATATATATATAAAAAAATTTAATATTCATACATAAAATATTTTATATATAGATATATATATATATATACACACACATATACACACACACACACATATATATATATATAGATATATATATATATATATAAATATTATATATATTTATATATACATAATAAATAGTACATAATACAGTACACACACATAGTATGTAAACAAACTTTTATTTTGGATGCGATTAATTGCGATTAATCATTTGATAGCCCTAGTTATTTCGCCAACACTTAGTGGGCTATGCATACTAGCTTGCTTGATTTACTCCATGCAAAAGTTAATATCAGATAATTTTAGAGTACAGTATAGGAGGTATTGTATATTCTTAAGTTTTATGCAAAACAGAAATACGACAAATAGATTATCAGATCTTTGTCTGCAAAATGCAAAATGCAAAAAAAAAAAAAAAAAACTGCATAGTTGTGTTTGACACACAAAAGGTAACACGATGTAACCTTGCTCTCACTTGAAATGTGTCCCCACATTAAGTCCTTGAATTAGAGAGTTTTGGATCTGGAAGGTCTTTGAAGGGTCTTTGAATTTGAAGTTAACCAAGGTGTGGGAACTCTGATTAAACAAAATTTAATTAAAATGTATTTATTTTATTGCTGCAGCTTCATCCACCCAAAAGCCTGTAAGAGCTAGACCCAAAACTGTTGACAGCGGAGAGGAGGAAGACGAAGATGACGATATTGATGATGAAGATTACAAGCCCTCTGATGGGAGCGACAACGAAATGGAAACTGAGATTGCAGAATACATGTAATTCCTCTTTAGTTTTAATATATAGCAAATATTTATGCAAATGTAAATGTAAAAAAAGAAAACTTTGTATAAAAGTTTTGATAGAAATTAGTTTGTCATGTTTTTTTCCTGTTTGGATAATAAATGGTTTTGTCAAAAGAACTGAGTGTGAGTAAATTCTTCTAAAAAGTACCTGATAAAGTAATAAGAGAAAAGTTATGACTATAAAGTTATGTATATAAGTGTTTATATATATTGCAGTTCTTTTAAGAAATGATTTCTTATATCCAGTAGGGATGCATTAAATTGATCAGTGACTTGTTACAAAAGTTACAATTTTAAATAAATACTAAATAATCATTTAAAAATATATCAATTTCCACAAAAATATTAAGCAGCCCTGTTTTCAACATTGATAAAAATAAGAAATGTTTCATAATTAGCAAATCTGCATATTTGAAAGATTTCTGAAGGATCATGTGACACTGAAGACTGGAGTAATGATGCTAAAAATTCAGCTTTATTACCACAATTCTAAATTACATTCAAAAATATCTATCAATAAAAAGCAGTTTTTAAAATAATAGTAAATTACAGAATATTACAGTTTTTACTGTATTTTGATCAAGTACATGCAGCCATTTTTATTTCTCATTTGATTCTATTTTGTTTATTTTTTGTATTTTGCATCATTATCCTACAAGGTGCATAAATATTTCTCAAATGGAAAAATGTGTCGCCGAGATTACAAAAACTTCTCATGAACACCACACAAATGTATTCATGAGAGTTTACCACAACTGCACATATGTTGTACAGCTAATACATGGACTGTGTACTTTTAAGATATGGCTTTGGAGCACCTTGAAAAAGATGATTTGGCCTGTTTATAAAAGTGATAGAACTCCCTTCAGTGCCACACTTGCAGCAACTATCTAATAATGACAGCGATGCTAGTTTTTATGTCTCTTGCCCTCATCCTGGGCACAGCGAATGCAGCTTCTTTAAGTCATTATATGAATTTATTCAAATTGTTTGTGTATTTGTGGGGAAAACAAGTATTTGACAGTTTCATAGTCAATTTTGCAAGACTTTGGGATGGAAAAACTTCATATCCATGCCATTTAAAAATATGAAAAATCTGACTTATTCTATGCAGTACAATAATATAGAAACTATGAATTGGTGTAAAATATCAGTCACTGGAAAGTACTGTAGCCAAAGCCTACAGCATATTCTTGCCTATTTTTCGAAACTGCCAGTTTGACTGTGAAAGTTAAAATCACTTATTCTAATTCATTCTGCCTTTCGATAAAGTGTTTTGTTTGTGATATAGATCTTTTAACAAATTCATTTTCTTATATTTATAAAATATATATTTTAATATAATCAGTTTAACGCATTAACTTAATTAGTTATGAAAAAATACAGCAATTAAAGTATTTTAACGCAGTTAATGCGCTGTCCCCGCCTCCAGACCTGTACATCATCTTATATTTCAATTTCAATTGACCGTTGACAAATATGATGCAGGGCAACAACTCCATAAATGCAGTTATGCCCTAAAATTAAAGATATTGGGGCCGAAATGCTCCTGTATGAGTTGTCGTTTCATATTTATATATGTCACATATCACACGGGCAGCAAGAGCAATATGACACGAGTGGTGATTTTTTTTTGTCCCGATCTATCACGAGCTAAAATGATTTTATACAACAGTTCAGAAAAAAGAAGTCTGATATTGTGTTATATTTTAAACACAATATTATGTTTTTGCTCAATTTTGTAGAGTACCTTTGAGGCCATAGCAGAATTGTTGCACAGCGGTGTTTAGTTTCTGAATGAATCAGCAGTTTGAACAAATCGAATTAATGACTCATATAGGCATTTACTGCCATCTGCTGGCAGATTTAGTTTCTTATATAGAGTATCATTTAAAAAAAAAAAATAATAATAAAATAATAATAATAATAATAGTAAAAATAAAAACACTAAATGGATAGTTCACCCGAAAAAATTTAAATTCTGTCACCATTTACTCGCCCTCATGTTGTTTCAAACAATTCTTTCGCGGAACATGAAAGAGGGTTTTTTGAAGACTGTTGACTGTTGAAGACTTTCATTGTATGAACAAAAAATACTGAGATGTTTCTCAAATTATCTTCTTTTATGTTCCATAGTTTATGCCGTTGCAGCCTAAATGTTTATGTGTAATACCTTTTATGCTGAATCAAATTATTTCTTTCTAAAGCTACAATTTGTAATGTCTATTGATACGTTCTCATTTAATACAAAAATAGCTTTAAATAATCTTTTGCGAGTATTTTCAATCAAATTTATCATATAATTAATTGGATTAAAAATTTGAATCGACTGACAGCCCTAAATATTATGCTTAACAGAAATGTAAGTGCTTAACATATTATCATGCTTAACAGTTTATTACATTTATGTATTCATTTAGTTTAATAATGAAGTTATTATGAAGTATACTTTTAATACATAATAACATGATAATGGGGAAAAATGAAAGGAAAAATAATATTTTTAATGATCACTTGCAAAACTTTCACCTTGCACTTCGTACAATTGGGCAGAACATGGCTAAAATATGCTGTAATGCAATTTCTACCAATAATAAACTGTGAACGTGTTGCAGTTGGGAGCTGTAAGGGAGGGATAGTACAGGGAAGGAATCACCTTATTGGATACTTCCGCTATATGGATGTGTTCAAGGGAATTCCCTTTGCCGCCCCACCTGACATATTACAGAAGCCTGTTCCTCACCCCGGCTGAGATGGTGAGTACGCCTGTCTGTTGTGCAAGAACCTCAAAATAAGTAAGTGTATTGACAGTGCACTCCTGCTGACTCTACCTGCACAGGTGTTCTGAAAACCACTGGGTACGGACATGAGTGCATGCAACTCAATACTTTTTCTACTGATGTCGTGAGTAATGAGAACTGTCTCTGCCTGAACATCTGGGTCCCTCACAGCAGCACTGGTAATGCAATCTTGTTCTAAATCACAAGACAAAAAAGTATGTAAAAGGGATAGTTCACTGAAAAATTACAATTCTTTCATCATTTACTCCCTTATGTCATTCCAAATGTCTGAGGAACACAAAAGAACATTTTTTTTGCCCATACAATTAAAGTAAATTTGATCCGATGTTGTTTTGACAGTGTTTGATAAGAGAATTTTTAAATGGGTGAACTAGCCCTTTAAAGGGGTCATCGGATGCAAAGTTCAATTTTACATGTTGTTTGAACATTAATGTGTGTTGGCAGTGGATGTACACATCTACTCTATAATGATAAAAATCCATGCAGTGGTTTTTAATTAATCTGTACAAATAATATCCCCTTTTTCAAATCGAGCCGTTCTCAGATGCCTGTCGTTGTGGAGTCACACCGACAGAGGCCGCTCCCACCATAGTTGATTGACAGGAGCATCTTACCTCAGACCCGCCCTACATCAGCTGTAACAGTCCGACCTCCATTGTTTCGATGCCGGAGCAGGGATGTAAGTTATACAAGAATATCTCCGACTGAGCGATTGAGGTATTGTGTTGCTGGATGTAATAATGAACATAGTGGTCATCATTTACTCCCGACATCTGAGCTGCTGAAGATGCAGTGGATTACGTTTGTTTGTGAAGGGAATGCGCCTCCCGATCTACATATATCCGTCTATGTTCGCGCAAATCATTCGTGATCCAGCTTCACCTACAGCAGAAGTGAGTATAAGGGGTTTATTATGAATCTCTGCAATCACCTTTCCTAATAACGTGCTAGTTAGCAAGTTTAGCTGCTAAATGCGGCTAAAGTAAACAGGCTGGTTTATCCACAGAGAGAAGAGAGGGGCGGGGCGAGGAGAGCTCATTTGCATTTAAAGGTACAGTCCATCAGAATGGGATGATTTTTGCAGAGCTGATTTTGACAAGGTAAAAATGGTGTTGTTTTACACTACCATTGAGAATTTTTAACCAAAGTATATTATAGACTTTTCATTAAGACCCTGAATAATCATATCCACTTGTGGAAAATGGGGATCCGATGACCCCTTTAGGAATAATATATTTACAAATATTGCGTCAAATGAATGAATTTACCCTGTCTGGCTTGACACCTTCGCCTTTGCAGTTGTCTACCAATGTGCCTGTTATGGTGTACATCTATGGTGGTGGCTTCCTGATGGTAGTACTCAACTTGAACAACCACCTGCACGATGGACAGGAGATCGCAGACAGAGGAAATGTTATCGTGGTGACATTCAACTACCTTGTCGGAAGCCTCGGATTCCTAAGCAGCGGAGATGCTGATGCACCTGGTAAGAAAAGATTATATTTGAAAAAAAGTATAAAAGATTTTATTTGAATAAAAGTCATACAAATATAATACAAGTATAACTTCCACCAAGTAGGGATGTAAAAATATCAAAATCTCACAATACGATGACATCTCTATATGAATATCTCTATATGATATCTAATTTGATCTAATGCACTTTGAGAGTTCAAAATTAAAAGCTCCAACCCATGTTCTTAACTAAGAGTTCACCACAATCGCTGAGGTGCAGAAAACAACAGACTGTTGTTGTTGACTACCTGAATGAAGTGTGCGCTTTGCTTTGAAAGAAGCAGCAAAAACAGGCTCGATGAAGGAATTTAAGATGTATTGCGCTTTCGGTTTTAGTTCGTTTGACAGATGCTGTGCCAAAGCATAATGGCCCAAAACACAACTCTATAAACATTTTATGTTGGAATAAGAAGTTTAAATATATTTTAAAAACTACACTTTTTGCCTGGAAGACCTATCGTTTCATATCGTCATGTGATCACTATATTGATAATATTGTTACACCCTTAGTGGTTGGACTACTATATTTCAGTACTTTTGCGAGTAAATGCAAAGTGTTTCAGGGGAATACAATACTTTTGCTAGAGCATTGAACTATTTAATAAATATTCCTAATATTTTTATTGCATTTTCCTGAAAATCTTTACAAAAGCACAGAAAGAGTTTTTTCTACTGCTTCATATTATTTGATTTCTACCACAAGTTTTGTGACAGATTGCAAAGGCATTGCGATATAAGTTTTCTTACCATCTCATTATTTCATCACCATATTCCCTTTACCCAGCTAACAAAAATAATGTTTTGTTAACCTTCCTATTAAATTATAAATACGTTCTTTATAAATGTTCTCTGAACTTTCAAAACATCCATTTTCCAAACATTATGGGAACATTACTTTTGAATGTTTTCTGAAGTTTAGCTGTCAAAAAATTTAGTTTTAGTTAACTGTAATAACCTTGGTGCCACTTGTGGCGCATGATGATAGGTAATCTACCTTTCAAACTTTTCTTATTGTCTCACTTCCTTTCTCCCTCACAGTGACCCTAACAAGGGTGAAAGCAGTGTTCCTGTAATCTGGCCTGAGTTTGGCAGCAGTGGTCATCAGTACCTTGATATCAACAGCAGCATGAACAGCGACAGCATTAAGAAGATATTGAGAACACGCGTGGTTTACTACTGGACTACAGTCTTTGCCAGCTACCCTGTCGTCAAGAAGAACTGAGCATTAACCCAACTACAGAATCATGTAGCCATTTAGCAGTGAATATGCTAAGATTCATGCAATAAACAAAATATATGTTTAATAGAAGATGTCATGTTTACTGTATTAACTTGACAACAAAAGAAAGCAATGCTGTTTTGTGAAGTGCTCTTTCAAAAGTGACACATACTGTATGTGTTGGTGGGCACACGATTAACCTTCTTAAGCCCGGGATAGTTGACTGCTAGCATGAGTCAAAAAAAAAACATTACATCAGCAGAATAAAATTAATAATAACAAAAGTACAAAACTAAATACTGTTTCTAAAAAAAAAAGTAAGTCTTCAATATAAATAATGCAATTAGATATATATAATGATCAGTTATTAAAGGAATAGACTGCTGAAAATGTACTTCACACCCACGCCATCCAAGCTGTAGATGAGTTTGTTTCTTAATCATAATCATTGGACAAATGTAGTATTATACCTCTTGCTCACCAATTGTTTTTGGTTCCTAGAAAGTTAGTTTTTTGTTTGTAGAATGTAGATCTGAAGATCCCAGTGTTGCCAACTAGGGTAGTCTAAAAAGTTGCTAAATCTAACAACAAAATTGATAAACTGGCAACACTGGAAGATCCTTTGCCAGAATACCCGTTTATATAGCCAGATGAGTCTTCGGGTTTTTCGAGCCGTTCGTTCATCTTATGGGGCTGTCACGTGATGAACGAACGACTCAAACCCGAAAACTTGTCAGATAAGAGGTGAGGTGAACTAATCATAGACTAAAGACCCAGGTAAACAATGAATTAATCTTTTCTGTTTCTTATAGCATTATAGTTTTGTCTTGTTTGTAGTGTGATCAACGTTTGTGTAAGCAGTACATGTGTTAGGGAAGTAACACGTAACATAATTATATTTTGCTAAAATGAACGAAATGACTCAAAAAAAGATTTGTTTATTTTGCTGAACGAGACTCAAAGGTCCGAGTCGGTAAAATGATCCGAACTTCCCATCACTACTCTGGCGGGATTCATGATCATAGGCTCGTCATTGTTTTTTTGTTTTTTTTTTATTTACTATAGTTACACTGCATTGTTAAAAAGGCTTCAGTAATCGGAGAAAAGGAGTTCTCCCCATAGCATCTAGCCACACCGTACGAGTGAAGAATCGATAGGGAACTATGGTTATACATAATGAAGCTGTCTACACTTTGAAATAATCTCTTACTGACATTGTAAGCACATCTGCGCTTTGTTGTTTATGAAGATAGAATTCTTCCAGAATACAGTCAGCGAGTGCGCGCATTCAACAAAACGTTTTTTATTTTCAGCGATGACTCATCTTAACGTCTCTGATTGGCAATTGCATTCCTAAGCTCACCTGAATTGTGTGTGATTGGTTATAATACACAATACTATAAGAACGCAAAAAAGAAATATAGTGCAAACATCTTAATATAATGCTGCAATCAACCCTTTTCATTCATCTTCACTTTGTTAGCAACAAACGTAATAGATTTAATTATGCAGGGGCATTTTTGCCCAAGTCCCTGTGGCCTTACACACGCTCCGCCTATGACTGTTTTGTAGCCAAGTGGGTTTTCAGGTCTCAAGAATAGACCCATCCCTGCTTGACTAATGCAGCTGTTCTGTCACATATGTTACATCCCCATGTCCATGTCATTGCACAGAGCAAAGGCTTACGGCCAAAATCATTTTACTAAAGGGATGGATTGGATCTGTTTAATTGTTTCAGCTCAACATGGTACATGGTGCTGGCATGCATGTATGCATACATGTAAATACTTATTTCATCCATCCATCCATGCACTCCTGGCTTTTTTGCAGCACTTCTTTTTCCCTTGTTTTAGAATAAACAATATCATTCATAAGAATGATGAAAAGGGGAAGTGTTTGATGACAGAGATGGCTAGTGTGTGCCCGAGGAGTTCAGGAATATAATTTCTGAAATGACTCTTTATGGCATTATCCTGCAAGATGGCCCAAATATTTAACTATTCATAAATATTTATCTGAAATGGAAAAAATAGTGTTTTTGAGAGAACAAAATCACAAATTTCCTGTGAGAGTTTACCCCAACTGCACATGTTGGCCAGCTAATACAGAGATTGCGTGCTTTTAAGATAACGACTTTGGCACACTACCAAAATGAGATATGATTTGGCCTGATTATAAAAGCAACAGAACTCCCTTCTGTGCCACACTTGCAGCCACTGTCTAATAATGATGGCGATGCTAGGAGTTTTCATCTCTCTCGTCCTCATCCTGGGCACAGCAAATGCAGCTTCTGTAAGTCTTCTGTATGTTTAACAGTTCATTATGTTTATGTAGTAGTTTGGTTTAATAATGAAGCTACTATGAAGTTTTATATTACTAAATAACAAACTAAAAAGCAGTGGAATTTGTCAGAACGTGGCTAAAATGCTAAATATTCTATATTGCAATTTCCACCAAAATTTCACTCCAGTTGGGAACTGTGAACACAGAGGGAGGGACGGTACAGGGAAGGAATCTCCTTGTTGGATACTTCCGCTATATGGACGTGTTCAAGGGAATTCCCTTCGCCGCCCCACCTGACATATTACAGAAGCCTGTTCCTCACCCCGGCTGGGACGGTGAGTATGCCTGTCTGTTGTGCAAGGACGTAAAATAAGTTAGGGTATTGACAGTGCACTCCTTTTGACTCTACCTGCACAGGTATTCTGAAAACCACTGAGTACGGAAACAAGTGCATGCAGCTCAATAGTTTTTCTACTGATGTCGAGGGCAGTGAGAACTGTCTCTTCCTGAACATCTGGGTCCCTCACGGCAGCACTGGTAATGCAATCTTGTTCTAAATCACAAGACAAAAAAGTATGTAAAAGGGATAGCTCACTCAAAAATGACAATTCTTCATCATTTACTCACCCTTATGTCATTCCAAATGTCTGAGGAACACAAAAGAACATTTTTTGTCCATACAATTAAAGTAAATTTGGTCCAATGTTGTTTTGACAGTGTTTAATAATATCATTTTTAAGTGGGTACTAGCCCTTTAAGAATCATTTATTTACAACTATGGCGTCAAATGAATGAATTTACCTTGTCTGGCTTGACAGTGTCTACCAATCTGCCTGTTATGGTGTACATCTATGGTGGTGGCTTTCTGCTTGGTAGTAGTCAGAGTCAAGGCTACTTGGTCAGCCACCTGTACGATGGACAGGAGATCGCAGACAGAGGAAATGTCATCGTGGTGACATTCAACTACCGTGTGGGAACCCTCGGATTCCTCAGCAGCGGAGATGCTGATGCACCTGGTAAGAGTAAAAGTATAAAAGATTTCATTTGAATAACAACTTCTGCCAATATGGATCATCAATTTTGATGACATCACCCTGCACTTAAGCTTCTCATTAAACTTTCTGTCCAATGAAATGCTCTCTAGAATCCGAAGCGTCCCGCCCCCTACATTATAAATAGACGCTGAAGCCGTGGCTAAAAGTGGTGACTTGTTCACAGAGTTAGAATCTTCTGTACAGTAAATGGCATGTAATGCACTAAATACCAAGCTCACAGCTCTGGCCCAAGCAGTGATGTAAATGAAATGCTACTGGCTATATAAAAAAGGGATGGGGCTGCTTGTACCACCCTGTCTTACTATGTCAGTTGAAATTTTGTCAAGAGACTTCAGTGGACCTTTCATATCCACGTTATTCTTCCCAGAAGAGTGGTTGCAGCCATTTGTAACTTTAAGAGAGCCATGCCAAAGTTCAGAGAACGTTCCCTGTTAGCTGGATGGAAGCATGTATATATCTATGTATATATGGATTGATTGATTGATTGTAGTATTTAAATGATGACCTGAGCATGTCTTGCTCGTAGGAAACTATGGTCTGTGGGATCAGCACGCCGCTATCGCCTGGGTGCACAGGAACATTAGGAATTTTGGTGGCAATCCAGACAACATCACCATCTTTGGGGAGTCAGCAGGAGGAGTCAGCGTGGGCCTCCAGGTGCTGCATAAAAAAAAAAAATCACCAGTTTATTTTATTTTTTGCTTGCATCCTTAATGTATTACATTTTAATGAGTCTTTGTGTGTTATATAAAGACTCAGAATATAATAATAATATAATATATAATAATATAATAATATATATATATATATAAAATATAATAATAATGAATAATGTTTTTGCTTTCAATCTAATGGCAAGAGGTTTGTGTAAGTGTTTGATTTATTAGTAAGCAGACCATGAGAGGCTCTCTGTAATATAGCTTCTAATTTCTGTGTGTGTGTCCGTCCTGCACAGATTCTTTCCCCTAAAAACAAAGGCCTGGTCCGCAGAGCTATCTCACAGAGCGGTGTTGCTCTCTGTCCCTGGGCCATCAACAGAAATCCACGACAGCATGCTGAGGAGGTGACGTTCACCTTCATGAATGTCCCACATTGCTGAGTACTCATTATAAAACATACCTAGCGCACTGTTTACAGTACTAGCATTTGATATACAGTGGTCACAACTCCTATGGGGTTTGTTTACTGTCATTCCCAGCCTTTAGTGTACACTTGCTAGTGTTTAGTAAAGTCACCTGTTCTGTTTCACATACAGACTGACATTTCAATGTTTTGGCCAGTTAATAATTAATGTGTAGATATCAGTATGTCTACAATTATTACATGGGTAAATGCTTTTTTGTGCACCTTTAGATCGCAAGGAAGGTAGGATGTCCCACTGATAGCGGGATGGTGGCTTGTTTGAGGATGACAGATGCAAGGTCTCTAACTCTTGCTGGGACTGTGGATTTGATTACATCTGCTTCTGGTAGGAAAATTCAGAGTGCATTTTTAGCCCTTTACATGCTTTTTAAAGCAAGAGTTCAGCCAAAAAGAATAATGATTTACTCACTCTCATGTTGATCCAAACTTGCACAACTAATCACTGTTTTCAAGGCATTTACAAAAAATGGGGAAGCCAACATTTTCAGTGAATAAAGTCATACAGGTTTGGAATGAACATGAAGATGAGTAAATGATGACACTATCTATATATATATATACACACACACACACACACACATATAAAATTAGTTTTTAATTTGTATTTTCCATTTCTATTTTAGTTTTCCTTAAAGTTTTAGTAAATTTGCAATTTTTATTATTGTTTTTTTAGATATAGCTATATAGTTAATGATTCTTATTTCAGTTTTAACAAAGTTAAACTAAATAAATAAGACAAGGAAAAAAAGAAGAAAAATTTTAGCTGAAGCAAAATAAGTTAATTTTTTATATTTTATTTTATTCCAGTTAACATTTAATTCATTTCAAGTAACAAAAATAATATAAAATTTGACAATGTTTTCTAGAACCCATTATACAAAATCTGTATCTGTTCCCCGTCGTCGATGGTGACTTCCTCCCCGGCGAGCCTGATACCCTTTTCGGGAATGCTGCTGATATTGATTACCTCGCTGGAGTCAACGACATGGACGGCCACATCTTTGCCACCTTTGACGTCCCCTCTGTCAACATCCCACTGATGCCCACCACTGTGTAAGTGTGCTACATTTTATTTATATAAATATATATAGACAAAAATATGAGGAAATATAAGTAACTAAAACATGCATGTGTATGTAAACACATTGTAACAAATATTTTAGCAATATATTTTTGCCCATTTTTGGTATCATTTGTAAGTTTTTGTAAGATTTTATACTTACAAAGGCTGCATATATTTAATTAAATGAATTAATATTTTATTACAACATTATTGTGTAAGCTGTGATACATTTTGTTCAGCATTCTTTGAAGAACAGAAAGTTCAAAAGAACCGTATTTGTATGAAAGAAGTCATTATAAATATTTTCTATGTCACTTTTGATCAATTTTGCATTCTTGCTAAAAAGCACGGTATTCTATTATTATTTAAGAAATCATACCGATCCCGAACATTTTGAACGGTACTGTATATATGACAATATTTTTAACTATATATGAATATACACATTTAAAAAAGCCAATTTCTTGGAAAAACAGCACTGTAAACTTTAAAGCAAACAAAGGGACAAGCCTATATATTCTGTGCAGAAAACACTAATCAAGTAATTTCACAGAGACTTTAATGATCTAAACTTGAAAAAAACCCAACAGCAACTGCTATTTATTTCTAACAGGGAGGAGGTCAGGGCTCTCTCGATGTCCTTTTCTGAATCTAGAGGAATAGACGCTGGTATCGCAACTTTTGAGGAGTACACATTCAGTTGGGGTAGTAACCCTAGTGATACGGACATTAAGAAAACAGCTGTGGACTTGGAGACGGACTACATCTTCCTGGTGCCAACCCAAACTGCCTTGTACCTCCACTCTAACCATGCTGTGTAAGTTGACCACATCTTCTTATTTACTGACTTCTGTAAAACTTTAAAAAATAATATTTTCCTCTATTAGTTCAGGACGAACCTACTCCTACCTGTTCTCTGAGCCCTCTCGCATACCTGTCTACCCGCTCTGGATGGGTGCCGATCACGCCGATGACCTTCAGTATGTGTTTGGGAAGCCTTTCTCCGTTGCTATAAGTTACCTTCCTCGCCATCGTGACATCTCCAATTACATGATTTCCTACTGGACCAATTTTGCTCAGACTGGGTATGTAAACATTAAAACACTTACATATTAAAATACTTCAAGTTAAAGGAATAGTTCACCCAAAAATGAACATTTACTCACACTCAGTCCATTCAAGATGTAGATAAGTTTGGAGAAATTTGGCATTACATCACTTGTTCAGCAATGGATCCTCTGCAGTGAATGGGTGCCGTCAGAATGAGAGTCCAAACAGCTGATATATACAGTCTTCTATCCATAATATTGCTTTCTTCAGTGAAAAGTCATCTCGTCTGAATCAGTAGAAAAATATGCACACATTCAGCACATTTTGCATGTGAAACAATCTGTGATGTAGTGCTATATTTGTCTAAATCTTTTCCAAAGAAGAAACAAACTCATCTACATAAGCTTTTTTTTGGGGATGAACTAATCCTTTCATTTTTATTTGATTTTAAATGACAAAAAATACTTAGTTGTAGTTAACCGTAATAACCCTGGTGCCACTTGTGGTGCATGATGATAGCTAATCTAACTTTTAAACTTCCCTCGTTGTCTTACAGTGACCCTAACAAGGGTGAAAGCAGTGTTCCTGTAATCTGGCCTGAGTTTGCCAGCAGTGGTCATCAGTACCTAGATATCAACAGCAATATGAACAGCGACAGCGTTAAGAAAATGTTGAGAACACGCATGGTTTACTACTGGACTACCGTCTTTGCCAGCTACCCTGTTGTCAAGAAGAATTGAGGACTACCAACCCAACTACAGAATCATGTAGCCATTTAGTAGTGAATATACTATGATTCATGCAATAAACAAAGTATATGCTCAATAGAAGAAGTCATGTTTACTGTATTAACATGCCATGATATCAAAAGAAAGCAATGCTAATTTGTAAAGCGCTAACGTTACTACAAAATGCACAAATGCATACTGTAGGCTGTTGATAGACACATGATTAACCTTCTTAAGCCCGGCATAGTTGACAGGAAGCATGAGTCAAAAAATTACATCAACAGAATAAAATGAAACTAAAATGAAAAGGACGTCTTATCGAGAGCACTGAGTGACTGTCGTAGTGTATGTAATATCGCAGGTACCATGGAGAAATCACGGGCATCACTGATGCTCACTGTCACGTTCGTCATCCTGATTATCCAAACGGCTGGTAACGTGTTTTAGACTCTCACAACCGCCAAAAAAAAGTAAACAAAACTGCGCGTGAGGTAAAATCACGTCACTGGAAATGTCCCAGTTTTATTTCTCATTTTTGCATCAGTCAAAGTGTCATGGGATCCCTTATTGATCAAATATTAAAACAGAACCGATAGACCAATTATCTGTTTGTAAACATTCGGGATGCGCGCACAGCATGGTTGCAGAAAACCCGGGAGAGATTGCCTTTACGACTAGAGAATTACAAGGATACGGTGCAGAATACTTAGATTTAAAAAAGAGTATGGATTATATTGATTAGATGTAATTTTCAAAATGTTATTCGCACATTACAAGAGCTTGTCACGCAGCGATAAGCACTGTTATTCAACGAAATTGAGGTTAGATAGTGGGTTAGTCTTACAGATCCGAAACAGGGATGACGTTTTTTTTATGGGCGGTTCAAGTGGCAGTCTATGGAGCCATGGAATAAAACAATAAAAAAGGTAAATTTGATTTTATATTTCAAAATTCTGACTTTATTTTCGCAATTCCGTGATTATATCCCACAACTCAAGAGGAAAAACAACTCATCATTCTCTTTTCACCTCGGCTCAGTTTATATCCCACACTTATGGCTTTTTCCCCTCAGAATTAACAAACTCACTAGTTTTGTTAAATCGAGTTATAAAGTCCGAATTAGGAGATATAAACTTGCATTTGTGAGAAAAAAAAGTCAGAATCGTGAGATAAAATTAAAAAAAAAAACGTTATGTACAAATGTTAATAGTAAATATGTTTAAATAATATTTCATGTTGTAACTGTAGGGCTAATACCGTACATCCCCTATGAACAACATATGTGAATATTATGTAGACCTATTGTTTAAATCAAATCCATGCTTTAAAAGTAATCATAGCAGTTTTCATCCATAGTATGTCCGTTTAAACGTCTGCATTTAGCTTCAAATGGCGTCTTTGACTACAGTATTGTATAAAAATGATTTGCACTCCGATTTTAACATCAAAAGGCACAATTTTTTTTCTCTTATTCCATGATTTTTTTTACCCGTTTATTCCACTTGCTACCAGTGTTTTTCTGCAACCACTATGCGTGCGCAGCTGCAAGTGACGTCACTGTGACGTCTCCTCGAAATTGGTCTATATAAAACACATTATCAAATCAGAACGCGGGAGAAGAACATCATAAAACGAGTGCATTTTGGTCGATGTACGCCTGTGGACACGCGTCGTTCTTGCAGGTTAAATCTACATACTGGAAGCAGAGGGAAATACTGCGTTCCTGTGTGAACGTCCCCTACCACCTTGCGCCTCGTTTAAACCTTTTCGAACACAGGAGTGAATGTCTCCCACTTAACAGTTAAAATTATTAATGAATTACTGCCAGTGTTTCTCAGTGAGACTCCGGGTAAAGCTAAAGGATAAGGCTAAAATGTAACTAATGTTATTGTAATCTATTAACACGCACATCCATGTGACCCTGGACCACAAAATCAGTCTGAAGTAGCAGTATCTATTTTTTAGCTATTCAGCTTTCAGATGATGTATAAATCTCAATTGCAAAAAATTTACCCTTATGACGTTTTGTGGTCCAGGGTCACATATGGTACCCACTGAATAATAGTAAAACAAGATAAGGCCAGAGAGATGAAAACTTGCAACTGTGAGAAAAAACGTCAGAATTGAGAAATAAAAAGTTCAATGACCTTTTTTATTCAATGGGGGGAAAAGGCTTTCATAAGTACCGAATATGGGTGTTTTTTTAATATGACTGAATTTGATGATCTGTCATTTGCAAAAACAGATAGGCCTAACTCCATTTTTAACTATTTTCAAAAATCATGTTTTTTCATTGTGCATTCCAATTAATCTTAATCAAACTGCAGTTGGGTTATTTTGATTAGGTAAAAATAACTAAAAATACAGCTAACACAATAAAACACAATAAAAACATGGTATCATAGTAAAAGCCATGACCGGAGTTATCTGTTTTTGCACATAAACTCTTCATTTGTACATAAAGTGATCATAATTGAATAGAAAACATTGTAAGTTACTAATTATAATGTTTTTGTTTCCACAGTTATTCAAACAGCACATAAATTAAATACAAAAAGCAAGCAAAGAACATTTAGTCACATTATCAAAGACAAGACTGACTTCAGTTTAGTTTAAGCACGCTCAAAAACTCCCCTGTTATAATCAATAAAGCTGCTTAATATCAAATTAATCATTTATTTTGTTGTTTATGATGAGACCATTCATAAGAGTTTAGGATTTAGGCAGCATACAAGCGCTCAACACAACTGTGGCGTTTCAGTGATAACTCATCTGAACACCTCTGATTGGCCGCTGCATTCATGAGCTCAACAGAATGGTGTGTGATTGGATATAATGCGGAACACTGTAAAAACGCATCATTTGATGCATCATTAGTAGATCTATATTTATTGACGCAAGTGACACTTTGCATTTCGTTTTCACTTAATTCATGACATCCTTAATAGATTTAGTTTAATTGTACAGGGGCATATTTGTCCAATTTGGTGACATTTTTGCCCCAAGCCCCCATTAATTTCAAGGCTGAGCCTTACACACGCTTCGCCCATGCACACAGCAAAAGTTTATGGCCCAGTGCACTACATCACCCACCATTTCACTCCTTCTGGCCTTTTTGCGGCATTTCTTTTTCCCTTGTTTTAGAATAAGGTAATATCATTCATAAAAATGATGGAAAAGAGGAAGTCTTTGTGGCATTATCCTGTAAGATGACACAAATATTTAACCATTCATATATTTCTCTGTAATGGAAAAATGTGTCACAAATTTTCCATGGGAGTTTACCACAACTGCACATATGTTACTGTGTACTTTGCCTTTGGCACACCACGAAAATGAGATATGATTTGGCCTGATTATAAAAGCAACCGAACTCGCTCCGGTGCCACACTTGCAGCCACTGTCTGACGATGATGGCGATGTTAGGAGTTTTCATCTCTCTTGCCCTCATCCTGGGTACAGCAAATGCAGCTTCTGTAAGTCTTCCGTATGTTTAAAAGTTCATTATGTTTATGTAGTTGTTTGATTTAAAAATGAAGCTATTATGAAGTTTTATATTACTAAATAGCAAACTAAAAAGCAGTGGAATTTGTCAGAACATGGCTAAAATGCTAAATATGCTATATTGCAATTTTTACCAAAAGTTGGGAGCTGTGTACACCGAGGGAGGGATGGTACAGGGAAAGAATCACCTTGTTGGACTCCTCCGCTATGTGGACGTGTTCAAGGGAATTCCCTTTGCCGCCCCACCTGGCAGATTACAGAAGCCTGTTCCTCACCCAGGCTGGAGCGGTGAGTACGCCTGCCTGTTGTGGAAGTTTGTTTAGATGTTTTCTAAAACAAGTGAGTGAGTGCACTCCTGCTGACTCTACCTGCACAGGTGTTTTGGATGCCACTGACTACAGAAGCAGGTGCATGCAGCTCACTCTTCTTGCTACTGATGTTGTGGGCAGTGAGGACTGTCTCTACCTCAACATCTGGGTCCCTCAGGGCAGCTCTGGTAATGCAAACTTGTTCTAAATCACAAGACAAAACAAAAAAAAGTATGCAAAAGGGATAGTTCACTCAAAAATGAACAATTCTTTTATCATCTACTCACCCTTATGTCATTCCAGATGTCTGAGGAACACAAAAACTCAGTGCTGTTTTGATAGTGTTTGATGGCAGAATCTTGAAGTTTAATGGGTGAACTAGCTCTTCAAATTAAAATTTATTTACAAGCTTATCTGGCTTGACAGTGTCTACCAATCTGCCTGTTATGGTGTTCATCTATGGTGGTGCATTCCTGCTTGGTAGTAGTCAGGGTGCAAACTTCTTGGATAACTACCTGTACGATGGACAGGAGATCGCAGACAGAGGAAATGTCATCGTGGTGACATTCAACTACCGTGTCGGAGCCCTCGGATTCCTCAGCACTGGAGATGCTGATGCACCTGGTAAGAAACCGTGTAAAAGATTTCATTTTAAAAAAAAACACTCCTACAAATATTGGAAACAAATAAATAAATAATACTGTTTTTTCCCATCACGTTGTATTCTGAAAAATTTCGGATTTTTTACTAGTTGTCTCATAGTTGACATGAAACCACTAACTGCACAAGGTGACATTAAAAACATAGATGGGAGGAAAAATATATTTCAGTGCTTTTCGTTTTCTTGCAAAATGTTTGTCGTTTGTCGTTGAGTTTTTTAAGAATCTTCAGAGAGCATTAAAAAATAATGTTCCCTTGAAGAAGTCATCGGATGCAAAGTTCACTTTTACATGTTGTTTGAACATAAATGTGTATTGGCGGTGTGTGTACACATCTACCCTATAATGACAAAAATTCACGAAGTGGTTTTTAATTAATCTGTAAAAATAAGTTCCCCTTTTTCAAATCAAGCCATTCTCAGGATCTTGTCTGTGTGACATCACACCGACAGAGGCTGCTCCCACGATAGTTTGATTGAGATGGTCTTACCTTAGACCCGCCCTGAATGAGCTGTAACAGTCCGATCGTCATTGTTTAATGCCGGAGCAGGGACGTAGACAAGAATGTCTCCTAAGCGATTGAGGTGTTCTGTTGTTGTAATAATGAACATAGTGGTCGTCATTTACTCCTGACATCTGAGCCGCTGAAGATGCAATGAACTACGTTTGTTTGTGAAGGGAATGCGCCTCCCGATCTAGATATATCCGTCTGTGTTCGTGCGAATCATTTGTGATCCAGCTTCACTTACTGCAGAAGTGAGTAAAAGTTTTTTTTTTTTTAAGAATCTTTGCGATCGCCTTTCCTAATAACATGCTAGTTAGCAAGTTTAGCAGCTAAATGCGGCTAAAGTAAACAGAGCATGGCTCATCACTTCACAGAAGAGAGGGCCGGGGTGAGCAGAGCTCATTTGCATTTAAAGGAACATGCAATAGAATGGGCTGATTTCTGCAGAGCTGATTTTGATAGGGTAAAAAGGGTGTTTTTTACACTACCATTAAGCAATTTTAACCAAAGTATGTTATAGACATTTAATTTTATTGGTTTTGCATTTTCTTGCAATAGCTACTTGAAAATAATATGACCAGCTTTCACCAGCTTTACGCCATTTCATCTGACAAAAATATCAAAAATACACTGAAACTTAAAGTAAATACTGAAAGTAATCCATATATAAATGATGACCTGAGCATGTCCTGCTTGATAGGAAACTATGGCCTGTGGGATCAGCACGCCGCTATTTCCTGGGTACACAGGAACATCAGGAATTTCGGTGGCAATCCAGACAACATCACCATATTTGGAGAGTCAGCAGGGGCAGCCAGTGTAAACTTCCAGGTGCTGCATTACAAAAAAAAATCAATGGTTTATGTTATTTTTTTGTTGTTTTTCTGTTTATGTATTACATTTTAATGACTGAGTCTTTAGTGTTTGCATCTGATGGCAATGGGATTGTGTAAGTGCTTGATTTATTAGTATGCAGACCATGAGAGGTTCTCAGTAATATAGATTCTGATCTCTCTGTGTGTGTCCATCCTGCACAGATTCTTTCCCCTAAAAACAAGGGCCTGATCCGCAGAGCTATCTCACAGAGTGGTGTTGCTCTCTGTCCCTGGGCCATCAGCAGAAATCCACGACAGAATGCTGAGGAGGTGAGCTTCACCTTCATGAGTACTCATTATGAAACACACTCATGCATTGCTATACAGTACTAGCAGTTAAAGTGGCCGCAAAATCATATGGAGTTTGTTTACTTTCATTCCCAGCCCCAAGTGTGCTTGGTTAAACACATGTTAGTGTTTAGTGAAGTCACCTGTTCTGTTTCACATACAGACTGACATTTCAATCTTTTTGGTCAGTTAATAATTAATGTTTAGATATCAAAATATTTACAATTATTCCAAGGGTAAATGCTTTTTGTGCTCTTTTAGATCGCAACGAAGGTAGGATGTCCCATTGACAGCGGGATGGCGGCTTGTTTGAAGATGACAGATGCAAAGGCTCTAACTCTTGCTGGGAGTTTGAGCTTCAGTTCATCTGCTGCTGGTAAGAAAATTCATTTTCATGCATTTTCAGCCTCTTATGTTCCAAACCTGCATGCCTAGTTGCTCTTTTCCATGCAATTACAAAGAATGTGAAAACCAGCATTTTCAGCAAATACGTCAGTGAAAAGGGGTTTTAAACAACCAGAGGGTGAATTGGGTGAACTCTTTCTTTAATATGGCTAAATGTCTGCTAAAACCATAGTAAGTACAATGCAAAGTCAAAATATTAAATCTTTCCTTCTTTTCTAGAACCCATTGTACACAATCTGTATCTGTCCCCCGTCATTGATGGAGACTTCCTCCCCAACGAGCCTGAAACCCTATTCGGGAATACTGCTGACATTGATTACATCGTTGGAGTCAATGACATGGACGGCCACATCTTTGCCAGCGTTGACATCCCCTCTATCAACAACGCACTGGGGTCCACCGCTGTGTAAGTGTGCTACATTATTTATTTACACACAAATTTAGTATTGAATGGTACTGTATCTATGAAAATATATTTTGTACTGTATAGGGATTGACACATTTAAAAGTGACAAAAAATACAACAACTACTGTTGATTTCTAACAGGGAGGAGGTCAGGTCTCTCGCGATGGCCCTGTCTGAATCTAGAGGAGTAGATGCTGGTATTGCAACTTTTCAGGAGTACACAGTCAACTGGGGTAGTAACCCTAGTGATACAGATGTTAAGAAAACAGTTGTGGACTTGGAGACGGACTACATCTTCCTGGTGCCATCACAAGCTGCCTTGTACCTTCACTCTGACAATGCTGTGTAAGTTGACCACATCTTCTTATTTACTAACCTGAATAGTAGAAACCTTAAAAACAACTTTTTCTTCCCCATTAGTTCAGGACGAACCTACTCCTACCTGTTCTCTGAGCCCTCACGCATGCCTGTCTTCCCGCTCTGGATGGGTGCCGATCACGCCGATGACCTTCAGTATGTGTTTGGGAAGCCTTTCAGCACTCCTCTGGGCTACTTCCCTCGCCATCGTGACGTCGCCCAATACCTGATTTCCTACTGGACCAATTTTGCTCAAACTGGGTATATAAACATTAGAATACTTGAAATATTAAAATACTTCCTCCTATTTCATTTACATTTAGTAATAGTTCACCCAAAGATGAAAATTTACTCACACTCAGCCCATTCAAGATGTAGATGAGTTTGGAAAAATCTGGCATTGCATCATTTGCTCATCAATGGATCCTCTGCAGTGAATGGGTGCCGTCAGAATGAGAGTCCAAACAGCAGATATATCCATATATCCAAACAGTCTTCTACCCATAATATTGCTTTCTCCAATGAAAAGTCATCTCTTCTGAATCAGTAGAAAAATATGCACAAATTCAGCACATTTTGCATGTGAAAACATTCTAACAACTTTGTCTAAATCTGTTCCAAAGAAGAAACAAACTCATCTACATCAGCTTGGGGGGTGAACTAATCCTTTAATGTTTATTTGATTTCAAGCAACAAAAATATTTTTAGTTTTAGTTAACTGTAATAACCCTGGTGCCACTCTTAGCGCATGATGATAGCTAATCCAACTTTCAAACTTCCCTCGTTGTCTGTCTTCTTTTCGCCCTCACAGTGACCCTAACAATGGTGAGAGCAGTGTTCCCGTAGCCTGGCCCGAGTTTGCCAGCAGTGGCCATCAGTACATTGATATCAACAACAGCATGAACAGCAACAGCGTAAAGCAGTTGTTGAGAACACGCATGGTTTACTACTGGACTAGGGTCTTTGCCAGCTACCCTGTTGTCAAGAAGAACTGAGCACTTCCAACCTGACTACAGATCATGTAGCCATTTAGCAGTGAATATGCTAAGATTTATGCAATAAACAAAATATATGATGATCAAAAGAAGCTGTCATGTTTTCTGCATTTACTTGCTATGACATTAAAAGAATGCAATGCTGTTTCGTGCTCCAGTAAGACAAGAGAAAGGAACTGGAACAAAAATTGGACATAGAATATATATAACACATATACAAGGCAATATCCAAAGTAAATAATGGAGCTGTAAATCCTAAAAAAAAAGTGACAAATGCATACTCTATGTGTTGGTGGACACATGATTAACCTTTATAAGCCCTGGAATAGAGTCAAAAAAAAAAAAAAGAAAAAAAAAGGAAACATTACATCTGCACAATAAAACTAGCAAAACGAAACTAAACACCGTTTCTAAAATAATAATAAACTTTCTTAATATAAAAAAATGTAATTACACATATTATAAATTATATAAAGCTCAATTAACCTATAAAGGAATAGTTCATCCATAAATTAAAATTAGCATAAAATTTACACTCACGCCATCCAAGATGTAGCTCAGTTTGTTTCCTAATCAGAACAGATTTGAAGAAATTTAGCATATCACTTGCTCACCAATGACTCCTCAGCAGTGAATGGGTGCCGTCAGAATGGATAATGATGGACTGGCTGTACTGACTGTTATTTACGCCTCTGAAGCTGCTCCGCAGTGTGGATTCGAGCACTGTGACTGGGAATGGTCTTTTTAATACTTCCACTCTACACATGCAGACAGAATGAACAACTTGCCCTCATCAACAACATAACACTGCCCTCTAGTGGGACGTTGATCTAACTAGCATCATTACTCTCATAGTTCCTTTAATAGCCTATATTCAACACCTATGCCTACCCATTTCCCTAATGGTTTAACGTTTAACGTTATCTTAGTTTGAAGGTCTGTCTGGCCCTCACTCCTACACCTCCAACCAAAAGAGAATCGAGACACCCCTACCCCTTCACCTGAACGCGCAAAACAGAGGGGTAGGGCTAAGTGTAGGCGTAAGGGGTAGAATTGTTCCTAAGTAACAACGGCCGAAAATGGTAAATAAAACTGTGCAGGTGAGGCAAAATGATGTCACTGTAAATCTCCCACTGGTGTACTTCTCTAAATTTTGGTTGACATTTCGCATGCATCAGTGGACGTGTCTTGCTGAGCGCACATTTTGAGAAGTTGAATGTACTGTATACTGGAAGCAGAGGGAGCGGAACCCCTTAGGGGTGCCAACTCACACAGTTGACAGTGTTCTCACGCTCCCATGCCACACGTCCATTTTCTCACGCATTGAAAAGCACCCTCAAACCCTCAGTTTAAAGGTCACCTATTTTGCAAAATCCACTTACGTAAATGTGTGTTGGCAGTGTGCTCTGAGCTCTGTAACATTGCACTGTTTGTTTTTGGCTTCCCATATGTACAGCTGAACACCTGTTCTCTCACTCTCAGTCATGTTGCTTCTACCTGACTGTTTATTGCTGTAGGTATGCAAAGCAGAGATGTATACAGTACTGTGCTGAATCTCCACAGACACATTCTGGGGACACCCAAGACCAATATTACATCTTATAACAGGGTTCCTGCAGGTTTTATAAGGAGTAAATTTAATACTTTTTTAAGACCAACTAAAGAAAATTTAAGGAAAGAAAAAAACAAAAACAAAGGTAAAACAATACAGCAATATGTTCTCTTAGTTTAAGTTTTACTTTCACTTTCAAATTAGCAGCAATTCAGCATCTAGCAACTGTTTTAGTTTGTTTCAGTTTTCCTTCTTTTCCTCACTTTCCTTTGGTAAAAGCGCCATGCACATTTTACTTTCACTTTCAAATTAGTGGCAATTTGGCATCAAGCAGTTTTTGTTTTTAGTTTAAGTTTCTCTTTTCTTCACTTTCCTTCGGTTTTAAGTGGTTTGTAAAAGCGTAGTGCGCATTTTACTTTTAAATTAGCAGCATTAGCGTAACATAACAAACTTTTATTAACAAAACGAATAAAAATACACCATGTTATATGCCTAATATGAAATAATTTACCCAAAGTTTAAATAGGTAGGCCTATACAAAACTGAAAAATCAGTAAACACTGTTTAATAAAATAAATAAGAAACATAGAATGTTTATTAGCAAAACAAATAAGAAAGCTTAGAAGCACGGCATACACCTTGATGTAATATATACAAAAAAAAAAAAAAAATGACACAGTTTAAATAAAAATCAGCAAACAATGTGAAACCAAATAAATATGAAACTTCCACTATCACCTTAGATAAGTGGCAGAAGTCAACAGGATTTTCAAAATCCAAAATATTTTTAAAACAGACGTTTTTGCATTTCATTTTGAAACTCTTCTACCATGGTCTTGTCTTTCTCACCTCTCTCTACTTGTCAGTCAGCTCGACTCACTCTCTTCATGTGATAAATGAAATCTGATCTGTGATGCGTCTGTCGTTCGGCACACTGCATTGAGCAGCCACGTTCAGTTTTAATTGTATTATCTGCTCTTTAACTGAACTAAATGATTTTTATTACTATAAAAAAATCAAAACAAGTTCTTCTTCAGGCAGGTGACTGACAGATGAAGCAGCACTTACCGCCATCTACCGTGTATTGTTTAATGAATATTGAGCAACCTAAGCCATGTAGCACAGAAATGGCTTCATTCGCTTCACTTTAAAATGAAACACATGAGGAAACAATCCCTCACGAAAATGAATGCCATTATCATATGAATTTAAGACTTGCTGCTCTTTTCAAGGCCTTAATTCATGGAAAAGCAATTTAAGACTATTTTAAAACCTTGTATAAAAAGGGGCATAATCAAACTGTAATAACTGGCGAAGTATGAGGTTCCATTTGTACCAAAAAATAAACTGATTTGTGCTATCTACTACACATTTCTTCTTGTTTACAGTCATTGTCTACTTGTTCAGATGAATTCGTATATGTTGATGTGTATGTCCTCTGTTTATGTCGTATTGTTCTGTCATTCTTCATGTCATCTTTACTGTTGTTCTGTTCCGTCATCCTTACTATTTTTCTGTTCTGTTGTTCTTACTTTACTACAGTAAAGTCAACAGAACAGGACATCAGTGAAGATGACAGTAAGAACGACAGAACAAAACAATTGTAGAGATGACTGAACAGAACATCAGCCCACAGCCACTCCTGCTGTCCAATCATCTCTGTCCCTCATCAGAGTATTCATCTCCTAGACCTGTAGAGCCTATGGCTCCCTGAGGGAACCCCATCTGAACAGGTGTGCGACCCGACTGTCTCACCCAGCACCATGGGAGTACTCGTAGAATTCGAGGGTATGGATGCAAGCCTTGCCCACCCTCCACCACTGAGAGTGAGAGTTTGCTGGACAAGGACATTATATTTCAATTTGGAGAGTTTGGGAATTGGCTCCCCCTGAACCCGTCTGACTTTGTTCATCTGTCTGACTCGCTAGTCCTGCCCAGCCTCTCTCCAAATTGCCTTAGGAGACTTTTTATTTTTGTTTGGATTTTGTGCATTTCTCAGCCACTCCTGCTGTCCAGTCATCTCCGTCCCCTGTCAGTCCCTCTGTTTCACCTCCTCTCAGTGGTGGGGCTCCATCTCGGGCCTGCCAGGAGTTTTCATCTCCTGAACCAGGATCTCCCACCCTAGATTCCTGTGTGGACTATTAGCCATTCAGCCTTGCCAGGCTCTCTTGGTCACTCGGCTCCATCTGGGTTGGACTTTGCCATGCCTCCACCACAGACTCACTCCAACCTATCTCAGACTCCAGCCTCAGATGGCTCTGCTCCCCCGTGTCCCGCCATCCAGACTCCTGCACCTGCGCTCCTCCCACCCTCGATTCCAGTGCTGACCATCGACCATTCAGCCTCGCGAGGCTCCCTTGGTCAGTCGGCTCCACCTGTGTCAGACTTCGACATGCCTCTGCTGACTGCAGACTTCATGTTTCCCTCAGGTTCATCTTCCTTCCTCGGTCACTCAAGCTGGCCCTCTGGCCTTCAGATCCCAACCTACATCTTGGGCAATTATCGCTATGGCTCCATTGTGGCCGCGTCGACTCCACCTTCTTGGCTCTCTGTCTGCACGGTGGGCTTTGCTGGACAAGGACGTTTTTTCAGTTTGGAGAGTTTAAAAATTTGCTTTTCCTGAACCCACCTGATTCTGTTCATCTGCCTGACTCGCTGGTCTCTCAATCTCTGTCTTCCTTTCTCCTTCACAGTGACCCTAACAATGGTGAGAGCAGTGTTCCTGTAACCTGGCCCAAGGTTATCAGAACCTAAATATCAACAGCAGTATGAACAGCAACAGTGTGAAGAACTGAGTACTACCAGGCTGACTACAGAATCATGTAGCCATTTAACAGTGAATATGCTAACATTCATGCAATAAACAAATTGTATGATGATCAAAAATCTGTCATGTTTTCTGTATTTCCTTGCCATGACATCAAAAGAACGCAATGCTGTTTTGTGCTCCAATAAGCCAAGAGAAAGTTTACCGAAGATAACATGTTAACTGACAGGAAAATAATTTCTATGATTCTTACAAGCTCAGAAAACTCCAACACATTAATACAGTTAATAATCCACTACATTAATACAGTTATCTAGTGACCTCGCTGGAACAAAAATTGGGCCTAGAAAATAACACATCTACAAGGACAGCAAACCTGAAAAAATCTTAAATAAATAACCTAAACCCTACAAAAAAAAGAGAAATTCATACTGTATGCGTTGGTGGACAGATGATTAACCTTCATGAGCCTTGGCACAGTTGGCCAAGTAGTACTCACTGCAGAGCCAAATGAGCTCCAGCTCCCCCTCTCTGGATGTCCAGCTCCACCTCTGTGTGAACTAATGGGTGGAGTTATGTTTAGGATAGGGTAAGGGGTAAGGTTAGGGTGTGGTTAGGTTTCCATCTCCACCCATTACCTCCAGCGAGAGGGAGCTAGAGCTCCAGCTCCTCCCATTTGGCTCTGCAGTTGGCTGCTATCACGAGTCAAAAAAAAAACAAACAAAAAAAACCCCATTTTATCAGCAGAATAAATTGAACAATAAAACTAACAAAACTAAACACTGTCATCTAAAATAATCATAATGAACTTTTCAATATTAAATATGTAATTAGACATTAGGGATGTAACGATTACCGGTTTGACGATAAATCATGATAAAATTCCCCACGGTTAGTATTACCGTTATAGATTTTAATTATCATTAAAACCGTATTCGATTACCATGATTTGAACAACCGATGATAAATAAATACTGTCCAGCATAAAGCACAGTTAAGTAAGTAAGAGTCTAATCTGCAGTTTGAAGCAGTTTTTGGCGTTATTTTATTAGCAAATGCAAAGAGTGCATTATTGTAATATGAGAGGGCGCCAGCACGAATCTCTCGGATTGCAGCGGGCTTGCTCTCTCAAATATATATAGTGATTATGGCTCCTCGATATTACATATTCGCCCTCGAACTTTGTCCTGTGTACGCGCGAATATTGTGCTTATTGTAAACAGGTATTTATTAAATCATTTTATTTAGTGAAGCGCAACCCTCATAGAAAGAATGTGTATTTGGTAACTGATGTATTTGCAGTCCGTGCGTTTCATTTCGCAATTGGGGGTTGCCCACCAGCAGAAACATAAATCGGGAGTTACACAAATAAAATGAATATATCAATTAATTAATTAAACGAATGTACCCCTGAATGTTCTGATTGTCTTCAGAAAAGATTCGATGTCATTTTGTTTTTATCTTCACTCCATGTA
This sequence comes from Cirrhinus mrigala, assembly GCA_036247105.1. Classification (NCBI taxonomy): domain Eukaryota; kingdom Metazoa; phylum Chordata; class Actinopteri; order Cypriniformes; family Cyprinidae; genus Cirrhinus; species Cirrhinus mrigala. Next base: position 24,519,332 of record CM070027.1, on the reverse strand, counting down.
ACATCTAAAGTAGTGTTCTTGATCGCAATACTGCTTTATCCAGAAAGTTCACGGAAACAGCTCTAATTCAGCTATTCCGTAAGCGCCATCTAGTGACATACAGTGGATTTACAGGGACTTACATTTACATTCAGCTTGTGTGCAGTTTTTGTCTGGCCAAAAAACTGACCGAATTGTCATGCCCTTGCTGTAGCATATATTTTGACCAGTTGATGAAAAACAAGCTTATGTGGATTCTACTCATTTAAACAATTCAGATAAGTTATCTAGATTTATGGAGCAGATAAAAACATATACTCATTTATTAACCAGTTATTATTTTGACTTAACTCTTTTCTTTATTTAAAGGCTGAAATGTGAGGTTTGCCTTTTATGAAACTTTTTCAATGTTTTATTTGATCATTTACTTTAGATATTTGAACATGCCATATAGGTTGTCAGTCATGTTGTCATTTAAAATGCTGACATCATTGGTACTGTTATTGTTTTACTGATTAGGTAAACAAAAAGTCATTTTATTTGTTGTTTGTTGATTTTTAAATGTAAAACTTTAAGTAATTTATGTGTCAGTACTTTTCGAACACTTCCAGCACATTTTAACAATACTGTGATAATACTGATAACCGTGATAATTTTGGTCACTATAATCGTGATAGGAAATTTTCATACCGTTACATCCCTATTAGACATATAATTATAAATAACATCATGATCAATTATTAAAGGAATAGGTCACCCAAAAATGAAAATTTACTCACACTCACACCATCTAAAATGTAGATGAGTTTGTTTCCTAATTAGAACAGATTTGGAGAAATTCAGCATTACATTACTTGCTCGCCAATGGCTCCTCTGCAGTGAATGTGTGCGACCAGAATGGATAGCGATGGACTGGTTGTACTAAATGTTATTCACTCCTCTGAAGCGGCTCTGCGGTGTGGATGAGGAGGGGTACATCACAAAGGCTGGGCACTCTCGTGCCTAGGCTGCCAACGAAGTGTGACAGTGATGACTGTTCAAGTAATAACACAGAAGTGATAAAAAACACATTATTAAAACAAAACTTGGTGGAAGAACATCACAAAAAAACACAGAATGCGTAAATGTTGATGTAAACATCCGTCAGTGGACGCATTCTTCAGAGTTGAATGTACTGTATACTGAAAGCAGAGGGAATGGAACTCCTGCCATAATGCAGTTGACACTGTTCTCATGCCACACGTCCGTTTTCTCACGCCTTGAAAAGCACCCCAAAACGAAATCAAAAACACCCTTAGTTTAAACTGTAATAATTGGCAAAGTATTCAATTTGTGCCAAAAATGAAGACAAATTTGTGCTGTTTATTACACGTTTCTCCTTGTCTACAGTCATTCCCTACTTGTTTAGATAAATTTGTCTATGTTGATGTGTATGTCCTCTGTTTATTTCGTATTGTTCTGTTGTCCTTACTGTCATCTTTACTGTTGTTCAGTTCTATCGTTCTTACTGTTGTCTTCACTGATGTTCTGTTCTGTTGTCCTCACTGTTGTTCTGTTCTGTCACCCTAACTGACAGTAAGGGCAACAGAACAGAACATGAGTAAAAGATGACAGAATGGACGACAGAACAGAACATCAGTAAAGATGACAGTAAGGACGACAGAAGTCCTCAGCCCTCAGCGACTCCTGCTGTCCAGTCATTTCTGTCCACCATCAGTCCCTCTGTTTCACCTCCTCTCAGTGGTGGGGCTCCAGCTCGTGCCTGCCAGGAGTATTTGTCTCCTGGACCTGAGGAGCCTGCAGCTCCCCCTCTGGCCCCAAGTAGCTCCGCTCCACCTTGTCCCACCATCCAGACCCCTGCACCAGTGCTCCTCCTACCTTTGATTCTGGTGTGGACCATCTCCCATTTGGCCTTGCCAGACTCCCTTGGTTAGTCAGCTCCACCTGGGTCAGATTTTGCCGTCAGGCTCAGCCTCTTTCCTCAGTCACCCCAGCTCACCCTCTGGACTCCTGATCTTAACCTACATCTTGGGCAATCATTTCCACATCTTCGTTGAGTCCGCCTGGGTCCACATCACTCCACATCCTTGGCTCTCTGTCTGTGCGGAGGGCTCAAACGCAGTTGTCCAGGGATCTCCTCAAGGGAGCTTTGCCGACTATGTGGAGTGGGTGCTGATTTTCTCCCGGCTGGTGGATCAGCCTTCACCATTGAGGATGTCACCAGCCCCACTCCAGATGCAGTGCCTAGCCATTCCCACCCTGCTGTGAGCAGCAACAACCTGAGCCCATCACAGACGGAGGTCAGCCGTGATGTCAGAGCCATTACCAGGAGGAGCAACCGAGCTTGACGTGAACATCAAGCCAGAAGGAACCCCATCCGAACAGGTGTGCGACCCGATTGTCTCATCCAGCACCATGGGAGTACTTGTGGAATTTGAAGGTATGGATGCAAGACCCGCCCACCCTCCACTACTGAGTGAGAGTGAGAGTTTGCTGGACAAGGACATTATATTTCAGTTTGAAGAGTATAAGAATTTGCTTCTCCTGAACCTGTCTGATTCTGTTCATCTGACTCACTGGTCCCTCTCGCGCCTTGTCTCCAAACTGCCTTAAGAGACTTTCTATTTTTGTTCGGATTTCTTCAGTTTCCTCAGCCACTCTTGCTGTCCAGACATCTCTGTCCTCTGTCAGTCTCTCTGTTTCACCTCCTCGCAGTGGTGGGGCTCTATCTCGGGCCTGACAGGAACCAGGATCTCCCACCCTCAATTCTTGTGTGGACTATCAGCCATTCGGCCTTGCCAGGCTACCTTGGTCACTCGGCTCCACGTGGGTTGAACTTTGCCATGCCTTCACTGCGGACTCACTCCAACCTACCTCAGACTTCACCTCTTTCCTCAGTCGCTCCAGCTCACCCTTTGGCCTCCGGATCCCCACCTACATCTTGGGCGATCATAGCTATGGCTTTGTCATGGCCGCCTGGGTCCTCAGCATCACTACACCTTCTCGGATCTCTTTCTCCATGGTGGACTCCACCTCCATGGCTGTCATTGCCTCCGGTCATTTCCATGGCCTTCGGCCATCCCCATGCCTTGGCTCCTCCATCCAGCGCCACTGCCATGGAGCACAGTCCTGGCTGTGGCCTGGGTCTCCACCTGTCCTCTTTTGCTCAGGGCTCCTCACTGGCTTTCACCACTGTCATCACTTCCCTGAAATTTTTGTTCATGCCTCCTCCCAGTGGGTTGCCTCCTCCAAAAGCCCAAAGTATACTTCGTTTTTGTACGAGTGCTAGCGTATGTGTACAGTCGAACACGTAGCCTGTTAAAGTATCCTCCATTTGATGTTGTGCACGAATGCAGGCAGTCAACAAATGCGCTCTACAATTTCTATACTTTTTAATGTCAAATGCTCGTCTTGTCTTACTCTGCCTGAACTTTTTTTCCGGTTCATGACAGTTAGGGCATGCCAAAAAACTCCCATGTCATGCTCTCCCTCAACTTCAAAATCGTCCTAAATGGCTGTTTTACCTTTTTTGTTAAGGGTGTTTGATCTTCTTTGCATGTTCACTTTGCAAAGACTGGGTTTGCACTTCTGCAGCGATGTAGGATGGTTTTGAAATGATTTTTGAAGTTGAGGGAGGAAACACGATTGGAGTTTTTCAACATACCCTAACTGTCTTGAACCAGAATACACAGAGTTCAGGCAGAGCAAGACAAGACGAGCGTTTGAGATTAAAAAGTATTTAAATAGTATTTTTTAAATTAAAATAACAATAGTTTCACAGGGTAAGGCCCCTCTTCCTCGGCTGGGATTGTTTACAACCACATTTGGGATCATTTGAAAAGCCGCATTTAAACTGCATTTTGGAAGTTCAAACTCGGGGCACCATAGCAGTCCATTATATGGAGAAAAATCCTGAAATGTTTTCCTCAAAAAACATTTCTTCACGACTGAAGAAAGAAAGATATGAACATCTTAATTTCATGTCTTCTTATCTGTAAATGATCTGTACATTTTTGTTCTGGAAGTGGACTTCTCCTTTAAGTATACTTTGGGCTAAAGCCTCGTCCTTGATAAGTGTTTGCATATATAATGTATAAAAACGTATATACACAACTTTTCAAAAAGGGGTCAGTAAGACTATTGTAGTCTGTAATTTGACTTAATTTCTTTAAAAAATGCTTTAACGGGGTCATCGAGATGCAATGTTCACTTTTACATGTTGTTTGAACATTAATGTGTGTTGGCAGTGTATGTACACATCTACCCTATAATGATAAAAATCCATGCAGTGGTTTTTAATTAATCCGTAAAAATAATACCCCCTTTTTCAAATCGGGCCATTCTCAGATGCCTGTGAGGCTGCTCCCACGATAGTTGATTGACATGAGCGTCTTACCTCAGACCCGCCTTACATCAGCTGTAACAGTCCGATCTCCATTGTTTAGATGCCGAAGCAGGGATGTAAGTTAGACAAGAATATCTCCGATTAAGCGATTGAGGTGTTGTGTTGCTGGATGTAATAATGAACATAGTGGTCGTCATTTACTCCAAACATCTTAGCCGCTGAAGATGCAGTGGATTACATTTGTTTGTGTAATGCGCCTCCCTATCTACATATATCCATCTATGTTCGCCCGAATCATTCGTGATCCAGCTTCACTTACAGCAGAAGTGAGTATAATGTTTTTTTTTAATGAATCTTTGCGATCGCCTTTCCTAATAACATGCTAGTTAGCAAGTTTAGCGGCTAAACGCGGCTAAATGCAAGATGTAGGTGAAGTAAACAGGCTCGTCACTCCACAGAGAGAAGAGCGGGGCAGGGCGAGCAGAGCTCATGAACGAATGGAAAGAAGTGTGTTATTGAGATAACAAAAACATCTAATGTAACACCACACAAATGTTCCCATGAGAGTTTACCACAACTGCACATATGTTGTCCAGCTACGGGGGCAGTGTACTTTTAAGATATGGCTTTGGCACACCTTGAAAAGAAGATATGATTTGGCCTGTTTATAAAAGCGACAGAACTCCCTTCAGTTCCACACTTTAAGTCAGTGTCTGATGGTGATGATGTCAATGCTCGGAGTCTTCATATCTTTTGCGCTCATCCTGGGCACAGCAAATGCAGCTTCTGTAAGTCATGATATAAATTCATTAAAATTGGATTGGATTGTTATCACTTGGATTGTTATATGCTTAAATGCTTAACATATTATGTTTAACAGGTTATTATGTTTATGTAGTAGTTTAGTTTAATAATGAAGAGTGAAGTATTACACACTGTCAGAAAAAAAGGTACAGTTCTGTCGCTGGGGCGGCACCCTAAGGTACAAAGTGAAAAGGTACAATTTTGTACTTTTAAAGTACTAAAATGTACCTTTAAAGTACTAATATGTACTGTTTAGGGGTACGTAAGGTACAAAGATGTACCTTTTCACTTTTGTACCTTAGGGTACCGCCCCAGCGACAGAACTGTACCTTTTTTTCTGAGAGTGCATGACTAAAACCATCAATTCCATCAATTAAAAATGTAAATTATATCTATTTTAACATTTAATTCAGGGCTTCTACAAAGATAACAATAACAAAAAATTATGAAATGGAAGAAAAAATTATATTTTAATGACTTCTTTTAATAAATTTTGCCTTCAGTTGCAAAACATTTGCGTTCACTCACTTTTTTTTTACGCTTCCACAAGAAAATTTCAGTTCTTTGTGAGCAAATATAAAGTTTGTGGAAACATTAAAAATTAGCGAAAAAGCACAAGTTTTGGGAGAGAATGTAAAAGCACTGAAATTTTTCCCATCATATTTATTTTAACTTGGGAACATGGTCTTATTTTATACACCATAATTTTTAGTAGAGTACTAAATAGCAGTTTGTCAGAAATTTGTCAGTGGCTTAAATGCTTAATATGCTATACTGCAATTTCTACCAAAATTGCATTGCAGTTGGGAGCTGTGTACACTGAGGGAGGGATGGTACAGGGAAAGAATCGCCTGATTGGACTCTTCCGCTATGTGGACGTGTTCAAGGGAATTCCCTTCGCCGCCCCACCTGGCAGATTAGAGAAGCCTGTTCCTCACCCAGGCTGGAGCGGTGAGTACGCCTGTCTGTTGTGGAAGTTTGTTTAGATGTTTTCTAAAATAAGTGAGTGTATTGACAGCGGTCTCCTGATGACTTTACCTGCACAGGTGTTCTGGATGCCACTGACTACAGAAACAGGTGCTTGCAGCTTACTCTTCTTCAAACTGATGTTGTGGGCAGTGAGGACTGTCTGTACCTGAACATCTGGGTCCCTCAGGGCAGCAAAGGTAATGCAATCTTGTTCTAAATCACAAGACAAAACAAAGTAGTATGTAAAAGGGACAGTTCACTCAAAAATTAACAATTCTTTCATCATTTACTCACCCTTATGTCATTCCAAACAGTTTTATCCATACAATTAAAGTCAGTTGGGTCCAGTGTTGTTCTGACAGTGTTTGATGGGAGAATTTTGTAGTTTAATAAACTCCAAATTAGCCTTTTAAGAATAATTTATTTGCAAATATGGTGTCAAATGAATTTACCCTGTCTGGCTCAATGCCTTCTCCCTTGCAGTGTCTACCAATCTGCCTGTTATGGTGTTCATCTATGGTGGTGCATTCCTGCTTGGTAGTAGTCAGGGTGCAAACTTGTTGGATAACTACCTGTATGATGGACAGGAGATCGCAGACAGAGGAAATGTCATCGTGGTGACATTCAACTACCGTCTCGGACCCCTCGGATTCCTCAGCAGCGGAGATGCTGATGCACCTGGTAAGAAACTGTGTAAAAGATTTCATTTGAGTTAAACTAAATAGTAAATAAATGGAACGTTAAGGGCACATTCCTTTTTATTATTTTGCAAACATCATGGGAATATTACTTTTGAATGTCCTCTCAAGATTCTGAAATGAGTTTAAAAAGGTTTAATGTTTAAAACACATTAGACAAACATAACCGGAAATAACATTCCATGAATTATATATAAATTATGTTTAATTTGTCACAATGTACCGTCAAAATTAAAGTCCAGTTTAATTTGAAGAAATTCTGACAGAAATATAAGCTCAGTTCAAACCTTTGGACCCTGCTGTATTCATGTACAGTATGTATATGAATTGACTGATTGTAGTATTTAACTATTTTTACTCGTAGGAAACTACGGTCTGTGGGATCAGCACGCCGCTATCTCCTGGGTGCACAGGAACATCAGGAATTTCGGTGGCAATCCAGACAACATCACCATCTTTGGGGAGTCAGCAGGGGGAGCCAGTGTGAACTTCCAGGTGCTGTATTAAAAAATAAAAAAAAAACACACACACACAGTTTATGCAGAACATTTTAATAACTAAGTAAATCTGATGGCAACGGGTTTGTGTAAATGTTTGATTTATTAGTATGAAGACCATGAGAGGTTCTCAGTAATATAGATTCTGTGTGTGTGTCCGTCCTGCACAGATTCTTTCCCCTAAAAACAAAGGCCTGATCCGCAGAGCTATCTCACAGAGCGGTGTTGCTCTCTGTCCCTGGGCTATTATCAGAAATCCACGACAGTATGCTGAGGAGGTGAGCTTTACCTTCATGAATGTCCCACATTGCTGAGTACTCATTATAAAACAGACTTGATAAAAAAAGTGGTCACAAAATCTTATGGGGATTGTTTACTCTCATTCCCAGGATTTTGCAAATTACTGCTAGTGTTTACTTAGTGAAGTCACCTGTTCTGTTTCACATACAAACTGACATTTCAATGTTTTTGGTCAGTTAATAATTAATGTGTAGATATCACAACTTGGTTTATGTCTACAATTATTACAAATGTCCACCTTAAGATCGCAAGGACGGTAGGATGTCCCACTGATAGCGGGATGGTGGCTTGTTTGAAGATGACAGATCCAAAGGCTGTAACTCTTGCTGGGAAGATAAAATTTAATTCATCTGCTGCTGGTAAGAAAATTCAGAGTGCATTTTAGCCCTTTAAAATGCTTTTTAAAGCAACTAAAATTCATTTACTCACTCTTAAGTTCCAAGCCTGCATGACTAGTTGCTTTTCCATGCAATTATACAAAATGTGGAAGCCAACATTTTCAGCAAAAAAGTCAGTGAAAAAGAGTTTGAAACAACATGAGGGTGAAATGGTTGAACTCTTTCTTTAATGTGGCTAAATGTCTGCTAAAACCATAGTAAGTGCAATGCAAAGTCAAAATATTAAATCTTTCCATCTTTTCTAGAACCCATTGTACACAATCTGTATCTGTCCCCCGTCATTGATGGAGACTTCCTCCCCAACGAGCCTGAAACCCTTTTCGGGAATACTGCTGACATTGATTACATCGTTGGAGTCAATGACATGGACGGCCACATCTTTGCCACTGTTGACATCCCCTCTATCAACAACGCACTGGGGTCCACCGCTGTGTAAGTGTGCTACATTAAAGAGTCGTCTGGAAATATTTTGAGAAATTTTCAAGACCCCGTAAAATCAGACACCTGTCAAGTCATTTCATGGGGCCTTTAATGGTTCAAATTCTAACAAAAATAAATAAATAAACTACAACATGATTTTCAACAACTGCTGTTGATTTCTGACAGGGATGAGGTCAGGTCTCTCGCGATGGCCCTGTCTGAATCTAGAGGAGTAGATGCTGGTGTTGCAACTTTTCAGGAGTACACAGTCAACTGGGGTAGTGACCCTAGTGATAAGGACGTTAAGAAAACGGTTGTGGAAATGGAGACGGACTACATCTTCCTGGTGCCATCACAAGCTGCCTTGTACCTTCACTCTGACAATGCTGTGTAAGTTGACCACATCTTCTTATTTACTAACCTGAATAGTAGAAACCTTAAAAACAACCTTTTCTTCCCCATTAGTTCAGGACGAACCTACTCCTACCTGTTCTCTGAGCCCTCACGCATGCCTATCTTCCCGCTCTGGATGGGTGCCGATCATGCCGATGACCTTCAGTATGTATTTGGGAAGCCTTTTGCCACTCCTCTGGGCTACTTCCCTCGCCATCGTGACGTCGCCGAATACATGATTGCCTACTGGACCAATTTTGCACATACTGGGTACATTAAAACATTTAAATATTTTACAGTACTACAGGATTAAAACACTTCACCTAAACTAAACTATTCCTGTGTTGTCCGTCTTCCTTTCTCCCTCACAGTGACCCTAACAACGGTGAGAGCAGTGTTCCTGTAGCCTGGCCCGAGTTTGCCAGCAGTGGCCATCAGTACATTGATATCAACAACAGCATGAACAGCAACAGCGTGAAGCAGTTGTTGAGAACACGCATGGTTTACTACTGGACTAGGGTCTTTGCCAGCTACCCTGTTGTCAAGATGAACTGAGCACTACCAACCTGACTACAGAATCATCTAGCCAATTAACAGTGAATATGTTAAGATTCACACAATAAACAAAATATATGATCATCAGAAGAAGCTGTCATGTTTTCTGTATTTACTTGCCATGACATAAAAATTGGTCCCATTAAAGATTGAATTTTGCCAGAACCTTACTGAAATAAAAAACACAAAGAGTATATATAATACATCTACAAGAACAGCAAACCTGAGCTGATATCAAAAGCCTAAAGTAAATAATGGAGCTGTAAACTGTAAAAGAGTGACAAATGCTTGTGTGTTGGTGTCTTGGTGTCATGTATGCATTATTAAGCTTCATGGGCCCTGGCATACTCGGCTGCTAGTATGAATCAAAAAACATTAGATAAAGCAGGATAAAATAAATAAGAACAAAACTACAACACCAAACCAAAAAAAATTCTTGAATGTAAAAAATGTGATTTAATATACATATAATGATGAATTTGATGTCAAAGAATTTACTCACACTCAGGCCATCCAAGATGCAGATTTGAAGAAATTTGGAGAAATTTAGCATCACATTACTTGCACCAGTGTATCCTCTGCAATAAATGGGTGCCGTCAGATTGAGAGTTCAAACAGATGATAAAAACATCACAATAATCCACATGACTCAGTTCATAAATTAACATTTTTTTAAGTGAAATGCAACTTGTTTGTAATAATCAACAACAATCAAAGTGTTTTAACCCATTTTAGTGTAATTTAATTTCCTAAATAAGATATTTCACATATAAGACGTTTATATATATACAGTCCACAAGAGAAAATAAGTTGAATTTATAAAAATGACCCCGTTCAAAAGTTTACATATGCTTGATTCTTAATACTGAATGATCCACAGCTTTTTTGTTTGTTTGTGTGTTAATAGTTGTTCATGAGTCCCTTGTTTGTCCTGAACAGTTAAACTGCCTGCTGTTCTTCAGAAAAATCCTTCAGGTCCCACAAATTCTTTGGGTTTTCAGCATTTTTGTGTATTTGTACCCTTTCCAACGATGCCTTTATGATTTTGAGATCCATCTTTTTACACTGAGGACAACTGAAGAACTCATATGCAACTATTACAGAAGATTCAAACTCTCACTAATGCTTCAGAGGGAAACTGGATGCATTAAAAGCCAGGGGTGAAAACTATTTGAATTTGAAACAGAGCTGTGGATCATTCAGGTAACAAAACCTGTATTAAGAATCAAGCGTAAGTAAACTTTTGAACAGGGTCATTTTTATAAATTCAACTATTATTTCCTCTTGTGGACTATATGTAAATGTCTTCTATGTGAAATATCTTATTCAGGTCAGTACTAAATAAAAAATAACATACATTTTGTATGGTCCCTCTTATTTTGGTAAAATAATAAACATTTTGCACATGTTGCATGGTGAATGTAAATCTTTGACCTCAACTTTTTTGTGTTCATGCTCATGTACCCTGCTACTGAATTGTTTGTTTTTCATAATCTGATTATCCAAATGAACATTCGCCAATGCACTTTGCTCATAAAAAAAACACTGTACTTTTATTGCTTTGAAATCTCACCTGCGTGTGGGCGTGGACTCGTGAATGTCAATCATGCGCTGCGTCACGTATCCACAGCTCTCTTCAATGCTACAGACATGGAGTGTGACCCCTAGCAAAAAAAACATAGCATGCATAAACAAACACTACCGCTTTCTGTCTACATAGAAACTAAAATGAGAAGGAGGTCTTATCAAGAGCACTGACTGGCTGTCATCGTGAATGTGACATCGCAGGTGCCATGGAGAATTCACGGGCATCACTGATGTTCAAGGCGGTCGCGGTGGCAGCGATCGGTCTCACCGCAACGCTCGTCATGCTCGATCCATCAGACACGCTGTTCGGAGGAGGATACCCAGAACTGTGGCGGAAAACCGGACTGGCAGGAGCCCCTACGCGGGCGGCAGCCTGCATATTCGCAGGGGTGTTCCTCTTAGCAATGGGCTGGTTGTACAGACTGTTATTCGCTCCTCTGGAGCTGCTCCGTGGGGTGGATGAGGTGGGGTACATCGCGGAGGACGGGCGCTCTCGTGCTCAGGCTGCCAACGAAGTGCGGCGGCGACGGAAGACCGGAGAATTACCGCCTGTTTATCCAAACGGCTGGTACCGGGTTTTAGACTCTCACATGCTTGAGAGAGGAGATGTGAAGAGTGTGACAGTGCTAGGTAAGTAACAACCGCCAAAAATGGTAAATAAAACTGCGCAGGTGAGACAAAATCAGTTTTATTTCTCATTTTTGCAGCGTTCAAAGTGTAATACAGTCAAATAACAACACAGAAGCGATGTCAAATACATTATTAAATCAGAACTTGGGGGGGACAACATCATAAAACAACACGGGACGCGTAAATGTTGGTTGACGTACGCACAGACGTACGTCACAGAGCGCAATGAAACTGAGACGCGTTTTTAAAAGTCGAATCTGGAAGCGGAGGGAATGCAAGTCACTTAACAGTTAAAATTATTAATGAATAGACCGCCAGTGTTTTCCTGTGAGACTCTGCACATTTTCAGCTATGTGTCTAACTACAGTGCTGCGCTGACGCGGATCGGAGACTGAAATAGCTTTCCATCGACTCTTTTGGAGCCAGATGGGTTTTCAGGTCACGTCAAGAACAGAAACAGTCATTTGCATCATGATATTGCCGGCTTAAGATCAATAATGCAGATGTTTTGTCGCATATGTTACATCCCTACATCCTTGTGTCTGTTATTGCACAGAGAGATAAAAAAGCTTATGACCCAATATTTTACTAAAGGGGTAAATTTAGATTAAATTTAATTATAACACCATAATGCTAAGTGTATATCTTGCATACATGGAAAGTTACGTAGTCCATAAGTGTAAATACGTAATTACTGGGCAGGTAAAGCATGCCTATACTTAATCTAAAACAACAATTCTTGTACAATTTTAATTGTGACCCTGGACCACAAAACCAGTCATGAGGGTCAGTTTTTAAAATTGAGATTCATATGTCATCTGAAAGCTGAATAAATAAGCTTCCATTGATGTTTGGTTTGTTAGCATAGGATCATATTTGGCCGAGATACAACAGAGGGTGCAAAAATCTAAATATTGAGAAAATCATCTTAAAAGTTGTCCAAATTAAGTTCTTAGCATAGCATATTACTAATCAAAAAGTAAATTTTGATATATTTACATTAGGAAATTTACAAAATATTTCCATGGAACATGATCTTTATTTAATATCCTAATGATTTTTGGCATAAAAGAAAAATCGATAATTTTGACCCACACAAAGTTTTTCTGGCTATTGCTACAAATATACCTGTGCAACTTATGACTGGTTTTTCGGTCCAGGGTCATATATGCAGTCTTTATGATCTTATAAATCAAGAGACTACTTGCTACTTACTGGACTATTTAACTGAGCTGTTAAAAAGAGAAAATGTGAAATTGTGGAGAAACCATGACTAGCTCAGGACCTAAAATGTATGCATATATGCATATAAATATAAAAAAATAGATAAAACTACATAATTTAAAAATAAGCTGATGTATGGAATCAAAAAAAAGTGGTAAATCCTTTTTTTGTCCACTGATTTATGCCACAAGTATCCATGATAAAAGAATTTACATTATATATGTATGACAAAAACAAAGTTACAGGTTGCTGAAAGCAGCATGAACTCATTTGGGTGATTTCTCACAGACATTATGTTGTGTATGTTACTGCACCCGATATGCAACTATATTATTATCTTGGATGAGTTTCTGATGTAAAATCAGCAGTTATTGAGAACCTTCTAAGAGATGCTCAGGGGTCTTATTGAGTTCAGACAGGGTTGCGGAAGAAGTGTCTCTGAAAATATAATCATTAATTTGTCCATCACACTGACAGACTACACCCTGATAAGGATTAAGCATTTGCCTACGTGCAGTCCAGTCATTGCAAAGTCTTTGTCTTTTGTTTTATGGTTTTTGTTGTGTTTAAGTGCCTGTTGCTTAGCTGAGTTGCTGTGGGATGCCCTATCATGTTGCAAAGACCTTTGGGTTTTCGGTGAAAACCAAACAAAACACCTTTGTAGTTTTGTCTTGGGATACAAAGAAACGCTGTTGTGCTTTTGCAGCCTGGAGACTGTTGAACCTGTGATGCCCTTTTCTACCCATTTGACTTCTACAAATGCTGCTAGACTGCCACTACCAAACGTCTTACAGATAATGGATACTGTAAATGAAATTGCATTAAAGATTTGTTTCAGCCCAAATTTGGTTAATCAATACTAACTTCACTGAATTAAGTTTTACTTTAAAGTACATTTAAAATCAGTATGTTTTTAAAAGGATAGTTCACCCAAAATGAAATCACCCCATGATTTACTCACCCTCGAGCCATCCTAGGTGTATATGACTTTCTCCTTTCAGACAAATACAATCAGAGTTATATTAAAATGTTCTGCCTCTTCCAAGGTTTATAATGGCAGTGAATAGGTGTTGAGGTTTTGAAGACCAATAAAGTACATCCATCCATCATAAAAAGTACTCCACATGGCTTTTTATGATGGATGGATGCACTTTATTGGGTGAGTAAATCATGGGGTAATTTTCATTTTTGGGTGAACTATCCCTTTAAATTTCCCTTTAAGTCTATTTCACATCTTAGAACATAAAATATATATTTTTAAAAAACTATACTTAAATTATTAAGTATGTGCATTTAATATAAACTTAAACCATAATACATTTTCAACAAATTGTTTCCATAAGTACTATTTTTAAAAGAATGTTACTGTCAGTGTTCAAGATGACCCATGTTTGCCAAATGTTCAAGACATCTGCTTGGTCCATCTAGACACTCTGTCACAAACCCACAGACTAAAAATCAGCATCTTTAAGCAGTGAGACAGCTAAATGGAGTTTCCTTTAATGATCTCAAAGGGCACTGCATTTAATTGCATGCAGTTACTGCTACAGCATATTGATGTGCACTTTATAAAACCTTAGTTAAATGGGCTATCGGCTAGATGCCTCATAGGAATCATATCAGATAGCAGACATGGTACCTGATATGCCTATGCAGCTTAAACTCACTGCTGTTTTTCTCTATTTATATATACATAATTTGAATTGTATATAGCCTCTTCATGGCTAGTTCTTGTGCTGTGTAAGATTGCACATATTTGAATGACAGTGTATTTTCACAGTGCTCTTGCTATAATGTTGTTCGATGCAATCCATGCGATTTTGTCATTTGAGTCTAGAAGCTTTTTTTTTTTTTTTCAGGGGTGCTGCACTGCAGGCAAATAAAACCCCTCAGGTCAGCATAACAGAAAGGGATTTTTTGGGTCCTGTGGCTATAGACCCGAGGAAAGAGAGAGAGAATGAGTGTGCAAATCAGGATTTTACAGTCTTGAATGTTGATACGCCTATTCCTGGTTATATAACTTAAGCCTAATTATTAACTGAAATACTTTACTGTTTGTTGTTAAGTAATTATTAACTTTTCCATTCGGCTAATGATATAGTTTCAGACCTAATAGCCAAAATCTAAAACAGTGTCACACATGCTCAGTAATGTAACATAAAATGTCATTCTAAGCTCTTATTTCATTTGTGTATCAATTGAAAATCAATTATTTTGAATATACTACATTTAACTACACTATTAGCGAGAGTATGTGAAATGACAGTAGTTGCGGGAACTCCAGCAAAACTCCTCCTCACCCTGTGTTTGTTAGTCTGTGGCAGTTACCCAACTAACCTGAGGGGTCCCTTGGTTCTTTTTGTGAAAGACCAGTATTGCCCCCTTTAGTTTATTGTAACTAATTGCAGCATGCTATTTTTATAGCTATTTTATTTTATAACGCATTATTAAAAAACTTTGATTTGTATGTTTCTCCAGGACAGCAGGTGGCAGTGTTTCGTGGTCAGGATGGCAAGGCCTATGTGGTGGATGCTTACTGCCCTCACTTAGGCGCTAACCTGGCTGTGGGAGGGCGAGTCGTCGGGGGATGCATTGAATGCCCATTCCACGGGTGGCAGTTCCGTGGGGCTGATGGGAAATGTGTCAAGATTCCGTATGCAGATAAAGGTAACTGTGATACATTTTTTTCAGGATTCTTTGATGAATAAAAAATTAAAAAGAACTAAAAAGAACAGCATTTATGTGAAATACTGTCACTTTTGATCAATTTAATGCAATAAGTTCTTAAAGGAAAAGTCCACTTTCAGAACAACAATTTACAAATAATTTACTCCCTTGTCATCCAAGATGTTCATGTCTTTTTTTCTTCAGTCATAAAGAAATTATGGCTTTTGAGGAAAGCATTTCAGGATTCTTCTCCATATAATGGACTTCATTGGTGCCCCGATTTTGAATTTCCAAAATGCAGTTTAAATGCAGTTTCAAAGGGCTCTAAACGATCTCAGCCAAGGAAGAAGGATCTTATCTAGTGAAACGATCTGTCATTTTTTTTCGAAAAATAAAAATAAAAATCGTTCATTTTGAACGAATCTTTAATGTGACTCAGGAAGAACGAGTCGTCTCAGGGAGTGATTCATTCAGTCGCATATGCGCAACATCCTATTAGGTTCTGTACTGGAATTAGTTCACCTGTTTAGAGTCTTCGGGTTTTTCGAGTCGTTTGTTCATCTTATGGGGCTGTCACGTGATACTGATTTTGCTAAAATGAACGAAATGACTAGAAAAAAGATTTGTTCATTTTGCTGAACGAGACTCAAAGGTCCGAGTCAGTAAAATGATCCGAACTTCCCATCACTACTACGAATCACGTCTAAATTCATCGTCTGTGTATTCTAGCTCAAAAAGGTGGAGTAGATCTTATTTTCTCCTACAACTTCAGAATTGTCCGACATCGTTGGACCTTTTTGTTTGTAAACAGCGTTTGACTTACTTGCACTTTCTTAGTCTTTGCACGTTTGCTTTGTAAACACTGAGTCTGTAGTTCCGCCTACGTTCTGCGTGACCTTTCGACGTGATTCAATGGTAAGTAGCGTTGTGAACGTGCATCCCAGAGCCTGTGCTACACAAGCTTTTGTGCTTAAAAAGTATACAAATTTTCTGGAAAAAAAATGACTGATCATTTAGCTAGATAAGACCCTTCTTTCTCGGCTGGAATCATTTAGAGCCCTTTGAAGCTGCATTTAAACTGCATTTTGGAAGTTCAAAATCGGGGCACCAATGAAGTCCATTATATGGAGAAAAATCCTGAAATGCTTTCCTCATGACAAGGGGGTGAGTAAATTATTTGTGAATTGTTGTTCTGAAAGTGGAGTTCTCCTTTAATGTTTAAATTTGTAGTGTATATGACATTTCTTTGGATGTTTTTAGTGCCTGAGTTTGCAAAGGTGCGGTGTTGGCCTAGTTGTGAGATCAACGGGCAGGTTCTGGTGTGGTTTCACTGTGACGGGCTGGAGCCCAGCTGGAGAGTGCCAGAACAGAGCGAGATCACCCGCGGGGAATGGGTGTACCGTGGCCGTACCGAACATTTCATTAATGCACACATTGAGGTCAGACAGCATATATGTAACTCAGCTCGTATGTGAGCGAAATACTTTATATTTCTCAATGAATATGATGATATCTAGCAGTCTTTTTAATTTACACATTCAATTTCTCAGGAGATTCCAGAGAATGCAGCCGATATCGCACACTTGGCTCATTTGCACACTCCAGGTATCGTCAGTGGAGTTGATCTGCGCTATACTAACAGCAAGACCTGGGAGTTTATACGGCATGACTGGAAGGTTATTATATTTCTGCATTTTCTATTTTCATTTTTAATTTTAGTTACAATTTTAACATGTTTGTTGTTTTGTCATTTTATTTTATTTTTTTATAAATTGTCTATCCACCTTATTTTTCCCGTAAGAGTAGGCACGGCTATTTGTAAATTTTATGGGTCTTGCTTCTGGTCTCATCTGCGTCCAGTTATTTTTAGCTGTACAAAACAGCTCATTTTGCTTCTTGATATTGCAAATTGGTGTGTCTTACCATATTATTTTAATGCATTATCTATTATTTCTATGGAAACACTTACAATGCATAAATTGAGTTAAGTGCTCATGGAATATCTCGTTAACAAAAACCTGTAGACAAAAAATGAAATAAATTAATAAACTAAAAGTTTCTGCTTTCAGTTTAGGTTTATTTTGTTTCAAGGTAGAACATGGGTTTTTTATGGTTTTAATTTTAGTTTCAGTTAACGATAATAATCCAGGTCAGCAGATTTTATGTTTTTATGTCACAGAAAACTAGGATACATGGTACAATTAAACTGGGCAACACTATAATAAAACCATAAAAATATAGCGATATCTACTGTAAAAACATGCCACTTCCTTATGTGACTGTCTATGTGTGTTGAATTGGTACTTGGTTACAGGAGCTTCATAACTACATATTTGTAGAATTGTATATATATAATCTCATTTATATTGTTATTCAATATTTCTTTAATCAATAACTGTTCAAATTTACTTCCAAAAAAAAAAAAACACTTTTGTCACTGTACCATTAAGAAAAAATATGAATATATAAATGACCTCTGTTATGATTGGCTAACCTCTTGCATGTGAAATAAGTAAATATCCAAGAGGTCTTTTGAAAAAGGGATCATATAATGTTTTTCATTAGTAGTTACCTTTTAGTTCACTTCCAGAATAAAAAAAGTCTGATAATTTACTTATCCCCGTGTCATCTAAGATGTTCATGTCTTTCTTTCTTCACTCAAAAAGAAATTAAGGTTTTTGAGGAAAACATTCTAGGAGTTTTCTCCATATAGTGGACTCTCCAATGTTGGTCAACAGGTTGAAGATCCAAACTGCTGTTTTAATGCAGCTTCAAAGGGCTCTACACGATCCCAGCCGAGGAATAAGGATCTTGTCTAACGAAACGACCTGTCATTTTCTAAAGAAAATTATAATTGATAAACTTTTTAACCACAAATGCTCGTCTTGCGCTAGCTCTGCGATGCGTGTCTGCGACTTCACGCATTATATAATCACAAGGTCACGTGTGGTTAGTTCTTCATCTGTGTACTACAGTTAAAAAAGGTGGGGAAGGGCCAAAAACATTTTATTTTTTTATTTATTTTATCCTCCAACTTTGAAATCGTCCAACATCGTTGTTTTACCTTTTTGCGTAAAGGGCGTTTGACTTTCTTTGCACGTTCGCTTTGTAAACACTGGGTTAGTACTTTCGCCTACGATACACGTAGGGTCGGATATCGAAAATCGATTTCGATTCCAGAATCAGACACTTAAGGTCAGGAATCGGATACTTCTTGTGAAATTAAAATCTTGATTCCGCCTATCGATTCCTATATGCGTTTTTTTTTTTCATCTTTGAGGACCCGACCTAGCGATCTGCCAGGACCTTGCTCGCTAATCTAAGTGCATAGTGCTCCAAGGTGTGGCTACACTTGCGATCAGAAGTCGAAAAAGCAAAGTAGCCTATAATATTTTTGATAAGCTAAACATGTTGCAATAGATGTGTCACCACCAATATGACAAAGCATTTTAATTTAACAGATCGTTACAGATCACAAACACGATTCAAATACCAACGTGATTCTGTTCCTAAATTACAATGATTCATCTGTTTGATTCCTCAACCTTTCTTCCGTGCAGCGTATGATCATACTAGTGTGATTTGAACATTCAAATCTGCGTTTGTGCTGCCGCTGACCTAAAGAGAGCCACTGTCATGTATATGAATGAAACAGTTTCACAGTCTTTTCAACCACACAGTTAATTATTTCTGTTACAAACATTCAAATAATCACAGAAGTACTGGGATAAAGGTTCATAGTCTGGATATAAACACTGATATGTACGGTAGAGATCAAAATAGAGTAAATCATCCTTGTGAAAGTTAATTTGACATTCCAAATAATGTTAAAGATTTATCATTACGTTGTTATGCCACTAGGTGGCGAAATGGGGCTGTTAATAATGTATTTTGTCTTTGATCATTCATTCAAAAACACTGATTCATCCAGTAATGAACCAAGTAAATCCTGAGTGAATCACTGAATCATTTACTTATAAATTAGGCCTACATGTGATTTTGTTTAGTTGTCTAATGCTTTTTTGTCTTCAGAATCGTAAGAGAACCACAACTTCCATTTAAAAAAACAACAACAACAACCCAGTGTATCCAGAATAACACAGCTCTAATTTGCAAACAGCTCTTAAGTGAATCTTGTTTTTATGTAGCCTGTCGATTTTTATTCATGGTATTTAGCCGCAACTAAATGTTTAGCAAAAACAGAAACAGAATAAATATGCTTGATATCATCTTTTATTCACAGTGG
Source organism: Cirrhinus mrigala (assembly GCA_036247105.1). Classification (NCBI taxonomy): domain Eukaryota; kingdom Metazoa; phylum Chordata; class Actinopteri; order Cypriniformes; family Cyprinidae; genus Cirrhinus; species Cirrhinus mrigala. The sequence goes on along the minus strand of CM070027.1, from coordinate 24,499,620 downwards.
AGTAGAAACTGGGAAATGAAAAGAATCGGAATCGATAAGCAGAATCGGAATCGGAATTAATAATATTTTAACGATACCCGACCCTAGACACACGTGACCTTTCCGATGTGACTACGCAATGCGTGAAATCCAGCTAGTGCAAGATGAGCATTTGTGGTTAAAAAGTATATAAATATTTTTTCTTTTTAGAGAAAATTACCAATCGTTTTGCTACATAAGACCCTTATTCTTCGGCTGGGATTGTGTAGAGCCTTTTGAAGCTGCAACTTGGACCTTGAACTCATTGATCCCCATTGAAATCTACTATATGGAGAAAAATCTTGGAATGTTTTCCTCAAAAACCTTAATTTCTTTTCACCTGAAGAATGAAAGGCATGAACATCTTGGATGACATCGGAGTGACTAAATTAACATGAAATTCTTATTCTGGAAGTGAACTAATCTTTTAATAATTAAAAAGGACAGTTTACACAAAAATGAAAATTATGTCATTATTTACTCACCCTGATGTTTTTCCAAACCCATATGACCTGATGTGTTTCCAGGTGGAGTGGAAGCCCGAGCCCGAGCCGAACAAGCACTGCTCACAGATGTTGGTGAAACACGCTCTCACTGTGTTCGGACGCCACTGGCCTCTACTTGATTTGGACGTCCTAGCTAGACAGGTAATGATTGGACCGTCAGCTAGAGGGCACGAGTGAGCTGTGCAGACTGTGAGAGATGCCTGGAGACTGACTGTGATTAGAAGAATGGAAATCAAGTCATGAATGATCTTGCACACAACAGCAGTGTCTTGATCTTTGTGTTCTGAGGGTTGTTGGCTGTATTTTAAGCAGTTAGTTAAGTGCACACAGAGCATGCTTTTATGTAAATTAAATGTGTGTGTGTATGTGCGTGTGTGTGTGTATGTGAGAGCAATAGATGCCGTAGGACGTGTCAGATTTACAAATGAGATGCTTTTCTTGTACGGTGAAGTATGGCTGTGCTAAATGCAGATTCTTTGCTTCAGGAATCACATATATAATAGGTAAATTATTCAGATTCTGTGCTGCAAAGAAATATTGAGCTTTTCACTTTTTTTTTTTTATGAATTCACAAAAATGGCAACACTTTAAAATAAGTTTTTTTTAGTACTTCTTATTTAATTTATAATTAAAATGCATTTGTTTATTTCATTATATTTATTATTTTATTTGTTAATTTATAAACATGCTATTTTCACTGTTAATTCTTGTTTGCTTATATTACATTACCTAATGGTAATTTATATCACCTAAAATATTTAAAAAATGTATTTTAATATATTTAAAATTAATTAATAAATAAATGCACACAACCAGTCAAAAATCTCCGCTGCTCACCAAGCCTGCATTTATTTGATCCAAAATACAGCAAAAACAGTAAGGTTTTTAAATATTTTTACAATTTAAAATTACTGTTTTCTATTTTAATATATTTTAAAATGTAATTTATTCCTTTGAGTTCAAAGCTGAATTTTTAACATTATTACTCCAGTCACATGATCCTTCAGAAATCATTCTAATATTCTAATTTGCTGCCCAAAAAACATTTATTACTATTATTTTGTTGAAAACAGCTGAGTAGAATTTTTTCTGGATTCTTTTATGAATAGAAAGTTCAGAATAACAGCAGAAGTAGAAATATTTTGTAAAATTATAAATGTCTTTATCTTTATCTTTTGATCAATTAAAAGCATTAATTGGATATTGTATAATGTTACAAAAGCCTTTTATTTCAGATAAATGCTGATCTTTGAATCTTTCTATTCATCAAAGTATCCTGAAAAAATGTACTCAACTGTTTTAAAATATTGACGATAATAATAATAATAGTAGTAGTAGTAATAGTAAGAATAATTTCTTGAACAGCAAATCAGAACCTTAGAATGATTTCTGAAGGATCATGTGACACTGAAGATAAGAGTAATGATGCTGAAAATTTGGCTTTCATCACAGGAAAAAAAATACATTTTAAAAAATATATATAAAAAAAAAACAGTTATTTTAAATAGTAAACATATTTGTAAATTGTACTGTTTTTGCTGTACTTTGGATCAAATAAATGCAGGCTTGGCGAGCAGAAGAGAGTCCTTTAAAAAACATTAAAAATCTTACTGTTCAAAAACTTTTGACTGGCAGTGTACTTCCAGTATATGTAAAAATCAACATTTTTATTTTATTGTTAGTTTGGTGCATTAACTAATGTTAACATACAGCCAGATATGTTCTTTGTTTCGTGTCTATGCAGCAGTCCAAGTCTCTATGCCATAATTTTTCCTCATGGTCAGTTGTGCAACATTTTTCTTTTTGTGTTGTGTGAAAAGGAACTGTCTTGTCGCCATAGTGACGGCGAATAATCCTCACGGTATGTCTGAAAACAGTTGTAATTCAAGGCTGTGCTCAGATCTTCACTTGAAGTTGAAGTTACAAAGTGTCTGTATATTTGAAAGTGGAAAGTGCTGCAGGCGTGAGAGCCAGAATCTGAATTAGGGAGGATTTTGCTATGTTATTCAATCTATTGTATTTGGTCTCACATAGTAGAATGCAGCATAAATGACATGGTTTACTCTCTGGTGATATGAATGATATCTTTTATGGTTGTAGGTGGGTCCAGGCGTGGTTATCCTGCTTTTCGAACACAGATTTCTGGGTCGGGGTGTGATCATGCACTGCGTTACCCCAGTCGAGCCATTATTGCAGTGTGTATCACACACCATCTTCTACCAGAGCACCATCCCTCCCCTTGTACCCAAATTCATTCTTCGGGCAGAGTGCATTCAGGTAATACAGATGTAAATGTTCAACAATGCAGATTTGACATTTGGAATTCAGCATTAAAGGAATAGTTCATCCAAAAATTAAAATTCTGTCATTAATTACTCTCCCTCATGTCATTCCAAACCCGTAAGACCTTCGTTAATCTTTAGAACACAAATTAAGATATTTTTGATGAAATCCGAGAGCTTTCAGATACATTCAAGGCCCAGAAAGGTAGTAAGGATATCGTTAGAACAGTCCAGGTGACATCAGTGGTTTAATCGTGTTATGAAGCTACGAAAAAACCTTTTACGCACAAAGAAAACAAAAATAACGACTTTATTCAACAATTTCTTCTCTTCCATGTCATTCTTTGACAGCTGATGTCAGCCTTACTACCTAAGGCTGGGTGATATGGCCAGATAATTATCACGATAATCTTTTTTTCATATCAGTCGATATCGATAATTATCACGATATATGTCAAATTTTTATTTCTTTCAAGTTTAAAGGCAGATTTTTGACACAGTGTGAAAACTGTAAAAACCAGACAGTTAAATGTGGCTTTAAACTATTCTTTACGGTCAGAACATGACAAACACTTAATGTTTTTTGAGTTCTTCACACTTTTTCCAGTCATTTTTCCTTAAAATAAATATCTTAATAAACAAAAATAATTTCTTAGTTTGGCATGTTTTAATGAGTAATAATGATTCAAATCAAGAAACCTGATAATATTAATAATAATAATGTAAAAAAAAAAAGTAGCTTGAGTTAGAATGTAGATTTATGTTCATTATCAAAATCAGTAATATCTGTGAAAATTGTAGCAACCTCAATTTTATATGGTGAAATTTAATTATTCTGACTGTTTGAGTTTTTGTTTTTAATTAACCATTGCTCCTCCAGAGTATCATTCATAGATTTTGATAATAACAGTTAAAACCACAATACAGCACCTCAATACCATGGTAAAAATGTAATATGTTTCCTGTGTGAAAAACAGTGGTCTAAATACATTTAGTATAAATGTATAAACACCATAGCTTAATCACAAAAAATACTGTAATTATACTCCATTACACCTCCCTCAATACATTTAATACATGTCTACAGTAATAATATAAAATTAACAACAAATATACCCACATTTCTGACACAATACCACTGTGCAGTTAGTGCTACTACAGTAAATCTATGGTAAATGATGGCGATTTTGTAGATTTAAAAGCCTTCTGACTGTATCATTGTGCACAGTGTTTCTCCTGTTTGTCAGCGCTGTCTCATCTGGCTATAAAACAAGTTGTTTGTGTTCTTCACTGAATTCAAGTGCATCACACTGGTGCTGTTTAGTGACTGAGACACATTAGCGAGTGAACTCATCTGCTCTAGTAAGTTCTTTGTAGTAAGTTTGCGCCGTGCCACCTTTTGAACTTTGATCAGAGCGGATAAACAGTTCAAGTGGCGCGCTTTGACTAGCACTCTTTTGTTGCATAAACATTATATGGAACATGTATAGAACTCGTTATCATTTATCGAGGAAATTCATATCGCGTGATAATATTCGTTATTTATTTGTCACCCAGCCCTATTACTACCTTTCTGGGCCTTGAATGTTGTAGTACCATTGCTGTCTATGCAGGGTCAGAAAGCTCTCAGATTTCATCAAAAATATCTTAAAGGGGTCCTATTATGCTTTTTTACAAAGTCTCGATTTTATTTTGGGGGTGTACTAGAACATGCTTTCATGCTTGGTGGTTCGAAAAACGCATTATTTTTAATATAATTTACATTTATTACAATACATTTCTCCCAGCCTGGCACAAAAGGCTCGATTAGTTCCGGGTTTAATGACGGCTCGCCTTACGAAAAACGAAATGTGTTGTGATTGGTTAGTTGTCCCACTGCGTTGCGATTGGCGAACAGCTTAGACTGTGTTTTAGTACTGCCACGCCCCTTGTCAAAGAAGCAAATCCCGTGTACAACTGTTAGCGCAAGCAAGATGATTCTTACGTTGATTCTTACATTTTAAATATGGATATTTTTCTTACAAAAACGCATCAATTCACTACAGGAGGCCTTTATTAACCCCCCCCCCAGGCTGTGTGAGGCACTTTTTATTATGTATAGATGCATATTATTGGACTTGTTTTGGACTGATGAGGAGAAACACCCATCTATGCCATTCTAAAGCTTGGGAGTGCCAGGATAAATTTTATATAACTCCGATTGCATTCGTCTGAAAGGGGGAAGTCATATACACCTAGGATGCATGGAGGGTAAGTCAACAATACGCTACAGTAGTGTTGGGTCCTATCGTCAGCCTGCGAGATCGCCAATACATGATATTGTCGTGCTAATGTATTTAATTATTTACATACTTAGTTTCATTGCCTGAAACCAGCTCCAGCATAAGGCTAAAAGCAGCCTAACATTATCAAAGAACATCATCACTGATTAGCCTAGCGTATTCTAGTTCAAGTTTATGCATTTTAAAAAACACTGCAACGACACGGCAACGAGAGTAGATCACGGCTTCGGCATGTGTTTTGACCCCCTGTACTGCACACTCTAAAGCGTCCACTCTAGTCAATGCTCGTCGAACCAGTTCTCCGTGCTGCATTGCTAAAGTTAGGCTAATCCCCCACCTTGTGCCTACACCCTCCCCAACAATTAGTACTTCCGTGGGCGGGATTTATTTGAATGATATTCTAATGGGCCGCGTTGTGACATCCTTGCATGCGGAAAACAAACGTTGTAGTCCAAAGGAGCTGTTCGTTGTAGTTCTAGAAAAGGGATTTTTTAAAAACAAAATATCTCCTTTTGGAGTGGACTTTTAAGATTTGTAACTTTGTAGATACACACCACACACTGACTAAAGTTAAAAAAGTGAAAAAGCCATAATAGCACCCCTTTAATTTGTGTTCTGAAGATGAAAGAAGGTCTTGCGGGTTTGGAACGACATGAGGGTGAATAATAAATGACAGAAAAGGATGCCTATGAGATCTTAACTTAAGGTTTTGATGTTACAGTTCGAACGAGATGTAATGATCTGGAACAACAAGACGTACATCTCCAACCCTATGCTTGTGAAAGAAGATTCGGCCATTCAGAAACATAGACGTTGGTTCAGTCAGTTCTACAGTGAGAACAGCCCACGACTGCGCTATCAGCACGACACTCTGGACTTCTGAATGTCAGCTATGCTTCAATCCATATGGGTTGCTTAAAGGCCAATCACAATATTTTTTTAACTAAACCTGATGGTGTTGGTATTTTTAAAAAATCATTATGCAAAAATGCTAATTATGCAAAAATAAACACAATGCATTTCTTGAGCAGTTCATTGTTTTAACAATACAACATGTGCTAAGATAATAAAGCAAATGCAAAATAAAAGTGCACTTGCATTTGGATATTACAAGTCAAGATATTTTCGTTTTTTGGTTTGCAAAAGTTTGTTCAAAGAGTCGTGTGAAAGTAGGTTACTTGTTTTCTATTCCATCTTAAGAATGTTCTGTCCTTGTTGGAGTGCTTCAGACAATCATCTGTCAGTAAATAACAGTCGTACATTTCTATCTAGTGTGCTGCTGAACTGATTGCAGAATTACACACCACAGCTACCGCAGTCTGGCTCGACTTCTGTAATTGGGATTGGACTGTCTGAGAGTCCTCTAAGCTTTAGCAAGCAATAAGTCAAAGCCCAGAATTGCCTATGTTCTTGCAGAAACTCCAGGTCTTTTACATAGACCTGTTAGGTAGCAGAGTAGACAGAAGTGTACAACTGCACTGTGAACTTAGATGCAAAAGGACACAAAGTTCCCATCTCTTAGATGGACCTGAATAATGCAAACGTGTTGTTTTACCCTCAGACAGATATAACTGTTTCATATTAAATGATTGGCATATAACTTGCCCCGCAGCATTGTGCTACAGACAGGATCCCTAAAAAAAGAGGTGTGCTTTTACTTTTATATGTAGTTACACTTAGGAAGTTTGTCTGGTGAATGATAAAATGGGCCAAAAAAGATCCCACAGACTTAGGATCTTGAGGCAACAAAGCATAGGTTTTTTTCTTGTCATTTTTTCTGTCTAAATAAGTTTTATATGTTATATATTTTAAATATATATATATATATATATATATATATATATATTATATATATATATATATATTCCTTACAAAAAGGAATTAATTAAACGATTAATTCAATTTAATTAAATAGTTAAAAATTTAAAAAATTATAATAATATAAAACCTTATTTATATACCAATTTTTCCATTATATTTTATATCTTCCTCTAAGGAACCATTCTGAAGAATATAGATATTCATTAGAATGGATAAGAAAGTAATTTTTTTTTTTACTACTAATAAAATATAATACTATATAATACAAATGTGTTTTATATCAATACAATTTTATTTAATATAATTTTAATTCTTTTTATCTTATTCGCATAGCACAGGGGGTGTTTTGTAGATCTATTTCTATTTATTTATTTTTTGTATCTTTTTCTAAAATTAAAGTTATAATAACACATGTACATTTATTCTAAAATACAATATATATTCCTTAAAATAAGAAAAAAAAATATTTAATTAATTAGAAATGATATAAAAGAGTAATTAAATAATTATAAATGCTAATTATAATTATAATAAATGTATAAATAAAAATTTAATTAAACAATTTACATACATATATATATATATATATATATATTCAGATGCAAAAATGCAAATGGCCTCTAAGTGCCATTTGAAATTTTCTTCTAAAATGAGCATTTTATCATGCTCAGTAATTTCAACGTATATATATATATATATATATATATATATATATATATATATATATATATATATATAAATTACTAACAGTATAATAATATATAATACAAATGTTATTCATATAAACACATTTTTATTTAATATCATTTTAATTTTTATTTAATTATAAAAAATACATATTTTAATAATTAAATGATTAATTAAATTTAATCAAATAGTTAAAATAAAAATAATTAAAATGTAATTTAAAATTGTAATGAATAATTACTTAATTACTTAATTATTAATTAATTAATAAATAATTAATAATTACTTTGAATAATTAATAATTAATTTTAAGAATTGTAATTAATTTGAATTATTTATTACAAATTAATTAAAATGATATTATAACTGTAATGCAACGTTATTCATATACATTTTTTTATTATATTTTTATTCTATATTTTATTCTAAGAAACCATTATGAAATACAGTATGTAACAATAAAATCTAAGTATATTTATATTTTATTTCTTATTCAACATTTTGATTTGTTGATTCAATTAGTATTAGTAGTAGCTTTGATTTGTGTACTGTGACAGGGCTTGGCTGAAAGCCCTACTTCAGGTTTCAGGTTTCACCCTAATTAATTGTTTATTCTCCCAGCTTGTTAAAAAGGCGCCTGCCATTATCCAATAGACCAAAACACACTGTAGAAATTAGTGTCCACCAAGTAGCTGCCAAGTAGGTAGTACAATTACTGGAAATGTTGCTATCAATTACCATCAGTGATGGTTATCTGCTCAAAAGGGCCACTGCGGAAATGCAGTGCAGTTCCAGTGCAGTTCAGCTGTTTCCATCCACTGCCTGTCTCATAACGCTAAGTGGCATTAATGAATACGTCTGACCATGCTGACAGGACGTGTCTATGACACAGACCATATGTTAGGTCTTGCCCAGTTAATACATCCTGATTGTCATCTAGTGAGATGGAGCGATCATCGCGCTGGGTGATTGCCCTAAACATATGCTGGTATGCAGATGTTTCGCCCTCGTTAATTAAGCCTTCCGAACAGCTCATCTCCTGTCGCGCCTGCAGTGTCTTGTGTGTTTTGTGTGTCTGTGCTCAAAGAGCATGCAATGGGTGTACAGACTGTTCCTCTGCTGAGTATTTCTGTGCTGGCTGGTGCAAAACAAAGGGGAGGAAAATTATGACAGACCCTGTGACAGTCTCTAGACACTCTGAATGAGATGATCTATGATGGTATAATAATTCTTTCAGACACATATTTGGCCTTTATTGAATCAAATCACCATTGTCTGGTTCTAGGGCAAATTCATTTCTGCCATATGATGTCAGATTATCTTAGAAAATTATTAAACTCTAACAGCTTTTACTTTTTACAATTTTAGAATTTTACTTATCTTGTGACACTGAAGACTGAAGTAACAAGTAGCAGCCATATCGCATGGCAACGAGTGTGATATCGCGTTTATACATTTTGACGGCACGAGTGTGTAAGTACATAAACAACAACAGAATGTCTTAAAAAAAAAAAACCTTTCTGTGCGAACTACTTTCTTCGCCAGTTTAACAGCTGAGCCCAAGCCTCCATTATTCATTCAGTATTGTCTCTTTAAAACAATAACGAAGGAACGTTGAGTTGCTTCACTGAAAACTTATTGTATTAGTATTAAAAGCTCACTGTATTATGTAGAGTATTATGAAACAGAGATGGACTGAGTGAGTGTGATTACCTGCATCTGATACAGCATTCATTCTTCAGTTCAATCTCATATTCACAATAAAACATTAGCTTGTATGTCTCTGCTCAGGAAAGCAATATCGTTGTCACGCTGCTTAGTGCATCTGTTGACCGTCTCTTACAAGCTGTTGTTGAAAGTAAAAATAACTTCCTTATTTACAACCCTGTTTCAGTCTCTTTCAATATAAAAGTCTTTACTGCTGACTCACCTATAAAAACAGTCTCTTGTCGCCATCTAATTTTAGTGCCATGTTACATTTTTTTTTTTTTTAAATCTAAAATTACGAGATTAAAGTCATAATATTTCAAGAAGTCAAAAGTCGAAATATTACGAGAATAAAACCGAAATGTTTCAAGAATAAAGTAAAAATTATGAGAATAAAGTCAAAATGTTTAGAGAATAAAGTCAGTTACGAGAATAAAGTCGAAGTGTTTAGAAAATAAAGTCAAAATCATGAGAATAAAGTCATAATGTTTTAGAAAATAAAGTAAAAGTTATGAGAATAAAGTCAAAATTTTTTGAGAATAAAGTCAAAATTATGAGAATAAAGTCAAAATTTTTTGAGAACAAAGTCAAAGCGTTTCGAGAATAAAGTCAAAATTATGAGAATAAAGTTGAAATGTTTCGAAAATAAAGTCAAAGTTACGAGAATAAAGTCGAAATGTTTTGTGAATAAAGTCAAAATCATGAGAATAAAGTCATAATGTTTCGAAAATAAAAGGTTACGAGAATAAAGTCTACATTTTTCGAGAATGAAGTCAAAATTATGAGAATAAAGTCAAAGTGTTTCAAGAATAAAGTCGAAATTATGAGAATAAAGTTGAAATGTTTCGAAAATAAAGTCAAAGTTACAAGAATAAAGTCAAGGTGTTTTGAAAATAAAGTAAAAGTTACAAGAACAAAGTCAAAATGTTAAAAATAAAGTCAAAGTTACAAGAATAAAGTTGAAATGTTTTGAGAATAAAGTCAGTTACGAGAATAAAGTCAAAGTGTTTTGAGAATAAAGTCAAAATTATGAGAATAAAGTCAAAATTTTTCTAAATGTATTCACCTCAGTTTAAGCAGCATGTGATTTTATTCTCGTAATTTTGACTTTATTCTCAAAACATTTTGACTATATTCCTTAATACGACTTTAGTTTTAGATGTTTTTTTTCACGTGCCACTAAAACGTCAACATAGTTTCCCACTACTGAATACTATTATTAATTACAACTATTATTTATAAAAATATTTACTGAATAATAATATTTAATAAACAACAGCCATCATAAAAGTTGCTAGGCAATAGCATAAAATATAACATGGTGAGATTTTGCCCTGAGTCAAAACTATTTTTTGGAACAAATAATTGATTTAAGAGGACCAGAAAGAACTATTGTGTGTGTACATATAAACAGTTTATTGCATTGTCAATGCCTTTTAGTTCGCATTAGTCTGACCATGTGTAATAATGCATATGCAATGAAGTTCTTAAATGTGAATGAATAAAATGCATATTGTATTATTAAATAACACCATGTTGGATAACACCACAATTGAAACTGACAATTTGGTTTCAGTGGAGAAGCCGTGGCAGTTAAAGTGATGTAGCATTTAGTCCAATAAAACATAAATTAGACATGATATGACATGTGTTTCAGGAGAACTGATTATGCATATTATTTTATAATTTCATTAGCTAGAGATGTAATATTCATAGATTTTAAAATAAACTGTATTTTTTAAACTTGAACTGGACTGCGCAGCTCAGAGAGTTTTCACACAAAGCAGACCAGCAGTAATACAATGTCACTCTTTGTTTCTTTATAGACTACATGAGGATATCTCAGGTGCATTGCACAACTTAAGAGGTTTCTAACTTCAGGCGGTGTCTGTGATGTTGCTTCGAATCACATACACTTTAAAAGTGGGACGAGTTTTTGTAGAGCGCCTCTGACGTGAGTGCAGCATCTGACCTTGAGACTGCTGATCTGGCAATAAAGAAGCTGAAGGTAAACTCATCCAACATCTGCTTTGATATCAGCTTTATCTATGTCCAAACACTGACAGATGGTCCTGTTGGGGATTCTGAAAGAGTGACAAAATTATTCCGTTACCTTTAAATAACCTTCATAATAAAGCAAAAGATAAAAAGAAAACATTTGACTCAGAAACTATAGAGCTGAAGGTGAATCTTCAGTGATGTTGAACACAGGTGCAGTGGTGGTTTGATGTAATCAGATTTCATCTTCTTTCATTGAACATTTTAATGAACAGATTCCACAGGGAATTCCGTGCATGGAGCCAGAACCAATTCCGACAGATGGAACGATCAGCATGACATATAGAAGAATGAGCCAGGAATCTGATAGCTCGAGACCACCATGTGTGGACAGTATGGCCAGCCCGAGCTCCAACTTCACCGATTGCCCAATTTGCAATCGTACAGCTCTATGGGTGAGCAGAGCGTGGAATTCCTGAACTGTGACCATAAAGAGTGCCAACTCTGTTTTATCAACATGCTGAGACTCCAGCCGTGTCAAATGCCTCCTATGTCGGCAGAAAATCCCTTTTTTTTCTCTGGGAGACCCATAAAGATACCTTTTAGAATTCTTATCAGAGATGGTGCAGTTGTTTCGGACTCCCTTGCAAGCTTGTGCAAACTGACGAATGAGATAATGCAATTTAACATAGCTGCTTCATTCTTGTCGTCCAGGCTGTTCTGGCATTAGCCCTGTTGTTTGCTCTGCAAACTAGCCGCAGGCTGAGAACTCCAACGGTGAACTAATTTATTGAACTTGACAACAGATGCCACTAAAAATTTTTTGAAAGAAATGTGAGCGATGCTTGCCCATGCAAAATCCGCTGCCAAAATTCTAGGGTGTTCTGGGAGGTTGCCAGGTTTTTAATATCATTTGATCTTATTAATTTTATTTTACACATCTATATAATACATAACATTTTCAGAGTGAAATAAAGATATAAATAAGCTGTCATTCAATACTGTGCACAGCCTTGAAACACCAACAATTTTCCCTGTTCACTGTCATCAATAATTAGGACACGCATGCATACAGAAAATGGTTTAAAAATAATAAAAAGTCTAAAATATACATCACATATATCATTGTCTAGATCCTGACAGAAGTCTTTTGATGTGGATTAAAACTGCAAAAATAGAGCAGCTATATTGTGCGTCAGTTTAAGAACAGACAGTCCTCTTTTTCGTTTTAAATAGCATATTTCTGGTGTAACATTTGGCTCGTCTAAAGTTCTCCTCTTGGTCTGCGTCCTAGTTTTCTGAAGAAGAGATTGGACATCATTTATAACCATAGCAACCTTGTGAGGTTGGTGCAATGCCACGGTACTTCTGTGTGCATACTTGATCTGAAGATGTTCGTTGTCTTGGACTTTACTATTTTACCCAATCTGGCCTAAAAATGTGCTATTTACAGGTTGGAGGCAGAGGTCAATCAATATTACCATGTTTTAAGATATTATGTTTTCTATGTTCTCACACTTAATATTAATGTTACAGGACATATTCTTTCATTTAGGCTGCACATACAGTTTGCAGTGCTAGACCAAGTCACTATTTATGGTGATAGAAAAAGGACAGAGATGGAAGGATAAGTCATCAATTATAGATTGACATACCAACATACATAAGAAACACATCATGTAGGTCGGCACAGTCCTCGGTTGGCATCTAGGACAAGCCAGAACAGCAGTGAAACGTTTCTTCTTAACTCATTACTAGCCTGAAAGCACACACACAGATAATATAATAAATAATTCTGAGGGTTTTTTTTTTTAGTTTTTAAAGAAATCACTTGGTTTAAAATACATTAACATTTCAAATATTTGCTGCTTACCCTTATTGAGAATCCTGAAAAAAGTATCATGGTTTCCACAAAAATATAATGCAGCAAAAACGGTTTTCATGATAGTAATAAAAACCGAATAACTGAGCACCATATTTCAATGGTGTGGTGTAAATTCATGTTCCAATTAATGTCAGTAACAATGTAGACCGTGTATTTTATTTGTCAACTTATATTCAGCTATTCTTTTTAATAGTTAACTATTTTTTAATTTATCGTATCATCAGTCATCAAAGCTCCGTAAATATTGGTCAGGCAGGCTGAGATTTACTTTAAATTTCAACAAGCTCACTAAAATTACTAAAAACTCCCACAGATCATGTTTTTGTGCCAAATTATATCTAATTTTGACGTAACAAAGTGGTTATATCTAAGTGTGTGAGTTGTTTACTTACCTTTTATAACTCCTCTTCCCATCATATTGTTCATTCAGAACCTTTTTCGCGACCGCGGAACTCACACGAACACAAGAGGCGGGATTTATCGCATGAACCAATCACAGCCGATCATAACCAGTCTCATCCAATCATACCGCAATGGAAGCATTAACGTGGAAGTACAGCTGCATTCGCCATCTCGTAATTCCGAGATTCTACTCTGAATAATGTGTTTCTATGGCAACACTATCAACGCCAAAGCCCTCACGTCCTCCTGAACTCGTAATTACAACTTGTAAACCCGGAATGTTTTTAGAATTACGACTTAAACCAGTTACAGATGTACCACGTGACCGCCGTCAGGTTCGTTTCAGAGCTACTAAGGGCTCTACCCATAGATATATATAGAATGACTAGATGTCTCGTCTGCGTTGCTGGCCAACGGAGTCAAACGTCCGCATATGGCGGACATCTTACCACAGGCTGCTCGCTCACCCAAAATATTGTGTTGATAGTAAAACATGTAATTTTTAAATAGCCATAACGTGCTCAATTGTTAACCGATTTTCAAACGGTTTGATTTATTATAAACGTCAAATATGTAGTTATGACACTGAATACTTTTGAATAATTATCTTATGTTCTAAAAAATAGAATAATGTTCTAGAATAGGTAGACTAAGCCTACAAGATTTCCCTTAACAAATATACATCAAGAAACACTGCATGTTGAAATCCCCACCCTGTACAGTGATGACAATAACACAGCACAAAGAACTAAAGTCCATATTTCCAAATTGTTAATAAAAATAGTTTTACACATAAAATGGTAGTAAACCAGTTTGTTTAGACATTATAAAGGCACTTTTCAAAGATTTTTGAAGATTTATTAAAATCAATGTTTGGACAGAGGTTTTTTTTTTTTTTTACATTTTCATTAAAAATTTAGCGAAGTAACGAAGGTGTCCCAGTGGTGCTGGTTCTGGTCCTCATCCGAAAAAGTCTGGCATCTTGTCAGCAATTTCCTGTAGAAATCATAATGTAAGATGTTTTAACAAACCGACCAGACAGGAAATCATGTGTAAATTCAGTTAAATCATGTTTATAATGTGTGTATTATATTGAAAAGAAAGCGTAATTCTGCCTCGCCCCAAATTACTGGGTAGCTAGTAGCCTAGCTAGCCGTGATACACAACTAAACTGCACGATTAAGTCAGTTTTTTGTTTTTTTTTCGAGGAGAAAAGCTGCAATTTCAACATGTTCAAGCATCCAGAAGTATAATCACGTTAATAACATTTGTAAGAAAACAAACAGTTTGTAAATCTGTCAAGATTTCAGAGAGTTAAGAGTATTAACGTTTGTTCAGGTCACTTACCTTACCTCAGGTTACCTCCGTTTACCTCAGGTTCGACTGATCCCGCCAGAAAGCCAGCCTGTGGTAAGATGGCCGACCTGTGCGGACGCTCTAGACCTCGACGTAACACATCTAGTCATTCTATATATATCTATGGCTCTACCTACGAGTCCGACAACATGGAAAGCTATGAGTAAAATGTCACGTGTTGTCATCTCGGAATTACGGTAATTACGACATGTCGTTAAGGCAGCATAAGCCTATGGGTGAGACCCCCGGATCATTTTATTTATTTATTTTTTTTTATTTAGTATTTCAACAACATCTTAACAGAACAATATCCACCTCATTTTTCAACACGGAAGTAAGCTGTTTTGTGGTAATGTGTTAGACTTCCTGTTCATAAACTGCCATAGAGAAATAATGAGTATAATGAGAAATAAAGAGTAAACGGTAAACAGTTTGCACTACAAACCAGTATGTTCATAATTAAGATAATACATTAAAATAATATAGTAAGACACACCAATTTGCAATATCAAGCAGCAAAACGAGCTGTTTTGTACAGCTAAAAATAGCTGGACGCAGATGAGACCGGAAGCCAGACACATAAAATTCACAAATGCTCTTACGGTAAGAAAAAGGTGGATAGGGCGTCTGTTGTAGTGAATTTAGTTTTCGCCAACCTAGAGAGGCGAATTAGGGTAGTGATGGGTACTCACGTCACAGATGACGTTATGATTCTTGGATCACGTGTCAATTAATGTTCGGTTATGAGTACATCGCATAAGAAAGATTGGTGGGATCTCTAACTTGTAGAACCTCTTATTGTATTATCAACACAAGGAAGACACAAGTTATAATAAAATCAACTTTATTAACAAAAGATAGACAAAAGTAATCAACAACTACTAAATTAATACCATGAATGGAAAAGGAATAAGATGCATAAAATGTAAGCGATTATGTTGGGTGTTGCTATGTCAGAGCTACGTTATCTGGAAAGATAAACTTGGTACTCTGAAACCAATAAGGTGAAGAACCTTATTATGCATCAAACAAATACGTGTAAGATTTGTTATCAACTGCAGTCAGCTATATAATATCTAATAGGGGTGTAACGGTACACAGATGTCATGGTTCAGTACATAATTGTTAAAAAAAACAGTAATTTCTAATAGCAGGAATATATTCCAACATACAATAAAAAAAAAACAATTAATTTAGCTTGATTTGACTCATCTCACACTTTATTAACACTTAAACATATTTTTTCTCATTGATGTATAAGATCTTACAAAACCCCCTTATAAAACTGGACCTTAAGTATCATCTTATCTTCTTTTTTTGCTTCTATTGCCACACACACACACACACACATTAGAGGTGTGTCATCTTCTAATTAGTCCTGACTATTCTTTGGTAAATGGTCTGTCTCTATGAGCTTGCGTGTGTGTTGGCAAGAGCATCATTATATAACGGCTGCAGTGCAGGCTGGCCCAGCTGTATTGATGTGCAGAGATGTGGGAGTCGGGGGGAGGGAGCTGAACACGACCGAGGCCAGTGAGAACCTTGTCGCTTGGTCAGCCTTTTGTGTGGCTCCCAGCAAGCGAGAGACATCCGAGTATAACAACACCTCAGACAGCGAAGCAGCACGCACCACTGCCAGTGTATTCACGACTAAACACACACACCTATGCCATCTAAAAACATAAACAGAATACAGAACTCATTCTTGAGGTAATAACATGCATAACTAAATCAGCTTCCGTTATATTATATATCGATATATATCTGTGCTATAATTTGACTTCATAATACAAATGCATAAAAGTAAATACAGCCCTGCAGCTATATAAAGATGCCCCCCCTGAGGCGTGTGATACATTATTTAAAGTCGACAGCATAACTAGATCAATTGTGACCTAATTTACAAATCCCCTCTTCATATCAGACTGTGACATTCACATGTAGAGGGATTATTTCCCACGGATAATGAAATATTAATAGGGTTTCGATTGCAGGTTCTCAAACAAGGCGAAATTAAATCAAAATCACAATGAGCGGAATCTGACAAAAACAAACACAAAGCAAGGCCAAATGCGTATGCAATCTGCATATTAATATGCCAACATTAACCATTCAAGAGATTTGCATGTTTTGTGGTCCATGTTTATAAGACGTGTCACTTCGTCTCATTAACACCCTGCGTTGCCAGCGCGTACAAAATGCCTACATGTGAATACTTTGAAACTTCACACTTCAGGAGAGAGGCTTGTTTCCTTGGTAACCATTTTTTCCCCTTTTGTCCTTATGTGCCTACCAGTGCATAATGCTGCTCAACACATGCACCTGCATAGAAAGCGCTACCCTTTTTTCCCACAAGCGAACAGTACACTCTTTTTTATTTTCAAAGCACTGCTCTTGTCTGGAGCTTTGACATGCATCTTTGAAAATAAAGCAAAAATGAAGGGTTTTGCACAGCTGCCATTTGAAAACACATAGCAGAAGATGCTCAGAGAAGCAGGAAGGCCTCTCAGACGTGCCACTTTAAGCAATTACTTTTAAAGTCTAGGTTTGAGAGATGGAGCAAGTGATTTCATGATTGAAAATGCTGAAATATAGATGCTGTGTTTGCATAATTGATCATCAGTCCTTAAAATACGACTTTGAGCATTGGTGGTAACATTTAGCCGTCTCAAGTAAGTCTTTTTGGGTGCTTCGTGCTTTAAAGAAACCAATACAGTGATATAAATACAACTAAAAAAAAATAAAAAATAGCATCAGGGCCTGTCTTATAGCAATACACTTTATCTATACACTACCAGTCAAAAGTTTTTGAACAGTAAGATTTTATTTTTAAAAAAAGTCTCTTCTGCTGAACAAACCTGCATTTATTTGATCCAAAATACAACTAAAGTAATATTGTGAAATGTTTGTACTATTTTCTATTTTAATATATTTTGAAATCTAATTTATTCCTGTGATCAAAGCTAAATTTTCAGCAATCAGAAATCATTCTAATATGCTGATTTGCTGTTCAAGAAACATTCATTATTATTATCAGTACTTAAACTGTTGAGTACATTTTTTTCAGGATCCTTGGATGAATAGAAAGATCCAAATATTGGCATTTATCTGAAATAAAAAGCTTTTTTTAATATTACACACTATGCCATTTAAAAGCTTGGAGTCAGTATAACTTTTTTGGTAAAGAAATTATTACTTTTATTTAGCAAGGATGCTTTAAATTGATCGAAAGTGATGATAAAGACATTAATGATGTTTAAAAAAAAAAAATCAATTTCTGATAAATGCTGTTCTTTTGAACTTTCTATTCTTAAAAGAAACCTGAAAAAATTCTACTCAGTTGTTTTCAACATAATAATAATAATAATAATAAACATTGTTTTTTTTGAGCAGCCAATTAGAATATTAGAATGATTTCTGAAGAATCATGTGACCGGAGTAATGAAGCTAAGAATTCAGCTCTGAAATCACAGGAATAAATTACATTTTAAAATACATTCAAATAGAAAACAGTTATTTTAAATAGTAAAAACATTTCATGCTATACTTTGGATCAAATAAATGCAGGCTTGTAAGCAGAAGAGACTTCTTTTCAAAGTCTTTCAAAAAAAAAAAATCTTACTGTTTAAAAACTTTTGACTGAAAGTGTACATTATTTGGCTTAAACAGTGTATTGGGAAAGAATTTAAGGAAATATCTCAATCTGACCATGCTTTAACCCTTTATACACGTTTTGTAACCCATTTAATCCCACAGTTTTTGAACAAGCACATGCATTTTACATCTTACGTAATGAAATGATGTGTTTTATTTAGGGTCACATTTGCTACTGATAAAAAACTTAAGATAAAATTTCTCAATTATACCCAATGGATTGCATAATAACATAATATAACCAATTTTTGTCTCGTTTAATGTAGCAACACTTTGAGATCTACAGTTTTATAATGTGAATAAATCAGTTATTTAAAATGGGCCGTTCACAAATTTGATTAATGGCATGCTTAGCTAATAACTAATTTTGTTTGTGTAATTTTATTACATTGATAATAGACCCTTTAAATATTGCTAAATATAATAGCTGTATCTGTATTATGACATATTTCATCTTCACTTGATCTTTCAGCTAGGTACAAGAACTCTGTTCATGTAAAATGTTTAGGCTAAATGAAATCAATCATTCACAGTTAAGAACTATCTGTACATTAGCTCTTATAAGACCAAAAGAACTGATCAAAATTCTATAAGTGGGACTAAATGCGTTAGAAACACTGGAATGTGTCGATAAATCGTCGACACTTGACTGTCAAAACCATATGATTTTTTCTACCCATTTATGCTTTTACAAAAAAAAAAGCACTTCGCTCCAAATGGAAAAACAATTCTAGCTCTTTTTTTAATTTCACGCTTGGATTGTTTGTGACATCGGAGCGTTTCAATTCTAGCGGAACGCCAACGCGAAAAACTGGAGGAGGTGCGGGGGCGCGCGTAAAAGAGCGCGCACAGCTGTCAGCACCAAGGACAGCGCTCCGCCGCAGAACAACAGCCGACGCGCAAAGAGGCGGACGATACGAGACGCATCACTGATTTCTGCTGCCAGGCTTCATGTAGTATGCGACTTTCTCGCTCTGCCTGTCTGCAGCCTGACTTAACAAGGGGGAATTAGGAGAAAGGCTGCAGTGAATGCCGGTTCTCTCAGATGCCATCGTTTAAACGAACCGGGCACCATGAACAGATCGCCGCAGTGTGTGTGAATTTCGCACCTGGGATTTTTTAAAGTCTAAAACTGCCACACTGGACATTGCTCTCATTCTTCACAAGCGAATAGCTCAAACACGAGCCTCCTGCAGCACTAAGAAGGGAGGACATTGGGGCTCTCCGTGCGCTCTACTGGCCCTCCACACGATGCGTCTGCTTCTGCTGGCCGCGTTGTTCTCCTGCTCCTGCGTGCGGGGCGGCTGTGAGCCCAAGATTGTGAACATCGGGGCCGTCCTGAGCCAGAAAAGATACGAGCAGGTGTTCAAGGATGCGGTCACTCAGGCGAACCAGGTGTACGGACGGGATAAATTCAAGTTGACCGCCATCTCTGTCACTCACAAAGCCAACGCGATTCAGATGGCGCTGTCTGTGTGTGAGGATCTCATTTCCAGTCAGGTGGGATTTTTAGTATCAGCTTTGTGCCATGTGTCAAAATCTAGTATTAAATAACATGGGTTAAAAGTTGCCCGAGGGGTAAACATGTCCATGCAATATGCACCATTCAGACTGAATTAATTTTTTTTAGCTTTGATAAGACAGTGTTTTGAAATGCATGACATCCATTACAAGTACCACTGAAAAGTGTGGCGTTAAATATGCAAATATATTCATTAGAAAGAGCTACAAATATACTGATGCCACCTAATAATTTCTAAACATATACATATGCAATGTGAAACTGCAATAATACCCCATATCTGTCCCTTAAAATTACGTTTGTTTGCATACTATTCAGCTGATTAAGTCATATTAAATGATATTTTTGACTTGAGTACAATTATTGAAATTTTAAATAAACTCTGGAATCTGAGGGTGCAAAAAAAAATCTAAATACTGAGAAAATCACCTTTAAAGTTGTCCAAATGAAGTTCTAAGCAATACATATTACTAATCAAAAAATAGGTTTTGATATATTTACAGTAGGAAATTTACAAAATATCTTCATGGAACATGGTCTTTACTTAATATCCAAGAAATATCGATAATTTTGACCTATACAATATATTGTTGGCTATTGCTACAAATATACCCATGCTACTTAAGACTGGTTTTGTGGTCCAGGGTCACATAAATTTATATAAATACTATATAAATAGATAGTGAGGGTGTATGTCATTTAAAAAAATGCTGGAAATAAAAGTAACCATATGTGACCCTGGACCACAAAACCAGTCATAAGGGTCATTTTTTTGAAATTGAGATTTATACATCATCTGAAAGCTGAATAAATAAGCTTTCCATTGATTTATGGTTTGCTGGTATAAGATAACTATTTGAAGGTCTGGAATCTGAGGGTGCATCTAAATATTGTGAAAATTGTCTTTTAAAGTTCTCAGCAATGCATATTACTATAATCAAAAATTACATTTTGATATATAGTTGGAAATGTACAAAATATCTTCATGGAACATGATCTTTACTTAACATCCTAATGATTTTCAGCATAAAAGAAAAAGTGATCATTTTGACCCATACAATGTATTTTTGACTATTGCTACAAATATACCCGTGCTACTTAAGACTGGTTTTGTGGTCCAGGGTCACATATAATTTCTACATATTCCAGCCTTAAAATGTAACCTAATATGGCACTGTTGATTCACTTATATTTAATAATATTTTTGACTTGAATAAAACCTGTTATTCATATATTTCCACATGAAACACTTTTTTTAGGTTAGCCAACATAATAGTTTTACAGTGTAGTCACTGACCTGTGGAGACTCACTTGGACAGCTGAACTTGGTTTGGATTGTGGCAGTAGATTGAAGCTGCATAATTTGTTTAGATGTCTAAACAGGACAGCCTGTCAGTTGATGATCCAAGCAGGTCGATGGACTCACGGTGGGAGGAAAGGTTAACGTACTGTAGCTGACCCCACAGAGCTTTGATGGCAGGAATGAGTGAGATGACGATGCTGGCCGAGGGCAGCAGCTGCAAAATAAACTAGGTGACGCATGAAAAATCAATGGTTTGCAGAATGCAAGCAGTTTCTACTTTCACAGAGTATTACTGTGCTTGGTAAAAATAAAGATGGGGGTGGAGAGGTCAGCAAAGCATCAGTATCTGAAAAACTGCTAAATGTCTTTGGGAGAGGATGCTACTGCAAATCAAAAATGCTTGAAACATATAGCATATATGTTGCAATTATAAATACACCATATATGTTGCAATGCACAACCACATTTTCATTTTCTATAAACATTTTCATTTCATTTTCTTTAGATAGATAGATAGATAGATCTGCAGTAGCTATTCCCTGCATGAAGTGTAAATGAGAGACATTTTCACTACTGTCATACTCGTGGGAGTAATTCTGCCTGATGCGCCGTTTCATTAAAAGCCCGCACACGCAAAATCACATTAAGCGGTTCCGCTTTAAGTGCTCTCTGGGCCGGTGATGTCATTACAAAAGTGCTGAGGTAGGAGTCTATCTTAGACCTGGATACTGCACTGAACTAAAACTGGGCTGAACATCAATCTCTCTCTCCTGTCCTGTTCATGGTGCTGCTTTGTTCATTCTCTCACTAATATTCATACCCGCTATCAACCTCCAATGGGTTTCTAGTGCTTAATCATGTACATACCTTTGACAAATTTGGGCTGTACGGTTGTGTAGCTAGTTAGCAGGATGTCAGGATAATTGCTGAATTGATTTCTTGGTTATGTGAGATTCTTCCATGCGAATCTGCTGTATCGCTCAGCTTTAGCGCCTTTGGCTCAGTGATGTCTCTGCCCACTCTGAAGACGCTCTGTGACAGATGGAGCCGATGCCGGAGGGTCTCTTTGGAAACACATAATGTTTTTTTCCATTGTTGTTTTTCCTTCTCAATGCAGCATATTTTTTGAAAAACAAAAACATGTTTATATATGACGGACAGATTCCTTTTTGTCTCTCTTGCTCCCTTAAGTCCAACCAAAAATCCTTCATCATCAATCAATCAAACTGTCTATCTGTCTCACTGGGAAGTGATTTATAGATTTAGTCACAGAATAAGGCCACATCCGTGAGTCACAGCAATCACTCCGCTGTGATCAAGTCTTGACCGCTAGTTTGTATTCAAACCAGTTCTGTCATCTCATCCGCAGGTGTACGCCATCCTGGTGAGCCATCCACCACAGTCCAATGACCATCTGACGCCTACTCCGGTCTCCTACACTGCAGGGTTCTACCGCATACCTGTAGTAGGGCTCACCACCAGGATGTCCATTTACTCAGACAAGGTGAGCTGTGTTGAGAGAGAAATTTAAAGGGATAGTTCACCCAAAAATGAAAATTCTGTAAATAATTACTCAACCTGAACCCGTAAGACCTTCGTTCATCTTCGCAACACAAATTAAGATATTTTTGATGAAATCCAAGAGCTTTCTGAGCCTGCATAGACAGCGACGCAACTGACACGTTCAAGGCCCAGAAAGGTAGTAAGGACATCGTTAAAATAGTCATGTGACATTAGTGGTTCAACCGTAATTTTATGAAGCTATGAGAATACTTTCTCTGCGCAAAGAAAACAAAAATAGCGACTTTACTTAACAATTTCTTCTCTTTGTGTGCAAGAAGTATTTGCGTATCTTCATAACTTCACGGTTGAACTACTGATGTCACACGGGCTAATCTGTCCTTACTTACTTTTAGGGTCTTGCATTTTTTTTAGTTGCATTTTTGTCATTGCAAGGTCAGAAAGCTCTCCAATGTCATCTAAAATATCTTAATTTGTGTTCTGAAAATGAATGAAGGTCTTACAGGTTTTGGAATGACACGAGGGTGAGTAATTAATGACAGAATTGTTATTTTTGGGTGAACTATCCCTTTAATTATTCAGTTTCAGTATGAATCATTTTGGGTATTAATGGGTGATTTTTCAGATGGGGACTTTTGGTCCCTATAGGCTTTTAGAAAATAAATTTCCATGCTATGACTAGTTTAATTTGTCTGTTAACATAAAAATGATAAAAGTGTAGCTTAGCTTGACTGGAAATAACCCCCCCCCCCCCAAAAAAAAAAAAAAAAAATTCTGTTTGTAAGTGATATTCTCATTAATTGTTGGGATTTTTAGTTACTTTATTTGCAGGTTTAGTTGTTATGCCAATGGGTGGCAAGAAGTGACTCTTTTTATAACTGAGTCAGTGAATCATTAATTCAACTGATTTGTTTAAAATGTTGATTAATTCACGAATTAAATTAGTGGCTGTCTTTATGAGTGAGTCATTGAATCATTCATTCAAATGATTCATTCACATCTTTGATTTGTTCAGGAACTAAATAAGTGACTGTCTTTTTGAGTGAGTCTGTGAATCATTCATTCAAATGATTCATTCACATCTTTGATTCATTAAGGAACGAAATAAGTGAGCGTCATTATGCAAACAATTTGTTCAGAAATGCTGATTCATTAAGTGACGAAACAATTAACTTGTTTGTCAAATACCTATATTTTATTTTTAGTTAATTTTCACACAATAATTACTGAAGTAGATTATCTTAGTTTTTAAAATTGAATATTTTTACGGTGTAATTTTATAATTGCAAAAGAATCAAATCTATAAAATAGAACTGAACAACCTTTTTTAATAAATAATACTAATAAAGAAATCCTGAAACTATGGAAAATTATTATTATTATTATTATTATTATTTAAAAGTCTATGAGTAGTTTAATTTGCATGGTAACATAAAAATTACAAAAGAACAACTTGACTGGAAAAGACCCAAATTAAAAAAAAAAAAAAAAATTCTGTTCATAAGTAATATTCTCATTAATTGTTGGGATTTTTAATTACTTAATCTGCAGGTTTAGATGTTATGCCAATGGGTGGCAACAAGTGGCTCTTTTTATAACTGATTCAGTGAATCATTAATTCAACTGATTTGTTTAAAATGTTGACTAATTCAGGAATTAAATTAATGGCTGTCTTTATGAGTGAGTTGTTGAATCATTCATTCAAATGATTTATTAAGGAACAACATAAGTGACCGTCTTTATGCAACCAATTTGTTCAGAAATGCTGATTCATTTAGTAATGAAACAACTGACTTGTTTGTCAAATACCTATATTTTATTTTTAGCTAATTTTCACACAATAATTAGTGAAATAGATTATCTTAGTTTTTAAAACTTAATATTTTTATGGTGTAATATGGTGTAAATCTATAAAATAGAATTGAACAATCTTTTTTAATAAATGATAATAAAAAAAAAAAATCCTGAAACTATGGAAAATTATTCCCACCATGGAATAAAAAAAAAATTAAAAAGGCAATTGCATCTTTTTATGTCACAGTTCGGACTGTTTTTCTTTTTCAGAATTGCAAGACATAAACTCAAAATTGCAAAAAAAAAAAAAAAAAAAAAAAAGAATTGTGAGATCTTAATTTGCAGTTGTGAGTAATGGGGTTTCTTGCTTTATTCTTTCTTTCTTTATTTTTATTCCTTGGTGGAAACAGCCTTCCATATGAAAAACCCTTTTATTATTTCAATTAAATAAAAAAGACACATTTTTAAATGTTGTGTCCCATCTTTCTTCTTTTCTTTTCACCTTCTAGCAGTAGCCAAAACAACAATTTAAAAAATAAATAACACCTGTAATTGAAAAAACATCCTTTATTATTTCACCAAAAATAAAAAAGAATGGCCTCCTACCTTTTTTCTCCCTTCCCTTCTTCCAGAGCATCCATCTCTCATTCCTCCGCACAGTGCCACCCTATTCCCACCAGGCACATGTGTGGTTTGACATGATGCGGGAGTTCCGCTGGAATCACATCATTCTAATCGTCAGTGACGACCACGAAGGCAGAGCGGCACAGAAAAGACTTGAAACTCTTCTGGAGGAGAGAGAGACCAAGGTAAGCTATTCCCAGTTCCAGGATTCCCAGCGCGTGCTTGTATGCAAGCTTGTGTGTATCAAACGCAAAAGTCTTCTATGTACGTAACTGTTTTACTTTTTTGTCATGTGATCACATCTCTCATGCCATGTTGTAAATGTTGGCTAACATTCTAAAACCAAAGGCGTCAGCCATGTCTAATGTGGTCTGATTTGACTTAACGTGCGTTATTTGCTCATTCCATGTTGCTTTCTACCATAGTCAAAAACTCCTGTGTCTATCCACAACAGGAGCAAAATGAAAACCATAACCTGGGGCGCTGCAAAGCATCAGTGACTTTTTGAACGTATATTTATGCTATGTTTATACACTATGTAAGTTGGTATTTTTGTAGCTTTGAGCCACAGATATGAATCTTGCAATTGGCAAGTCTATCGTCAGTGTCTCATGAGGTGCTTTAGAGCTGTGATTGCTTCATAAATACAGTGGTGCATTGTGGGAATTTTGCTCTTACAGAGGTGCTGCTCAGTTTCCTTGGGGATGAAAGCTAAATCACCAGCCCACATCCCCCCTGCTCAGCGCTGAGGTAATTATTGTTGCCCTCATTGCTGCGAGAGATTATTAACAGTGAAACTATTTAGGTATGGTGCGAATTGAGCTACATACCCACAGAGACATTTCTGGTGCTGGAAGACTGTTGATAATCCAAATAGATGCTTTATTTCCATTTTTCATTTTCTTCTCACAATTATTTTTGGAGGGGTCACCAGTCCTAGGAGATAAGACACGACCAAAGAAAAAAAATACACTCACTTAAAACACATATATGCATAATTTACCTATTTATCTAGAAACAAAATCACATTTATGCATGTGTATATATATATATATATATATATATATATATATATATATGTATAAAACATTACCCACAGAATGTGTGACTTACCATGTGATCATGTAAATAGGGGATTTCTGCCACAGAATGTTTTTTAAATGCCTTTTGTGCATTGTGCTGCTTATTTAAAAAAAAATAAATAAATAAAAAAAAAAAATAAAAAAAAAATAAATAAATATAATATATATATATATATACTTTCTGTCTGATTGCATTTTTTCAGTTAAAATTTGGTTTAAATGCATTAAAAAGATGTACCCACTTTAACTTAAAAGATTAGTTATTTGTCATTTTTCTGTTATTCAAAGTCAAAATATCATGTGGTGCGACCATTCGGACATAACTATTGCTTTAGAAATGTCTTTGAAATTACCATTCATTTATTCTGATGAATTTTCTGCATTATTTGGCATGATTTCTAAAGTGTTTTGTAATCCTGCATAAAATTGCAAAGCATTTACATTTATAATATACAAACAAACATTGTCCGATGATTTCCATTTTATGAAATATCATGATATAAGGCCTTTGCATCATTTGGAGCGACCACTCATCATGTGGTGCGACCAATAATAGGAAAACTGTATTAAAATAAAAAAAAATATCTAATTTCTGTGGTTGAAACATGAATCACTGCTACAGCATGCTTAAGCGAATGGTATTTTTAAAACATTTCGATCAGTTTAATGCAATTTACAGGAAAAATAAGTCTGCTAGCTACATTTAAGAAGGCAACTGTGAAATTCTAAAACAAAAATATGAGATCATTATTTAAAAAAAAAAAAAAAAAAAAAGCATTAAAGTTAAGCATTTAAGGAAATGAATTAATTTTAATATAAATCATGGTCGCACCACATGACTTTTTTTAAGATATGGCCAATTCATCGAGACGAAAAAACACTAAAATCACTTTAAAAAACATTTTAAAATTTTAATATGAATTTATGTGTACACAACATTCTTAATGTTTAAACAATTACAACAGATATTATATACATTTTAAACTACTCTGAATGGGAACTTATTCTTTTTAAGTGTATCTCTTGCATTATTCACGTTTATGTTCTTAAAGGGATAGTTCACCCTAAAATGAAAATTCTGTTATTAATTACTCACCGTCATGACGTTTTAAATTTGTAAGACCTTTGTTCATCTTCAGAACATAAATTAAGATATTTTTGATGAAATCTGAGAGCTTTCTGACACAGACAGACATGAAAGAGAAGAAATGGTTGAATAAAGATTATTAAAGTTATTTTTTGTTTTCTTTGCATATAAAAAGTATTCTCCTAGCTTCGTAACATTACGGTTCAACCACTGATGTCACATGGACTATTTTAACAATGTCCTTACTACCTTTCTGGGCCTTGAACGGTTGCATTGCTATCTATGCAGGCTCAGAAAGCTCTCAGATTTCATCAAAAATATCTTAATTTGTGTTCAGAGGATGAACGTAGGTCTTACGGGTTTGGAACGACATGATGGTGAATAATTAATAACAGAATTTTCATTTTTGGGTAAACTATCCCTTTAAATGATTTAATTATGCCTATGTAAAGCACAGATGTGTTAAATAAATAAATTTGCCTTGTCTTGCCTAGGTTTTTGTCACATTTCATAGTTGAGTCATTAGTACGAATGAGTCATTGCTATTTATTATGCATAAAACCTTTCTGCTTTCTGATTTACTGATGTGAAATTGCGAGGTTTTGTGAAATTAAAATCTCTGTAAATTCACATCACATTTATGTTTTGTACATATCTGTCATACTGACAAGCTTTACTTAGTGGCCACACGAGTGGCCATATACACTAGAGTGAATTTAAATTTTTATAAGACCCTTAAAAAGCCCACCCAGTGTTTCCAGGAAAACATTACTCTGGATTTTTTAAACAATGCATATGGTTGCACAAAACTATTTATTTACTTTTATGCTTATGCAAGCAAAAAAGGCTTTATTTGGCCTTTTATGCACCGCTATTAAGGTTATAAATTGCCGCCTGAATCAACCGGGCAGCCATTTTGTGGTGCTTGTGTAATATGCATTTCCATCACGCTCTCTATTTTGTTATTTGAGGTGCAGCTATGATTTAGAATCAGAACATCAGGCTCTGCACACTTTCAGAAAAAAAATGACCAAAAATTGTGGTACAGCACTTTGTCACTGGGATTGTACCCTAAAAGAAACACCTTTACGCTGGATACCTTTTAAGGGGGAAAAGGCATAAAGGAGCATCTTTGATCCCAGAGATGGCCTGAATTTTTTTTTTTTTTTCTTAATGTGTACTTTTATCTTATGTCTGACCATTTATAATTTGTTTGAAAATTGTAGCTCTTGCTTTCAGGGTATTTTTTGCCAGTTTTGTTCCCATTTGTTCACGTAATCTTTTGAAAATGTAACAACTTGTTCTGAAATAACTGCTGTTACGCTTTTGTCACTTACACAGCATGAGTTGCTGGATAATGTTATGCGATAACCAAATAGTTTTAGCAACACCAATTCCCACCGACTGAGAAAATAAATATTCATATTTAACAGTGATAGAGAGGTGAAAACAAGCCCAACGTATCTATAAATAATGCACATTTATAAATGCATATAACTAAGACAGGAAAGATTGCTGCATGTCTACAAAGCTGCAGAAATTTCACATTATTTTATATCCTAACGGACTCAGAGTCTCAGAGAGTATTTTTATGCGCTATGCGCCAAGGATCATTTTCATATTCCTTCTGCTATCAGTTTACAAGAGTGTCAGATATAATGAGCTATTTCCAGTGAACGCACAGCGGGGGTTCATGACGGCAGCATGAGTTCGGTTTAAGAGGTGCTCAGGAAAGGCCAGTGTGTATTCACCTTTTTAATTTCCTTTGAGGTGCCGTAATGAGCAAATGCCACGACACGCATATAGGTCACGCATAATTTCAGAAGCTCGAAGCGAGATTCGCATGAGAGCGCATCTAGCCTATCGCAGTATTAGGGCAGTGTTGTGTGTCTATGCAGGGGAGGTTTATTTATATCACTGCAAAATGGCACCGTTTGAGCCGGGGTTTCCCCTCGAGGCCACTGCCCTCAAAAACACAGCAGAACTCAAGATGGTGCAGTAGAAACGGACTTCTGCAATCGTACAGCACTCGGCAATATCTGCATTATTATCGAACGATTTATTAACTTGGCAGCCCGTCACAGTAATCTGTCACTTTTATTGAATTTGAAGTAACGTTGCATTAATAATTCAGAAAACGTTCACGCGCTGCTGCAGGTAGCAGATCTGGATTGATGGAAAAGCACCACTTGGTTCCTGAAGTTTGCAATATTGTTGCGCTCTAGCTTTGTTTAGCTGTGCGATTTATTGACGGTCTATGATGTTTTTTGCAAGTCCCAGTGTTAGGGATTCAGATTTGGAGCAGAAAAGTGAAATTTTGTTGGTTGCTTTACTGCCCACCATTTTCAACTGTTTATAATATTCTTCTGTGTCTGCATATTTTCTCTGTGCACATTACTCATCAGAATAAAAAAAGGAACTATGAAAACCAAGACCAACTGTCCTATGACAACAAGAGAGGACCTAAGGTATATTTGCATGGTCAGTGCACGCCGCCCTCCAAAATCTCTAAACGTAGCTACTAGAACCAGCCCAACCAATCACCGGCCAACCCAGAAATGCCCTTCTCTTGGTAGCACGTGTTTCTTGTTACGTTGAGACGTTACTTTTCCCTTTTTTTATGATTTAAATGAAGAATGGATTTCTTTTGAACGATTATTATTTCCGTTTCAGAAAAACTTAAAACGCTCCGCTTCTTTCATTACCATTTTTTCCTTTTTAATAAAGGATGATGCATGATTCAGAATTTTCAAAAAAGCAAGCCCATTCCTTTGTGGAGATCCGACAGTTTGGGACACAACACTCAAATTCTACTTCCTGTCGCAGCATCCCCTCGTTGCTCTTTTTTTCTCGACTCTTTTTCTTTGGGGAAATGACTTCCTCTCACCTGTCACTCCCCTTTCCACCTGGTTTTAGTTTCCGGTTGCATCGGTCTCACTCCCCGAAACCTCTAACATGCACGTCCTTCTCTGAAGCCTTGATAACCCTCAGTTTTGCATGCGAAAATGCAGAAGTTTTTTTGTTTTTCAAGCTTTTTTATTCTATTATTTTTCATTTTGAAGCAGTTTCCCTGGAACTCTATAATTTTCCCCCTTTTCAGTCCTAGAAAAGAAAAAAAAAAAAAAAACAGAAACAACCAAACCAACCAAAAGTGCTAGATGAGGCAGCATGGTTCAGTTATGGAAGTAAATAGCCTCTTTGACTGATTGTGTACCCCAATCTCAGGCCGAGAAAGTGCTTCAATTCAACCAAGAGACTAACTTAACTGCCCTGCTCCTGGAGGCCAAAGAGCTGGAGGCCAGAGTGATCATTCTCTCAGCCAGGTAAGAGGTTTAATGCATGATGACATCCCTGCAGTGCAGCAAAATCACTGCACTTCACTCTTCACTGAATAATTACCTGCAAAAAGGAAATGAATCAGAATGAGTCATCCACATATTTATTATTCTTTTCACCCTGCTGAACAGACCACCATAGGATGCTTGTGTGTCTTAAAGAAATATTCTAGGTTCAAGATAAGTTACATCAACAGCACTTGCAGCTTAATGTTGATTACCACAAAAATAGGTTCCACTTATAGTTTGACACGACAACCTTTTGTGTCAGGTTATATTAAATTTATATTAAATAAAACTTCATTGCAGACTTATTAACTAAAAATATTAACTAAAATAATTAACTAAAACTAAAATTATTAAAAACATTTTGTTGATTTAAAAAAAAAGCTGAAATAAAATATAAATATAGCTGCAAACACCGATTAGCGAGGTTCAAGCGCTTTAAGGCATTTAAGCACATATGGAAAAAGGCATTATTTAGCAAGCCTGTAACCACCTAAATCAACGTTTTGAGTTTTCCTTTAGGCTTTGTAGGATTTTAGGTAAATTTGGAGGGGCCCCTTTTCTAAACGACTCCGTTATAGCTTCCCAAAGGGTAAATTTCCCCCCAAAAAATGGATAATTATTGTCCTATTATTGTGTTTTTTTCCCAAATTGAGCTAAAAACTTAAGACTAGTTTGCAAAAGTGGGCTTTTTACATCTTCTCAATCATTTAACAAACGATTTGATTAAAAGCAGTGAATCTAGAGGCAAAGTCGTCCAGAATGAGGAGTTCTATCATAAGTTACGAATATTGTGTCTATGTGCAAAAAAAGCACAATATACAATCGTTTACGCCCTTGAAAATGCTATATCGCCTCCCCAGTGGCCGATTTCTTTCAAATTTCTCACAGACCTTTGAGACCATGAGTCAAACAGGCCCACCGAGATTCGTTCCGATCGGCCTCCGTTAACCTTTAACAAACGTCATCAGCCAATGGCGGACGTACTTTTTGATATACGCAAATGTCCTTATAGACACTTGAGGCACACTGGACCAAGATCGTGCACAACTAATTTAATGTTGATAGGACAAATGGTTGCGTAGGTATACCCATTTTATGTTTTTTCCCTCTTATAGCGCCACCAAGTGGCCAAGCTTCATGATTTTTGTCCTGTGACCTCAGATTGAGCTCTTAGATAAGTGTTCTGAGTTTGGTGAAGATATCTCATTCTGTTCAGGAGTTATAGGCATTTTACTAAAAGTGGCCCTGCCCCTTTCAAATGTTTTGGAGTCCCCCCAGTGAGTCAAAAGTTCAACTTTTTTTTGATAATTATTGAAATTCACTCTCCAGAGAATCTTTCTGCACAGGTTTGGTTCGAATTGGGCAAAAAAACCTAAGACTATTTCACAAAAGTAGGTTTTTCAAAAAATCCAAAATACCCAAAAATCCAAAATTTAACCTCATGATCAATTCTGATGTGTTTTGTCCAGCGTGAGCCAAGGATTCCAACAACATAAGACATTTGAGCCTGCAACAGACAGTTTAGGAGTTATGAGCGATTTTGTACTTTTGATCACCGTTGCGCCCGTCAAGCCGATAGGGGCGAGCCTTGGTGACATTGTCGGCAGTGTGAGTACTGCCATCCCTCCAAGTTTTAAGTCTCCATGACTTTTGGTTTGGTCTGCACGATCAGTTTTATGTGGAGATTGCTGATCCTTGGCCATTCTAACAATTATAATAGGGTTAGGGTTAGGTTTTTTTTTGTGGTAATCAACATGTCACAAATGAATAGTTCAGCCATGAAACTCTACTTGCACTCTGATTGGTTCATTCAATGCAATGTTCCCAGTCAACCAGATTCACATACTCATTACCGTTTATCTTTATATCCAGGACGTATTCTATGAATACCATGTTTGCGTGCTATGCACGTCCTCATATTACCCCACCACCTCCCTAGCACCACCTGCCTACATCTGCCACAGGGATCTTCCTTCCTCTAGCAGCAGCATGGTTCATTTTAATTTTATGATCTAAGGATTTAGCAGTACCAAGACTACTTGCTCCGCAGTAGTGTAGCAGATATAGTCCTCCAAGACTAAACTTATGCACATTCTATTTACATTAATAAAGATTTTACAATCCTTTCCAAGAGTTGTCAAGACTGAAGTGCTTTTGAGTGAGCTTAACTTTTACTGAACCTGGAAAATAATTAGCCTTAATAGCAAGACTTGGCAGCAACCTTTGCAGTACCTGCTATGCTGGTCCACCAGTTGGTCTTTTCAGCAGGTCAGACCTTAGAACACTTTGAAATAAATAATACTGAAAAGTCAAAACAATGGGTTTACAAAACCATTTCATACTTCAGTAAGCTTCTCGTATTTCTGTCAGCGGTTGTAAACCTGTCTGTCTGCCTTTAGCGAGGAAGATGCAGCCGCCGTGTACAAAACAGCACGCTTCCTCAACATGACAGGCTCAGGCTATGTATGGCTGGTCGGGGAGCGTGAGATGTCCGGTAAAGCTTTGAGCGAGGCCCCTGACGGTACGTACACCCACCTTAGTACAACTGAGACAGGCAGAGGAAAAGAAGCCATTTGTCTCAGTTTTTCTGTTAAACTAGACTAGAAAGGTTTTATTGATGAAGCAAGTAGATGTTAATGTGTGTGTGCGTGTGTATAAATGAACCGTTTAAACATTTAAGCACTTTATGTGTTTAAAGGTTTTAAACGAGTCACTTAGATTACACGATAATGGTTGCGTTCTCTGATTCACTGGCGAGATTAATTAAAATAGTGAACTCTAGAGGTTTAATTAAGAAGTTACCATAAAAATGTAAAAAGTAGTTTTTTTATTGAAATGTGTGTTAACTCACAGAGTGTGTTTATTATGTTAATAGTCTGGCTTTTGTGAATTTAAAACGGGTGTTTTTTCAACCCTCCCGTTGACGTGTTTCTGGTATTGGTAAGCTATAAATGGCCTTTTATGTCCCAGGCACTTCACAAGTCACGTTTTTTTTTTTTAAAGTTCACACTATTGTCGTTGTCGCTCTCAATACACTTGCTCACCTTTTACCCTGCCAGTGTTTTTCTTGTCTTTGTCCACAATTAAAATTTTGGAGATCTCTTACAGAACTGGATCTTTCAAACCCTCCTCCAATAACAAGAAAAACTCAGCTGAAGTTGGATTTATGTATGAAGTATATTATATATTTCATCAATTAGTGTGTGTTAGTGTCTCACCATTTGAACAGGACTTACCACAGTTTGGGCGTAGGTGGCGCTAGCAGGCTCAGTAAATCCAACCTCAAGGGTCAAAGCTTGCATTCTGGGCAAAATGTCTCAAGTAATATGTCTGTGAAGAACAAAACCATTTATTTTACATTGGCTAAATCCACCAGTGGGGAAAAAAAAAAATGACAAAACATGACTTGGCATCTGATTTGAGAGTCATTTACCCATGCTGGCTCAAAGGGTGACCCTATGGGTTTTTTGTGTTGGAAAGGGCTCCTAAATGTCAAGGGTGAACAGCTCACTGCTTCATTTTTAACGTCAACACATAGGGCTGATTGGCCTCCAGCTCATCAACGGCAAGAATGAGTCAGCGCACATCAGTGATGCCGTTGCTGTCGTAGCGCAGTCCATTCAAGAGCTCTTCGAGAAAGAGAACATCACAGAACCTCCAAGGGGCTGCGTGGGCAATACCAACATCTGGAAGACCGGGCCACTCTTTAAAAGGTCTGTACTACTAAAAATCATGCATGCAGCTGACCCGTTTAATTTGATTTTGTGTGATTTGTTATTATTTTCCATGACATTGTGCTTGAGGGGGCATCCGTGTCATTCTTTGATGGATTTTGACAACCACAGACCGATGTTCACTGTGATCTAATGTGCTGTCATAACACATGATATTTCATCTACAGTTGAGGTCAACAGTTTATATACACTTTGCAGAATCTGCAAAATGTTAGTTATTTTATCAAAATAAGAGGGATCATACAAAATGCATGTTATTTTTTATTTAGTACTGACCTGAATAAGACATTTCAGATAAAGGACGTTTTCATATCCACCTTTTTCTTCAACGCAGAAGTAAGCTAATGTGGAAACACGACGCAGTGGTGCCAGGGGTGTAAACTTTTGAACAGAATGAAGATGTGTACATTTTTCTTGTTTTGCCTAAATATCATGTTTTTTGCATTTAGTACTGCCCTTCAGAAGCTACAGAAGATACGTACATGTTTCCTAGAAGACAAAATAAGTTAAATTTACCCTGATCTTCAAATTCCAAAAGTTTTCACACCCCAGCTTAATGCGTTGTTTCCTTCTGAAGCATCGGTAGGCGTTTGAACCTTCTGTAATAGCTGCATCTGAGTCCCTCAGTTGTCCTCAGTGTAAAAAGATGGATCTCAAAATCATACAGTAATTTTTGGAAAGGGTTCAAATATACTAAGATGCTGAAAAACGAAAGAATTTGTGGAACCTGAATCATTTTTTGAAGAACAGCAGGCAGTTTAACTGTTCAGGACAAACAAGGGACTCATGAATAACTATCACTAAACAAAACAAAACAAAAAAAACAGCTATAAATAATTCAGGTTAACAAGAGTATTAAGAATCAAGTGTATGTAAACTTTTGAACAGGGTCATTTTTTTAAATTCAGCTATTCTTTTTTTCTTGTGGACTATATGTAAATACCATTTATGTGAAATATCTTATTCAGGTCAGTAAAAAATAACATGCATTTTGTATGATTCCTTTTATTTTGGTAAAATAATTAACATTTTGCACACTCTGCAAGGTGTATGTAAACTTTTGACCTTAACTGTATGCATATTTTTCATGCATCACATCTAGATAGAAAAAGTTACTCACAGGTTAATACAGGCTGTGCTCCACAGGGTATTGATGTCTTCCAAGTACCCAGAGGGCCTAACAGGACGTGTTGAGTTCAATGACGACGGTGACAGAAAATATGCTCATTACAGCATTCTCAACTATCAGAAGAGCAGATTGATTCAAGTCGGCATTTACAACGGAACACAAGTACTAGTCTTTTCTTTCACAGTGTTTAATTTATAATTTCATGACATGGGTTCTGAATCTTGCATTAGTTCCTGTGAGGAATACAAAAATAAATTTTACAGAAAACACAGCATTTCAAGCCAACACTAGTATTCCCATAATTGTATTTGAAGCCAAAACTGTAATGGCACTTTTGGAATCTAGGCTAGGATTTTGAACAAAGATTATGATTATGATTATAAGCTTGTTAATTATCCGCTATAATTACCTGTTTCATCAGGTGGTGATGAACAAACAGAGGAAGATTATTTGGCCTGGAGGTGAAACAGAAAGACCGAGAGGATTCCAAATGTCTACTCGATTAAAGGTACAAGGTTCACTGATCTAAAATTACAAGAAATTACCTGAATGCAGTTGATGTCACATGGGAAAGCTGAACGAAATACCATCCATCTATTGCAGATAGTGACCATTCATCAGGAACCCTTTGTGTATGTGAAGCCAACTATGCTGGACGGGACCTGCAAGGAAGAGTACACACCTAATGGAGTCTTTATTAAAAAGGTGATCTGCACTGGACCAAATGAGACCATCCCAGGTAACACATCAGGGACGTTTATGTCACTGTGCTTTTCTACATCCGCCGTCTGGAGATACATACATACATATATAAGCATCAGGTAGTTATATATGTATGAATGTACCAAGTGTGCAAGCGATGTCTGTTGCTGTGAGCATGCGTGTTTGTGTGAAAGTTTGTTTGTTTTATGTTGTGAGTATGTGATTTCTGCTTAATTCAAAACGTATGCATGTGCTGGATGTTTGCAAACTTTGTGTGTGATGCTTGGGCTTCCGTCGTAGCCTTTTGCTTTGCATATAGTGACAGCTGTTGGTGCGCCTTGTGTCGCAGCCTATATAATCCACAGGTAAAGTGTGAAAGTTAATATGGAAGGATTGTACTTTTAGATGTTGATGCTCCCATCTGCCTGTCTGAGATCAGAATAGATGGAAAAATACATCCATTCCGACCACAAGAGTTGCGGCTACTTCACTTCCATTCAGCCAGTACCATAGATGAATTGAAAATTAATTCATAGCTTGTTAATATTTTATTCTGTTATCATCTGCAAAAAATCTATGACTGGCTGCATAGCAGAGCGAAAGCTGAATTTACAGAAATGGAATTGATCAGACCTCAATGCTGTCTAGCAGTTGAGAGCGCTGCCATCTAAAAGAGAAACTCAGTCTCTGAACGAGTGAGTGATTTTAGCATTGGGTTGAATGGTCTGAGATGAAAATATTGATCTTTCCATATGCAACTTTGTCAGATTGAATGAAATTTCACTTTTTCTGGTTTGGTTACAGGACGCCCAATTGTTCCCCAGTGTTGTTACGGATTTTGCATTGACCTTCTGATCAAATTGGCGATGACCATGAACTTCACCTATGAAGTACACCTGGTGGCAGATGGGAAATTTGGAACACAAGAAAGAGTAAGTACACTTTCACATTGTGTCAAGTATAGTCAAAATAATTATCATAAGATTGCAACCTCATCTCATGACGAAAACATACCTGTGAGAACTTTCTCGCAAGATGCGAAAAACGTACCACCATGTAACATCTTCAAAGTGAAACGTCCACTGAGCGGCGCTAAACGAGTGTTTGGTTTTTCCCCTGAAACAGATGAATGTACATATAGTTGGTTTTGAACGTATCACCACAGTTCTGACTTGAAATGTCCATTGAGTGGCGCTAACGTACCATCTGCACTACACCTAAACCTGCCCGATAGTATGAACAAAGGTGAATGTGACGTAAAAATGCAATCGCATGCATGTCGTTTTAGCTTGTTTTTCCTTCTTTCATCTTTCAGCTCTTTCATCATGAGTCATGTTTTTCATGGGATCCCTACCCAACAATTTCGTATCATAACTGTGTATGAAAACGATTACAAGTGCTTGCTGTTTTTCCCACCTCTAGTGGTCTTTTCTGTTGGAAACTGCAGTGACACTGTACATATTTATTGGTACGTATTTCACGTTTTGCGAAAACGTTCCCACAGGTATGTTTTCGTCATGAGATCAGGTAGTAGGATTGTTTTCTGCTTGTATAGGTAAATAACAGTAACAAGAAGGAATGGAACGGCATGATGGGCGAGCTCCTGGGCGGCCTTGCTGATATGATCGTTGCACCCTTGACGATCAACAACGAACGAGCCCAGTACATAGAATTCTCTAAGCCTTTTAAATACCAGGGACTGACTATCCTTGTGAAAAAGGTACGATTACACTACTCAAACTACCACACCACTTGCTATTGTAGCCTCAGCATGGCATTGCTAGTACCTACCAGAGCTGGTATTGAAATGTGCTAAATTTATGTAACCAACCATGTAATGTGTATTTCAGGAAATTCCTCGCAGTACACTGGATTCATTCATGCAGCCATTCCAGAGCACACTGTGGCTACTGGTGGGTCTATCGGTACATGTGGTGGCGGTGATGCTTTACCTACTAGACCGGTTCAGGTACAACAAGACGTTGGGTTGAGAGTGTTGCTAGCTGTTTTATGTATGTCCATGGGGTGACTGTGTGCAAATGTTGTGTGTTCCTTTAGATAGCTTGTTTCACTCATTGGGATCATGTAGCATCTTTGTTTCAGGATGTCTCCACAGTACGTGAGAGTGCTGAACATGTTTCATTGTCAGTGTCACCATGGAGGTGGGGGAGGTTGGGAGCCTGTTCTCTTTTCCCTCTCGTTCTGTCTTTTTCTGTCTGCTCTGTCTCTTTGCCTTGCTTCATGTCTGTTATAGTTCTCTCTATGGTCTCTGCAATCTGGCCAATGTTGTGACTTGGGATACTGGAGCATTTACTTATAGGAATTCTTTGTGTATTCTCTTTCTGATCATTTTTTCTGTTTGACCTGGTTTTCCCAGCCCATTTGGAAGGTTTAAAGTAAACAGTGAAGAAGAAGAAGAGGATGCCCTCACCTTATCTTCAGCTATGTGGTTTTCCTGGGGTGTCTTGTTGAATTCTGGAATTGGAGAAGGTGTTGTGAAAGTCTTTGTTTTTAAGATTACGTTGACTTAAATCAGTTTTACTTGACTTATGTTACATAACACATGTTGTCCAGGTGCCCCACGTAGTTTTTCAGCCAGAATCTTGGGAATGGTGTGGGCTGGCTTTGCTATGATTATAGTAGCATCCTATACTGCCAACCTGGCTGCCTTCCTGGTGTTGGACCGGCCTGAGGAGCGCATCACCGGCATCAATGACCCAAGGGTATGCTTCTCTAAGCACTTGAACCACCAAAGTAAAGTTTTCCAAGATGTATAAAGTTTGTGTTTTATTCCAGCTAAGGAACCCATCAGACAAGTTCATCTATGCCACAGTGAAGCAAAGTTCGGTGGATATTTACTTCCGGCGACAAGTTGAGCTGAGCACCATGTACCGCCACATGGAGAAGCACAACTACGAAAGCGCCGCTGAAGCCATCCAGGCCGTTCGGGACAAGTGAGTCCCTGCTGGGTAGACACCAGCAGGTCTGGCCTCACGGTCAGTCAATCAGTTAGTTGTTCTCAAGGGTCCTGGGCCTGCAGGTCTCAGGTATATAAATCAGTGCCAGCATTTACTGCACTAACCTGCGACCCTGGTCCATAGCCCCACACAGGAGAGGCCCAGCTATGTGCCACACATAACATATATTAACAATGAGCTAAAGAACACCTTTTTCAGGTTTTCAGCAAAAACGTCATTGAGGGAATCCAATGGGGGACAAAGCTCCACTGGTCCGGCATTGGATTTCATTTGCCTATGAGGTGGCATTCTAGATTTCTGGTAACACAAGTCGCACAAGAGGGGTGGGTGGGGGCGGGTGCCACGAGTGTGTTGTTTCTCACTGTACTGTTGCACCGTAACCCCCCACCCTTCCCGTCCTCCTCCCTTCCCCCTGCCCCAACAGCAAGCTGCATGCTTTCATCTGGGACTCTGCGGTGCTGGAGTTTGAAGCCTCGCAGAAGTGCGACCTGGTGACCACGGGAGAGCTGTTTTTCCGTTCGGGCTTTGGCAT
This sequence comes from Cirrhinus mrigala, assembly GCA_036247105.1. NCBI lineage: Eukaryota > Metazoa > Chordata > Actinopteri > Cypriniformes > Cyprinidae > Cirrhinus > Cirrhinus mrigala. The sequence goes on along the minus strand of CM070027.1, from coordinate 24,459,670 downwards.
AGGCATGCGCAAGGACAGCCCCTGGAAACAGAATGTGTCCCTGGCTATTCTCAGGTCTGTCCCAGCCGAAGCAGCATATTGTACGCTTCTGTATAGTTTTTTGTTGTATAAAATCTCACCATTGGACACTCATCTCTCTCTGTGTATTTCCCCTCTTTCATCCCTGCTCTGTTGTCTGTGTGCTTGAACATATATGTGTTTGTGTGTATGTGCTAGTGGTTGTGGTGACTTTGTGGGATTTATCGGTGCTTTCTACCAAAAGCAACTTAGTAACGTTAGAACTTCTCTTCCTGCTCTCCACCACCCCTTGCAGTTCCCATGAGAATGGCTTCATGGAGGACCTAGATAAAACCTGGGTGAGATACCAGGAGTGTGACTCAAGGAGCAATGCCCCAGCCACACTCACCTTTGAGAATATGGCAGGTATGGTCCATTTCAGGTACAGAGAAACCTAAAAGAGATTGGACAAAAAAGGTACAGTAGGTAAGGTATTGGGGCCTTTTTTTGTCCAATGCTTTTAGTTGTTTTATGCTCACCTGTGTTGGTGTTCACATTTGTAACAAACTCATTAACCTTTAACATCCATCCATTTTGCATGCTTTTCAGCAGCAGGCCACAAATATATGGGCAATACATGTAGGATTCCATCACACCGAGGCTCCACCCACTCCAGCTCCTCAGTGGGTTGATTCGAAGAATATTGCATCTTCGTTAATCGTCTGACGGTTTCATTCATCCCTCTCATTTACAGGTGTCTTCATGCTAGTCGCTGGAGGCATTGCAGCAGGGATCTTCCTCATCTTCATCGAGATTGCATATAAGCGCCATAAAGACGCCCGCAGGAAGCAGATGCAGCTAGCCTTTGCGGCCGTCAACGTTTGGAGGAAGAACCTACAGGTAAGGTAGCTCTCTCCTACAACACACGAGGTAAAAAGAAAGGTGAACATGAGGGAATGACCTCCCAACAGACTAAACCACTTTTTGTACTAGGGCTTTAGTTCACAAGCTTTTCATTCATACCTTTGCTAAAAACAAATCTTTGGTGTGGTGACCAAAGGCGGACGATCTCGATTGCTGGTTCTTAGGCTTCTAAAAGGGCCTGGGATGGACTAGGCTGCTCTGGTTCAATCAGCCTCCTTCTTCTTGTCTGTCCCAACAGGACAATAAGGAGAGCTCAGGGAGTCAAGCTGTGGGTGCGGCTGGGACTCCATCTTTAGTATGTAAACCATCCTGATCCTGTTGCCACGCTATCCTCGCTACGCAAATCAGTATATTTAATATAGCTGATATGCATAGTTATTCATTAAAATATAAAGCTGCTTTCATGGCATGAACCACTTAAATGCTTCAAACCACTTAGCGTATTAAGGTTAGATTAAACAGAAATACCTTATGATGATGTAGGCCACCCAAGTTAATGTTGATTAGATACTGCTAGTATACATCAGCAAGCTATGCTGAATTAAACAGGAAGCTAGTGAAAAAGCTAACTGAGCCCTAATTGGTGTCATTAGTAATAGATTTTAATCCCAGCCTCAAACGTTGAGCCTTTGCTTATATCATTTTAAAAACGTAATATGACATTGAACATATTTCAAAAGCCCTATTCACACATGCTAGTCCAACACAGTCCAATTGAAATGTCTGCTACAAACTCTTGCTCACCTGTGTGTCCTTTAAGACCAATGTTTTCTAGTCAGAAGTCCTGGGAGGTCTTCCCAGTGGGACTGTGATATTTATTGAGGGGTGGGCCAGTGGGGTGGGAGCTGGGTAGAAGTACAGTGAGGCTGTGAGAGCCTCAAGCTGCTTCTTTGTTCAAAATGACAAAAGGTCAGAACTGCTGCAATAGAATAAAGAGCAGTAGCAGTGAAAGGTAAGATCACAGTCGCTTGTCTTTGTGAGCAGGTCAATTTACTGTCAACGTCTGTCATCTGCCTCACAAGTACAATTGTCTCTGTATGTATATGCATGTAGGCTCTTATGCAGAAAGGTCAAGCAAACATAAACTAGAGAGGACAAAACACTTTAAATTAGGAGTCTGAAGGGTTGATTTAAATCTAAATCTATCACTAAAATTAGGTTGTACGGCTCATTCACAGTGGCATTCCATGTTTTTTGTCAGCTTTTCCTTTCTGCATAGGAATTTACACAACTTTTTGATGGCGATATCTTTGCGAGCTTGGGTGTGAATATAAATGTTTTGTGTGTGTGTACTTCTATATGAATGTCCATATTCAAATACCCATTTGCACTTGTGTGTACTGCACCTTCATACAGGGAAATGCGTGTAACACACACACTGCACTTCTGAATAACCTGCCCAATTTGCAATTTTGTCCATTGGGCCGTTGACTTAAAAGCACAGAGATGTCAAAAACATGCTGCCCACATTTCAATGGTTAATGGTTGTCTCTTGGAGCAGAGCCCATTCAGAAGTGCACTGCCTTCAGGAAAATGAGAAAACAAAAGGGAAACATTGAAAAAAAGGATGATGCAAAACTAAACGAAGCGTGAATGTGCTCTCATGAGATACTTTGTCAAAGCTTGCAGCCAGTTATGTGTCTCACTGTGCCGGTGGTCTACGTGGGACCAGCATGCTAATGCACAGACCACAGCCAAATAGGGCTTATTATTATTTTTTCCTCTTTGTGAAAAGCATAAAATTGATGCAGGAAAAACAAGAGTGTGTTTAGCTGTTCTTAGATTGTGGTAAGTCTCAAAGTGGTAGATTTTTAATTGGTAGCAGGGGTCAAATGATATTCAGAATCTTTTAAAGGATGGCGACAAATGTGAAGATGATCCTGAGAGTCTTCCATCAGCCGAAGTCAACTGTATGCTTGTCCACATTTTGCTTATTTTATCCACACCCTCGCTCCTATTGCCTTCTGCATGAGTCTAAATGAAATTCACACCACATTTAACCCCACTGAGTACATTCCTTACTGTATGTGTGGTGTGGATTTCCGTTATACCCTACAAAAAGTATAACGCTCAAAGAGGGTTCTTCTAAGTATTCATGTATTGGTCAGTATTATTTCATATCCTGTGCTCTTTTGGCATTTTATTGGTTGCTCTACTTCCCTATAAAAGTGTTGTTTTGTTTTTGTGATATTACAGAGTGCTTGGCTTTGATGTCATTATTTCCTCAGCGAACCCATTTTGCTGCCTTCTGCTTTTGCTTATGGATCTTAAAGTCATATGATCTTTAAAGCAAGTGGATAAATATTCATTTATTTTTCTTTTTTCCTCCCCAATGCAGCCCTCTTCCTCTGTAGAGACTCAGGATGTAAGAATACCTTAATTCGACCTTTTCTTACACAAACACACCCAGTCTTGTGCTATACCTTCGTACCATTTGTAGAGGCCAGAGAGTAGCCGTGTGGGGCACCTTTGTTGGACAGTGGGAGGGAAGGGGGCACAAAAAGGTCCCAGTCTTCTTCTGTGCCTAAAACCACAAAGGAAGTATTTATGAATAGCACAAAACAGATGCCAAGGAAGGATCATTGGGAATTCGAAAGTGCTGCCAATTCATGCAACCAAATCTGTTGCATCTGTTACCAATTCGTAGTCTCTTTATAATCAAACAAGTCTGGCTTCCAATCATTTTTATAGATCGTTGGGTTTAAAATAGCTTAACGAGGGGAACGAGGGGATGTGGTTTTGGCAGTTGAAACCCAGCCAGAGAACATGAATAATTGTTCTACGTATATTTATTTTAGGATAGGAAAAGTGGTAGAGCAGACAGCGACCCAAAAAAGAAACCCTCTTTTAGGTCCATCAGTACCACCCTGGCCTCCAGCATCAAGAGACGTAGGTCCTCCAAAGACACGGTAAGGAGGTTAAGGAATGGCATCTCTTTTTACTCGGCCGGTCTCTCTTCCTCTTTCTGCGTCTGTCTTTCTCTCGTCCTACTCTTCCGCTCCTCTCTCTGTATCTACTTTCTTCTGTCTTAAACGACATGTCATGTCTGAAACCAAGAGAGCCGCATTTCTCTCTGGTTACTCCTCCATTCCTGGCATCTCGGCCACGGCCACGTGTCTGTCAGTCAGTCATCGAGTCACCATCCAGAAACCCATCTGTCAGTTAGAGTTAAGCTGAAAGGTTTTAGGACCCCAGTGATCAGGGAAAAGGTTCGAACCTAAAAGCTGTTCCAAGAGGAGGGGGCGCTGCACAATGCCTGATGTTTCTGGGCTGCTTCTCTCCCTATCGCAACCTCTGGATGTGGAGTGCGTGTTTGTGCGGGTGGACGTGCGTGCCTCTTTTTGGTGCGATGTGTTGTGCGTATTTGTGTGTTTCTCGTTCCCAAACCTGCCTGACGTTATTGATATGAACAGTCAAATTTTGCGATGTTTGTTTCCCCGACGGCATGCTTTGGTGTTGTGGTGTTTGATCAGAGCAACCGATACCATGCGGACTAACTTTTTTTTTTTTCAAACAGCGGAACTTCCATTGGAATCATCAATTAACAATGATTTTCTTTTGAACTGTTTAACTGTTTTGTTTAAGGTCCTAACAAAGTTTATTTCAAGGAATGGGAATTGTAAAAAAAAATCATTTACTCACCCTCATGTTGTACCAAATTTGTATGATTTTCTCTCTGCCATGGAACACAAAAGGAGACAGTGGAACGTCCAAGCTGCTTCTCTCCATCTAGTAATAGAAGACAGTGACGAATGACTCTCAAGCTCTAAAAACAAAATAAAAGTTCCATAATAGTAGCAATTTAAGAGCTATATTCAAAGTCTTATAAGTCATAAAACAAAAACTAAAGTACCTTGGCATGACACACCAACTTTGAATGTGTGCAGTATGTGAATTAAATCTGAGAGCCTCAAATTTCAATCTGATCCCGCTACAAATGTGAATGTGTGTGGCTTTAGAAAACTTTGAATATAGCGTTAACAGCAAAAATTATTGTAATATAATAAATAATTACCTAATTATTAATTTTTAAATTATTATTATAACGGATAAAATGGCAGTGCTGCCATAGCAAAACCGTTCCAGATATAAAAAAAGCTATAAACTATAAACTAGTACTTATACTATAAATATCTAAATATAAATGTATAAATATAATATACTAATATTGTATTTAGCATAATATAAACAGATCAATTCTAAAAATTTCATGTTGTTGATTTTGATTAACATTAATATGATTTGCTATGGCAACACAATTCATCAAATAGGACCTAAAAATACATGTTTGTTAGGTTTTTTTCCCTCATTTTCAGTACTGTTTGCTCTGTTTAATTTTTTCACATTTTGTTTAGGAATTATGTTACATTTTTTCCTTTTTGAATGTTTAAGAAAATGGGGAAAGTGGGTTGGGGCGGTGAATTGTGAAGAAAAGGCACAACAATCCAGGTGAAAAGAGAAACACAATATTAGCCATCCACAGTGTTTAACCATCCTTTTATTTCTTGATATCAGTGTCGCCTTTCTTTCTATATAAGTGGATGTATATGGATTTATAACTGTCGACGTCCCCCACATGATGTACATGCTACACAGCCTCTCTCTTCCTCTGCAAGCATGCGATATATCTGTCGTAGAAGTAGAGACTGTGTTTTGGTTGCCTTAGTAGAAGTAGTTGCATTTTTTTGTGGTAGTGATGATACACACACTTTTTGTCTCTTTTGCTGATTCACTGTCTCTCACCAGGGGGCACTGTGGGCTTGATTTGGAAGTGCCAACAGCAAGCCTTCTAAGTGAACATAACAAGAACTCTCTCATGCTCTCTAAGGCGTGCTAAGGGCATTCTTGATGCAACACCAAGGAAGACAAAAAAAAAAAAAAAACCCTCCCGGTGTCATCAGAAGTATTGCTGAATACATCTATTCTACAATATGATGATGATCATCTTGACAATGAGAATTTTTGCCTAAGCTTTGGCTTTTAGAGTTGTTGCATCATATATTGAGCTTATAAGCTTATTTATTGGCAATGGCATAGTAATAAAAAAGTAAGCTATAAAAGAGGACACATGCTATAATTAGTAAGGTAAATATCAAATTCATAATATGTATACTACCAGTCCAAGATTTTTAATGGTTTTTTTTCTTCTGCTCACCAAGCCTGCATTTATTTGATCCAAAATACAGCAAAATAGTGAAATATTTTTTACTATTTAAAATAACTGCTTTCTATTTGTATATATTTTAAAACGTCATTTATTCCTGTGATCAAATCTACATTTTCAGCGTCGTTACTCCAGAAATTAATACTTTTATTTAGCAAGGATGCTTTAAATTGATCAAAAGTGATTATAAAGACATTTATAATAATACAAAAGATGTCTATTTCAGACAAACACTGTTCATCTGGACTTTCTATTCATCAAAGAAACCTGAAAAAATCCACTCAGCTGTTTTCAACATAGTAATTATAATAATAAATGTTTTTGAGCAGCAAAACAGGATCTGGAGTGATGATGCTAAAAATTCAGCTTTGAAATAACAGAAATAAATTACTTTTTAAAGTTAAAAAGCAGTTATTTTAAACAGTACAAATATTTTATTTTGCTTTGCTGTACTTTGGATCAAATAAATAACTTCTTAAAAAACATTAAAAATCTTATTGTTCAAAAACGTTTGACTGGTAGGGTATAATTGTTTATAAGAAATAATATTTTGAAATTTTATTTCGAAACTAAACATACATTGCATGTGTCCTTGGTTTTTGCAAAACAATTTTATCATTCTTAAAATTCTTAAAAACAATCTGAAATCTTTGCTTCTGCTTTTCCATCAATATATGCAATATTTGCTTTTAGAAAATGTATTCCTAAGGTATATACTAGCAGATCACAAAAAAAAAAAAAAAAAAAAAGAAATGTTTGTCAGCTTAACCAAAAAAGCTCTCTGTGCCTCAATTTCACAGTTTGCCACAGCAAGGAACAGAATTTAAAATGATAATAATTAAGTCAGATCAAAACACTTTGTTTTAACCAAAATGTCCTTGCCGTTGCAACATGGCAAGCCTCACTGAGAGACATTTTATAGCTTACAAAAGTGAAAAATGAAAGCAAAAAAAGTTTTCTTGTGGTAATTGCCTTCTGACTGGGCACCTTGCATGTCACTGAGTGTTTTGCCGACCCGGCACTGCAGATGCCCATGTGAGAAAAAAACAGCTTGTTGCCCTTCTAACACGTCTAAGCTTGAGATGAGGAAACAGGAACTGCAACTGAATGAGAATTGAATATACATTACAGATATAAACATGCAAAAGTATTTGAACATTTGAGCCGAGTTTAAAAATGTATTAACGTCATTGCATTGGACAACAAAATTAAAGCAAAAAGCAACTGGTATTCGTGTCCATTAACAAACTTTAGGTGAAATACTTTGGTTGTTAGGTTTTAAAATTTAAATAAACTGTTCTAAATGAGTATTTCTGGATACTTTCTGGCTCTGGTTGAAAGTCAAAAATGGAACCAATGTCCATTGCTAATGTTATGAACTACAACTGTGTTTACTCTGCTTGGGCGCCAGTGTGAACGTGAGGAGATCTGATATCATATATCCACTAGAAACCACATTGAGCCAAATGGGTTAAAGGCAACAGCAAATATAGCTTGGAATAAAAGGTCACTGGTTACCATCACTTGTTTGCAGATGCCATCTGGTTTATATTTCATTATATAATGCAATGACATTCATATATTTTTAAGTGTGTCGCAAGCGTCCAAATACATTTTGACTTTTGACCCAATAATGCTAATATAAATAACACATAGGTTACTAGGTGACCTAAAACCATTTCACAGCAGAGAACCTGCTTCCTCTTCTTCGAATATTATTCTAAATACCACCCAAGGCAGCAAGATAGCTGGAGAACACTTCTCCCACACCATTTCAAATTTTATAAAGCTCTTCAGATGTAACAGAATTTTTAAGCGTTGTGTTCAATTGTAAAACATAGACTTTTAAATGTTTCAGAGTCCTGGCCTGGAGGCAAAATTTAGTGCTGTGCATTATGATGACATCTGAAACGTTCAATGGTTGAGGACCTGTTTTTGGATTTACATGCTACGTGCTGCCTTGGGGGTAAAGAAGGAAATTCCGTTCTGGGCTTTTGGGGAAGAGGAAAGATAACAGTCACACTAATTTTCTCTATCCTGTGTGTTTTCTACCTTCTCTTTCTCTATCTACAGCAATACCCACCCACAGACATTACGGGCCAACTCAACTTGTCCGACCCGTCTGTCAGCACAGTGGTGTGAGGCAGAGAAAGAGGGAGAGTTTAACATAAAGACATCCACATTCTTTAGAGAAAAACAAGATGGAACTAGAGAGGAGCGTTGTAGTACCGTTCCTCTAGGTTTTGACTCAATGGATCCATCACGGACGAGAACTACTGAGCCACTTCACCTTTATGAAGAGCCACAATGACCTGTTGGGACTTGATGGTGGACCCGCACGGGATGGCATGACACCGCAATGCACTGGAGCACTGCGAACACACAGATCATATAAACAGATAAACATGTACACCTTCACACCTTGAGGCTAAAATTAGTATTTCACTTTCATTTCATCCATCAGAACTTCTTCTGTATAAATTCTTTATGATCATGTAGAAATATTTAGTATTAGTGATTATTCTTATGTTGATTAAGTGGTTTAAGTATTGTACAGTATAATTTAGAACAAAGAAAAAACTTTTCATGTCGCAGGGCCAATTCTAAGGCCGGTATTTAGCTAATTAACTAGTTGTAGTATGTATAAGATTAATTATATTCATCATTTACATATGATGTTTATCTTCTTTGCATTCTTTTGTTTTACTTATTGTTTGTTTTTCATTCTATAAAGCAAAATGTCATCCAATCAAACACATTATCTACACTGTTTCATATATCATTGTCTTTCATACTCTACCATCTCTTTGCATGTAACATGCATGCAAATTTGTCCAAGAAAAATATACAGTCCCCTCCCCCTCCACACATCACAGAAAGGGTATTCAATTAAAAGATTTAAGATGTGGCTTATTGCACATTGCAAACTCTCCTTCAAACTCAACCGTTCTTCCTCTAAAGTTCGTACGCAGTCGTTCTCAACCTCAGTCTGAAGGGTGCATCAAGGGGCCGAGTTTTTTCATCCAACTAGCACTTGGCGTCTCATGCAAAACTATCTCTGTGTGTCATCCCCACAGATGACCTCAGAGATCTTTTACATGGGAAAACCTCAAGTGTGCCCATTTAGTCTCAATGCTGGTGCTGTAGTTTCATATACACCTGTTAGTTAGATGGCAAAACTGGCCCATTCCCAAGTTCTGGGGTTGAGAAACATCAACAAAAGCTGTACAAATAAGGACTGCTTACTGTAAATGTTCACTTAATCCTATTTATATGACCCATGGAAACTCCCCTATTAGACAGAGATCATCTACCAAGCACTTTAATGTGAATCTGTCAGAAGCTATATGCATATGGAAATTATGCAATTTGCCAAATGTTGATTGTAATACTCATACTTGATATGAAAATGCACATTTGAGAATGCGAAGTATATGTAACTGTCAGCCGTTTGATTTGAACTAAACGCTCCTTTTCTAGTTTCATATATCAAGAAATTTAGATTTGTTTCTGATATATCAGAGTTAAACTGTGTCAAATTAGTGCATATCGCATATATTTTCTGTTTAATACTATTAACTACTTCTTTAGGTTTTAGTCTTTTCAAACTGACAGGTGTATGTGCAGTTTTTCCTCATTACTTGGGTCAATGAATGTGGTTTGTACTTCAGAAGACCGATGTATTATATCTGATTTCAGGGCATGTGAACGCTGAATTCAGTTTATGTTGTCTGGACTGCTAGATTGCAGATGATTTTAAAGAAATGTTGAAAAAAGGAAGTGTATTTATGACAAACTGTCACACTGTAAATGACAAACACAATCAGATGAATTACATCACATACAGAAACACACATATCTTCCGCATAAGTCTTATTTAAATAAGTGCTACATTTATGTTTCAGTTAATTTTAGATTTTCTTCTAATGAACACATAATGTTTGCATTTTGACCAAAATATATAGAAATAACATTTCTGTGTGCCAATAAATTTGTGCCATGTCAGTTGCAGACCACAGCTAAGTGTCTTTTCAGTTTTATGAGCATGATATTATATTTGTGATACAAATATCCATGAATTTGATTTATTTCCATGATTTCCAAATCACTTATACTTTAACATATTTTGAGGACAAATCTGTACCCAGATAAGAGAACAAAACCAAGTTAGGGTTAGGTTATAAAATGCATAACTATCTGTAAACAAAATCTATGCAAAGTCCCCGGTTTGATAGCTAAGTAAACAAATATGAGCCATTCTACAGAATTGGTACTGTACCAAAACCAAAAAAACACATTTAAAAAGCATTTAAGTATTCAAATCTTAAATGTTTACTATAATCCTTCTATTATCTATTGAAACCCACAAAAATATTTAAAATATTAGTAAGCTTAATATATATAAAATCATTATTTATTGGGTACTTTCAATTGGGAGGTGGCTGTCCCAAACCCTAACCCTTAAATTTCATTTTAAAACTTATGAAAATGATATTGAAATATTTTTTGTATTTTTTCCCATTGTTGTTTTTAAAAGTATCTTCCAAAAAAAAGTAAAGAAAAAAAAAAAGAGAAAAAAGTAAGTTATTTTATATTTTCTTTGTAAATTATCAAACTTCATCTATACAAAAAAAAAAAGTTTCCCACATTTTAATGTCACTACCGAAACAGTGTATATTTTAATCCATTGGCTGAGACTTTTTTGGGTGTTATTCCATAACATTTAGTTTTTATATGTGTACAACTGTTTAGAACTGTGCTAGCTAACCACGTACTGATTAGCATCTTTGAGCTACGTTCAAAAGTATCTAAAATTGTCACTACCGAAACTTTTCATTGATTTTTGATTTTTTTTTTTTTTTTTGGGGTGTTATTCCATAAATTTGTCACAATTAAAACAGTCACGACTACAACATGTCATCATTGTTACGGTAGTGACAAAAGGGAACACAAAAAAGGGAACAAACACAAATTAAATGTTAAGTTTAAAATCAGTATGATCAACTTTTTGCTTTTAAAAAGAAAAATTAGATTCTAAATACAACAAATCTCACAAATTACAACTGAAATATTGTTAAAAATGTAATTGTTTTTGATTTAACTCTGAAAAAATGTAATACAATACCAAAAAAATATATTTACAATGTAGATGTAAGCAAAATCTTACTAGGTCAGTATAACCCTTCTAATTAAATTATATATTACTGTGTTTCGGTAGTGACAAATTTGGGCAGAGGACAAATATTCCAAAACTTTCTGAAAATACAACATGAGAATTAACTGCACAACTACTAGAAATGTGTACCTTGGATATTATACAGTTTGCATACATAAAATTTTTCTGGAAAAAGACACTTTTAAAAAAAAAAAAAAGAAAGAAAAAGAAAAAAAGACGTTTTCAACTCTGACTTTGGACCAGTTCTGTAGAATGACCCGTATATGTATATAATTTATGTACAAATATCTGGATAGATCATTCCACTAATACATTTCAATGCATCACTTTGACTATTTGACCATTTTCCACTGAGTTCAATATTAGCTACAGAGAGGTGGAGATGCATACATTACTCAGACGTCTACGTTATGGGAGTAGTGGTCAAAAGAGTGACTTGTTAATGTCTCATTATGAATTTCAAAGTATGAGGGAAAACGCCTTAGAGCGTATTTAAGAGGCGGTATCAACATCAGTGAGGACAAACGGTTCCTCTGCAAACACAGACGTCTGCAACAACAGGTGAGTTTACTCTAGTATTTGCAGCGCAAAACTACCTGATAGCTGATTATTAAAGCGTAAGAAGACTTTTTAAACTGCTGCGACACGACAAACGGTTCCATGACCGTCAACAATGTGCGCGCTTGCGGTGTCATCTTACCTGTTCTTGCTGGATCTGTTTATTATACTGACTTAACCCAGGCGGAGCGATTCCCGCGTCCATAACAAGTATTTTTTTTTTCATTGAACGTTGTAGTTCTCCACCGTAAATCATAAAAGTGAAAGTTGACAACAGCATTAGGAGGAAAACAGGATATTTTATCGTTGTTTACATTTAACTTTAAGTCTCCATAGTCTGCGCCAAAATATGCTGCCATAGTTACAATTCTGACATAAAACTGACATCGCTGTCGTCACTGTCGTAAAATAAGATTTTGAAAAGAAAAATAAATGTAATCACTACATAGATTCTTAAAGCGTTTAACGACGTGTGAAAGAAAAAAAAAAAAACATTAATTTGTTTTTGCTTTACACAAATTAATTTGTTTTTGCTCTGAAGAAAATGCGAATAGGGTTTTGAAAAAAGTCACTTTGCTAGGGGATACTATAAAAATATGTTTATAGTTGGGGGTTTTTGTTGTTGTTGTTGCTGTTGTTTTTTTGTAAAATATTTAATTTGCTGTTGTTGCTATTACTTGCACATGATGCTTAATCCATATGACCCTTGTATGTTTCTTTTTTCAGATACTGGCTGGCAGGTGGTGGTGACAGTTGCTCTGTGGGCAAAAAGCTGATTCTTTCTGTGACAATGGGAGAGAGAGAGACTTGCTTGTTTTCACCTGTTGCTCCTGCTGAGACCTGGATTAAACACTGCCTGTCTACTCACTTCAGGCCTAAACACTCATTGGAGGAAGGTTCCCAAAGTGACCACTGGTCTTCTCACCCATTTTGCACCAGAAAGAGACTTGTGGTGGCCCTTCTGGTCATTTTGGCCTTGGTCGTCATGATGCTGATACTACTGCTGAATTATTATTGTATTATGGTCTGGCACCTGTGTCAACATGAAGAGTATTTTCCCCCAATATTTCGAAACACTACGCCAGAGATGGACTGGCAGGACTGAGACATGTTTGATTGCTTTTGTTTTAATATTCAGTGCATGCATCTAGGATGCATTTATGTGTTATGCTGCTGTTTTTTGTTTGATGAACTGAAATAACACTGAAAATTTCCTATGTGAGATTTTTTTCAATGTGTGATTTAAGAAGGAAATTATTCACACTGTCAGGTTACTCAGTTCCTAGTTTTGTATTTATTTAAATGATTTCCTAGGTTTGCCATTACATTTAAAATAATACCTATTTTAATTTGCAGAGTCACTGTATTTATCCATGTATTTAAATCTGTTAAACTTTATCTTATGAAGTTTGAAATGTAGTTAAATACTGTTCATATAAATGGTTCTTGTTTGAGCTTTGTGTGCTTGTGAATCTTTAAACTTGAATGTTTCGTGAGAAATGTTTTTCTTTCTGCTTTCAAGCTAATACAAACATACACAGAGCTAATATCACTCAGTATATGCTTTTATTGAACAGACTGTATTGTAAACAGTAAAGCAAAAACACAACCTTTGCCATATTTTTGACGCCTTGTTCAATTTTAGATCTGGACATTTAGTCATTCTGTTTCGTCATAAGCATAACTGCTCATTCTTTCGAGTGGACAGTAATTCTCTCCAAAATGCAGATTATGTCATACAGGTCCTTCTCAAAAAATTAGCATATTGTGATAAAGTTCATTATTTTCTGTAATGTACTGATTAACATTAGACTTTCATATATTTTAGATTCATTACACACAACTGAAGTAGTTCAAGCCTTTTATTGTTTTAATATTGATGATTTTGGCATACAGCTCATGAAAACCCAAAATTCCTATCTCAAAATTAGCATATTTCATCCGACCAATAAAAGAAAAGTGTTTTTAATACAAAAAAAAAAGTCAACCTTCAAATAATTATGTTCAGTTATGCACTCAATACTTGGTCGGGAATCCTTTTGCAGAAATGACTGCTTCAATGCAGCGTGGCATGGAGGCAATCAGCCTGTGGCACTGCTGAGGTGTTATGGAGGCCCAGGATGCTTCGATAGCGGCCTTAAGCTCATCCAGAGTGTTGGGTCTTGCGTCTCTCAACTTTCTCTTCACAATATCCCACAGATTCTCTATGGGGTTCAGGTCAGGAGAGTTGGCAGGCCAATTGAGCACAGTAATACCATGGTCAGTAAACCATTTACCAGTGGTTTTGGCACTGTGAGCAGGTGCCAGGTCGTGCTGAAAAATGAAATCATCTCCATAAAGCTTTTCAGCAGATGGAAGCATGAAGTGCTCCAAAATCTCCTGATAGCTAGCTGCATTGACCCTGCCCTTGATAAAACACAGTGGACCAACACCAGCAGCTGACATGGCACCCCAGACCATCACTGACTGTGGGTACTTGACACTGGACTTCAGGCATTTTGGCATTTCCCTCTCCCCAGTCTTCCTCCAGACTCTGGCACCTTGATTTCCGAATGACATGCAAAATTTGCTTTCATCCGAAAAAAGTACTTTGGACCACGGAGCAACAGTCCAGTGCTGCTTCTCTGTAGCCCAGGTCAGGCGCTTCTGCCGCTGTTTCTGGTTCAAAAGTGGCTTGACCTGGGGAATGCGGCACCTGTAGCCCATTTCCTACACACGCCTGTACACGGTGGCTCTGGATGTTTCTACTCCAGACTAAGTCCACTGCTTCCGCAGGTCCCCCAAGGTCTGGAATCGGTCCTTCTCCACAATCTTCCTCAGGGTCCGGTCACCTCTTCTCATTGTGCAGCGTTTTCTGCCACACTTTTTCCTTCCCACTGAGGTGCCTTGATACAGCACTCTGGGAACAGCCTATTCGTTCAGAAATTTCTTTCTGTGTCTTACCCTCTTGCTTGAGGGTGTCAATGATGGCCTTCTGGACAGCAGTCAGGTCGGCAGTCTTACCCATGATTGCGGTTTTGAGTAATGAACCAGGCTGGGAGTTTTTAAAAGCCTCAGGAATCTTTTGCAGGTGTTTAGAGTTAATTAGTTGATTCAGATGATTAGGTTAATAGCTTGTTTAGAGAACCTTTTCATGATATGCTAATTTTTTGAGATAGGAATTTTGGGTTTTCATGAGCTGTATGCCAAAATCATCAATATTAAAACAATAAAAGGCTTTAACTACTTCAGTTGTGTGTAATGAATCTAAAATATATGAAAGTCTAATGTTTATCAGTACATTACAGAAAATAATGAACTTTATCACAATATGCTAATTTTTTGAGAAGGACCTGTACATTTTTGTCCACACAGTTCTCCCTTTTCCACACCAAACAGGAAATTATTACCACATGTAGAGGAGTGCATTGTGGATACAAAGTAGGCTTGTTAATGCACAGGGCCTCTGCTCTTGGCAGGAATTGTCCTATTCAGAGCCTGTTGCCCGTGTCAGCTTTTGAACAGAGGCAGTGGACATTGAAAGAAGAGAAACCTTGTAAATAAAACTGGTCTCCATAACATTAGAATGACTCTAGATTCTAGTCAGCTGCACCAGCAGACACACCTTTAGGAGTCACATTTTAAACAGATGATGAAAGAAGATTAGGAATGTTTGGAACACTCCCTCATTCTACAAAAAAAATCATCATTAGTGTAGAACATTGTGTTACAACAACAGCTATTGTACATCTATCTACAGTTGAAGTCAAAAGTTCACGTACACCTTGCAGAATCTGCAAAATGTTAATAATTTTACCAAAATAAGAAGGATCATACAAAATGCATATTATGTTTTATTTAGTACTGACCTGAATACGATATTTCACATAAAATATGTTTATATATAGTCCACAACAGAAAATAATAGTTTTATAAAAAATTACCCTGTTCAAAAGTTTACATACACTTGATTCTTAATACTCTGTTGTTACTTAAATAATCCACAGCTGTGTGTTTTTGCTGATGCTTCAGAAGGAAACACGTTGCATTAAGAGCCGGGGGGTGAAAACTTTTGGAATTTGAAGATCAGGGTAAATTCAACTTATTTTGTCTTCTGGGAAACATGTAAGTGTTTTCTGTAGCTTATGAAGGGAAGTACTAAATGAGAAAAAAATAAGATATTTAGGCAAAATAAGAAAAATGTACACATCTTCATTATATTAAAAAGTTTACACCCCTGGCTCTTAATGCATCGTGTTTCCTTCTGAAGCACCAGTGAGTGTTTGAACCTTCTGTAATAGTTCCATATGAGTCCCTCAGTTGTTCTCAGTGTGAAAAGATGGACTTTAAAAAAAATTTCTGAAGAACAGCAGGCAGTTTAACTGGTCAGGACAAACAAGGGACTCATGAACAACTATCACTAAAAAAAAAAAAAAAACACACAGCTGTGGTCATTCAGATAACAAGACAGTATTAAGAATTAGGTGTATGTAAACTTTTGAACAGGGTCATTTTTATAAATTTAACTATTATTTTCTTTTGTGGACTATATGTAAACAGTACTAAATAGGTCAGTACTAAATAAAAAATAACATGCATTTTGTATGCTCCCTCTTATTTTGGCAAAATAATTAACATTTTGCAGATTCTGCAAGGTGTATGTACACTTTTGACTTCAACTGAATATTTGCAAATAGTCTTTATAACAAAAAAACATGTACAACTGCAAAATTGGTATTTCTTAATATACAACAGAAACTCCTTAAGCAACTGAAGCAGTAAATTCTTAGAGATTTTATTATTATTATTTAGTAAAATAAATGGTTCTAATGTTAATGTTTCTCTCAGAGGGGCTTCTTTGTACAAGAGAAGTCTGTTCTCTCGTGAAGGAGCAGGATGGGTGGAGGGGTTTTCCTTGCTTCTTCACCATCAATTACACCAGGCGAACCCCAGCTTTGCTGATGGATAAACTTTTTGTTAAGTTTGTTGTCTCAACTTCGCTCTTTCTGTTTGGAATTGTGTCTATTCTACTCCTTACAGTATCTATACATGAAATGAGAGAGCCACCGCAGTACATTGTAAGTATGATTACTTCCGTGTGCTGCTTAAAATGCTAAATTAAACACTAAATTTATGTTCTCTCTCTCTGTCTCTCTCTCTCTCTCTCTCTCTGTTTTTCTTTCTTCTTTAAGATAACTCGCATTTTTTTTAATGCAGTATGTCCTAATTAACTGGAGGAATGGTTTTGGCAAATTATACAAAGAGGAATTGTGTTATATTTGTGGACAAATAAAAAGCCTGAAAGCAATGTATAATCATAAAAGCATTACGTTTTAAGCACACACTGATATGTTGTGCACAGCTGAATAATGTATAATTAATTGCTCTTTGTTAGGAATAGTGCATTACTTTTATATGCTTTCACATTCAGATACTTAAGAATCCACATCTAATCAATGACTGGGTTACAGACAGCAACATCAAAGCTGAAGGTCACATCCTGAATCACAAGTAAAAATTTGCATCTGAAATTACATTATAACAGGCACACACTTGAAGATGTTTGTTCGGCTTCACAAGGTAAACACAGAGAAAGGTCATTTTGTTCCTGCTGGGAACCCTGGAACAAATGAAAATGCAGACTCAGGATAGTTTGTTATGTCAGAAACTTCTGGGAATTGCATCTCCAGGAGTGTGTCATCAGGCAACAGGTACATGTTAACCCTTGGGAGCTGTGGGTAAATAACTGCGTAACAGGTCACGGAAACACACAGTATGTACAAAATCTTAGAAGTAACTGTACTGGAAATATGATGGATATATCAAAATATGTGGTTACAGTGGCTTCTGTGAATAAGTCGCTGTCAAAACATCTGTTATGTTCTCATCAAAGAACTTTAGTATCTGAATTTTCAGTTTTGTTTGAGATAAAAACAGTGGACCAAGCCAATTTAACATGGATTTTTACACTTTTTTTCTATCTCTCCCACTGCAGTATGGGGTTGTGCTGGATGCTGGCTCCTCACACACTGCCTTGTATATCTACAGATGGCCAGCGGACAAGTTAAATGGCACAGGCGTGGTCACCCAGCATAGCGAGTGTCGTGTCAAAGGTCAAAGGACTTGCTGAAATATTTAACATTTTTAGCTAGATTAATGTTATAGATATTTTGCATATAGATAAACATCTAAAGCAACAACAAAATAGCATCAATATGCATGGTTTGTTACATAATATTTACATGTTTAAGAATGCAAAAAGAAAAAGGTTTTAGCTAAATAGTAATTAAAAAAAAAATGAAATAGAATAATATTTATTAAAAAAAAAATGTAATGGTGCAGGAGGAGGAATCTCTAGTTACACTGGGCAGCAGGGTGCAGCGGGCCGCAGCCTTGAGGCGTGCTTAAAGCAGGCCATGCGGGACATTCCCCCAGACAGACATCACCGCACCCCTGTGTATTTAGGAGCTACTGCTGGCATGAGACTTCTGAAGTGAGTGTGTTTTTTCCACCTTTGTTGCTACATGTGATTTGGGATCGTATTTTGCACACAATGGCCACATAAAAAGAGAAAGCTGAAATAGTATCATTTTTCAGGCAGATTAATGATAAAGCAATTTCTCTTACAGATAAGCTCAAACACAGAAACACCAATATGCAAGTTTCAAGATGTTTCAATATAGTTTCAGATGCAAAGCCTGATTTATCTACAATATATTTTCTGGCATATAACAATTTTTCACTCTGCATTTGTGTTTAAGATCGCTTCATATTTTCTTTAATAAAATAGTAAAATATTTAGTAAATTAATACATTTTAAAAATAATAAGAATAATAATAAAACACCATACAATAATAAATGTAAGCAAATAAATAAACCTAAGGGGAACTGACTTACATTTACTCAAATTAAATTACACTAAGACCAGTTTATGAAATTAGAAAAGAAAAGTTAGTTCTGAGGAAAGGCTTTTGCAGGTGCTTTCTAGTTTTATGTCATCTTAATGCAAATTATTACATTTAGTGGCTTAAGTGTCCAAAAGTGTGGGATTTTTTTGGTTGCAGATATTTTATGTGTAGTCAAATGTTGTGGTCTGCCAGGATCAGGGTTGCCAGGTTTTCACAACAAAACCCACCCAACTGCTACTTATAACAAGCCCAAAACTAGCTCAATCACGTTTCGAGGGGGTCCCCCATTAAAAATTGCCTTCCGAGGGTATTTCAGGGGCTAATTATGACGTTGTTGGGGTCGCTTCAGCCCGCGGAAATCAAAAACAACCCGTGGCAATAGTGTTAGAATAGCCCAATTCTGCGGGAAAACACTGGCCAGGATGACTTTTGCTGATTGCTTTTTTTCATTAAACCTCCAAATATTTTTTTTATATTTTTCTATTTTTCCAGAATTACCAATCCTGACAAAGCATCTCAGATTCTTCAAGAAGTCCAACAAAAAATCAAATCCTTTCCTTTCAATTTTCGAGGAGCGGTAATTTTGAGTGGTCAGGAAGAGGGGGTTTACGGTTGGGTCACTGTCAACTACCTCCTTGAAAACTTCATAAAGGTACTTTCTTGTCATTTCCTGTCAGCGAAACTGTCCGTAAATTAATTATACTTAAGCTTTGTTCTTTATCATTATCATAGACATTTAAATATTAAGCCAATGTTTTGATTTATGGTAGTTTCTCAACTGCTTGGGCCTTCTAGTGGCCATTTTCTGTCTTTGTTTGCTCATTTCCACACTATACAGTATGGCTATGTGGGCCGCTGGCTTAACTCTGGCAGTCGGAGCATTGGATTTAGGTGGAGCGTCCACGCAAATCACTTTTGAGACCCCAGAGACAGTTGAGAATGAGTTGAATAGTATGACCTTGCGTCTCTACGGGCAGGATTATTCCCTCTACACGCATAGTTACCTGTGTTATGGTAAAGAAGAGGCTCTACGCCAGATCCTCGCCTACCTGATTGAAGTATGATATTTTGCATCACAAATCAATGATATGTCAATGTTTACTGTATTTAGACAGTATTTTTAGTTATTTATTTTTGTTCTGTCACAGTGTACACTCATCTAGTATGTTTTCAGTCACAGGGAAATACTAGCAAAGTGTACCATCCCTGCTACCCTTCTGACTTTGCGGAAGACTTCAAGCTGGACAAAGTGTTTGGCTCAGCTTGTACAGTGTCTAAGAGACCCAAACCCTACAACCCTCATTCCTGGATCAGGGTGCAAGGCACCGGGGACTACCAAAGCTGCCTTGGCAACACTTCTAATATATTTTCCTTCCAGTTCTGCCCCTTTTCTCAGTGTTCCTTTAATAGAGTTTTCCAGCCCAACATCAGTGGGGGCTTCATGGTGAGAGGCCCAGAAATGGACAAAGTGCAACACGAGTTGAATTGAATACAATCTTATGCATTTCTCTTTCTTTTAGGCCTTCTCTGCCTATTTCTTCACTCACAGTTATCTCCAGCAAACCACAGGAATTAAGATCACCACCTCTGCCCAGCTAAAGGAGGCTACCGAGGCTGTGTGTAATATGACCATAGAAGAGGTAAAAATTTTGAGTGTGTGTACATGTGTGTGAGAATATCCATGATTTGCCAATAAATAATCTTTTGTTTATTATAGATGACCAAAAAAGCTCCTGACTTTAAAAAATACCTGAAGGAATACTGTGCAGTCGCAGTGTATATACAAGTGCTGATGCTTAGGGGTTATAACTTTGATGAGCGTTCTTTCCAAAATGTTGCTTTTCAGAAAGAGGTAAGTTTATTAGTATGGTACTTCACAGAACCACTTTAAATGACAAATAATTTTTTACAGTTTGCTGTTGAATAAAATGCAAATTGTGTGAATGTGAAGTATGCAAAAACACCAAACCACACTTTCAATCCCTAATATTTTACAGGCAGGTGTGGCAACTGTGGGCTGGGCTCTGGGTTATATACTCAGTGTGAGCAGTCTTCTTCCAGAGGAACTTGCAGGGATCAGGAAGGGCTTGTGTCCTGCAGCATGGATTGGGTTGTTGATTCTCCTAACCGTCCTCCTTACTGCCACCTTCTGTTACATGGCTGTCCTAGTGATTTGGAGGAAAAGGAGTAATGAAGGTGTCAGATAGCTCACTGCTATGCCTACAGTTATTTTATGTCTCTTTTTAAAAGACTATCTACAAAAATGAAACATTTACATGATTAATGCATTCAAAATGTACTGTCTGTGCTAATATTGTGTGTAATTTAACAAAAATTAGCATTTGTTTTTGTCATTGACAAATGTTTACTGAAAGACATTAAACCATATGAAAGTTAGGAAATTAAAATAATGAGACAAAATAATAACACTAAATAATGTTATACATGGTATAAAATGGGATATCTGATACAAGTACTGTACTATGATACCATTTGAGTAAGACTGTTACTATTTTAACAGATTTCATTGTTGTTTATTTTTGTGTGATATCCTAATCGACTGTACTTAAGGACTGTCTTTTTGATGAGGACTGTTTCTAGTGTCTTCAGTAATCCAGAAGTTATTTTTGGCCAGTTTACACTAGTCTTTAGTTAATGTACAATAAGAAATTCATCACATTTCACCTGTTTCTCAGACTGAGGGAATAATTGTAATGTTAATAATTCACCAAACTGAATTAATTTCAACTGCAGGTGTTGAAAGTATACGTGCAAAACCAACAACTATATATATATATAACAAATATATATTAAACTATACTTAATTTACTATTTACCATAGATTATAAAGTTAGGCTACAGTTAAACTGGCAAAATGACAGGAATGAATGTTTGCGTTGCACTGTTTGAATGAGATCCCATTTTATGACTTTACAATAATAACAAAATGAAAGAAAAATTAAAAGTTTTTGGCAGAAAATGCTTAAAATATGTATACATATACCTTGCAGAATATGCAAAATGTTAATTATTTCATCATCATAAGAGAGATCACACAAAATGCATGTTATTTTTTTAATTAGTACTGACCTGAATAAGATATTTCACATAAAAGATGTTTAGTGATAGTTGTTTATTAGTCCCTTGTTTGTCCTGAACAGTTAAACTGCCTGCTGTTCTTCAGAAAAAAATCCTTCAGGTCCCACAAATTCTTTGGTTTTTCAGCATTTTTGTGTATTTGAACCCTTTTCAACAATGAATATATGATTTTGAGATCCATCTTTTCACACTGAAGACAACTGAGGACGCACATGCAACAATTACAGAAGGTTCAAATGCTCTCTGATGCTTCAGAAGGAAACACGATGACAGGGAGAGACAGGGGTGTAAACTTTTGAACAGAATGAAGACGTGTACATTTTTCTTTTTCTTTTTCTTTTTCTTTTTTTTTTTTTGCCTAAATATC
Source organism: Cirrhinus mrigala (assembly GCA_036247105.1). Lineage (NCBI taxonomy): Eukaryota > Metazoa > Chordata > Actinopteri > Cypriniformes > Cyprinidae > Cirrhinus > Cirrhinus mrigala. The sequence continues at coordinate 24,437,497 of CM070027.1, read as the reverse complement.
GTTTTTTTGTACTGCCCTTCATAAACTACAGAAGATACATACATGCTTCCCAGAAGACTTTAATAAGTTAAATTTACCCTGATCTTCAAATTCAAAATGTTTTCACCCCCTTAATGCTCTTAATGCATCATGTTTCCTTCTGAAGCATCAGTGAGCATTTGAACCTTCTGTAATAGTTGCATATGAGTCCCTCAAATTGTCTTCAGTGTGAAAAGATGGATCTCAAAATCATTGTATGCTGAAAAATGCTGAAAAACCAAAGAATTTGTGAGACCAGTTTAACTGCTCAGGACAAACAGGGGACTCATGAACAACTATCACAAAAAAAAAAAAAAAAAAAAAAAAAACACAGCTGTGGAACATTCAGGTAACAACATAGTATTAAAAATCAAGTGTATGTAAACTTTTGAACAGGGTCATATTTATAAATTCTATAAAAAAAATTATTTTCTCTTGTGGACTATATGTAAACATCTTTTATGTGAAATATCTTATTCAGGTCAGTACTGAATAAAAAATAACATGCATTTTGTATGATCCCTCTTATTTTGGTAAAAATAATGAACATTTTGCAGATTCTACAAAATGTATGTAACTTTTGACTTCAACTGTATTTATTTTTAGGTTTTTAAATTACTAGGACAGTAACATAAAAACACCAGATGATGGCAGTAAGCATCTGCTTAATTCAGTGACTAGCACGTAAAGAAACGTGATCCTACTGCGCATGCGTATATCACCTCCCTTCATATCTTAGCCATTGCCATGTAGAGCTCTTTGGCATTTTAGCTTAATCTGCTACAGTTTTGATTAGTTTTCAGGTTTAAAAAATGTCCGAGCTTGAAGTTAGTGTATCGTGTTCTCCGCAGTGTGCGGAAGCAGACAAAATCAAAAGTACAGACGATATCAATCCCGAAACAGTACAAAACACTAACACCAATATTTCTCAGGTTGAAGAAGGTGAGTCTATCAGTTGAAACAATTCAAAAACTTCAGAAATGCAGTCATGTGGAGTTTATTTGCATCGAATGCTTGTGTTTGAGTTGTTTGAGATGGATTCATGGGTGGTAATAAAGCTTACCGAGCCAACCAGCTAGGCTAGGCTAAATATTAGTACCCATCCTTCACCCTAAACAACCACCACAAAAATCCCTTTAAAAAAAAAAAAAGTCTGGTGTGTTTTTAAGTCGATTATCATCGTACATCGACTGAAAATACACGTTAGGACACAAAACGTGGGTTTATTGAGTCGTACCATCGTGTAAATCGATTAATTCGCCGACTAAGCAATCTAGCCAGTTAGCGAATGCATTTTTAGCCTCATAATAATCTTCCGTTGCCATTGTTGTGAAAAGGAACACTTCGTTTAAGACATTTCAGAACGTTTTAGTGCGTTTTAAGTTGATTATTTTTATTTCTAACTAATTCGTGATATTTTATTAAAAGATAATAATAAAAAAAACTAGTAAAGTAGTATCATATTATATAGGGATTAATGTATATGTTCTTTTAGATTTCAGGACAAACAAGCAGACATTAAAAAATGTTAATTTATTGATGTTTTATGTTATTTTAGTATCCACAAATTTGTAACATTGGTGACTATATTGTTTGAACTGATAGAAACAAACAACCTTACCGAAGTGAAACCTTTTATCCAAATAATAGACGCTGAGTTCAAGTAAGTTTGACACGTTTTACAATAACATGAGCATCGCTCTTTTTTTTTTTTTTTTTTTTAGATACATTTTGGCAGCATGGCATACAATAAAAGAATGCCAAAATCCACAGCATGCACAAATTGACTGTTTAGCTATGCAGAGCATCAAGACCTTGTCGTTTTTTGGGGCTAATATTATTGTTTTTTTTTTTGTTTGTTTGTTTTTTTAGTTTGAATCAATTGGAATAATTTTGATTTTACATTATAGTGTACCAATGCCTAAATTCAGTTGTAACATTTAAAACTGATCTTTAACTGTATTTGTATGCTTTTATAACAGATTTTTAATATTGGTTAATTATTAGTTATAAGTATTGATTATCCTTAATTCTATTTTTTTTTTTTTTTTTTTTTTTTTGACTAGTTATGCTAGTCTTTCACCACAACAACCTGATATATTATTACTAATATGCTTTTTTGCACACATTGGGCCTCATTTATGAAATATAAGTAGGACAAATTTCTTTGTAATCACCCGTAAGACCATTTGCGTGTAAACAATTTATGTAAGTATGAATTCATGAACAAAATTTATTTTGTGCATGCTTTGCTCATTAAACCACAGTTTGGCTACTGATATTTCTAAGAGATACAGCACAGTGTTGTGTTTTTTGTAGACTAGTGTTGCTGAAAGCCTCACATTGCATCTGAAATCTGTTTCTAATCATAAATGTCATGCTCTGTGAAATTGTACAAAATGAGACAATGAGATCCCATCAGTACAAACCACATCAGTCCAAACCACATCAGTCCTGCTGTCTTACACCAATTTATATTAGATTATTTCGACCTTGATTTTGCATTTTCACTTATACTGTGATTTTCTGCAGAGTCTCAGAGCGACAGTGATCTTCTCAAAGGCCTCTTGACAGATAACTTCTGTCACGTCTGTGAAGCAACCCTGCTTTACGAGTCCCAGAGAGTTTCTCATTATGAGGTTTGTGAAATCAAGTTTGAAGTTTTTTCACACAACATCAAAAAAAAGCAGTCATATTTCTAAATCCAGTTTCTCTGCTACCAGGGGAAAAAGCATGCACAAAGAGTCAGGATGTACCTGCAGAACAAGAAAGCTAAAATCAATAAGCCGAGCCACGATTGTGGAGGCCTTTTGGTATGTAACAGATCAAACAGAATATTGCTTTTAAATGTGTGCTAGTATTTAACACATAATATTGTGTTACAGAAAGGTCTGTCCGCAGAGAAGTTCTGCGAGCTGTGCAACATGGTATTCAGCTCTCCAACTGTGGCCAAGTCGCACTATGAGGGCAAAGTTCATGCCAAGAACATGAGAAAAACCAATCTTCCACCATCTGCAGGTAAGTAAAATCAAACTAGGGAGTGTTTTACTCTTCACCACTGTGGGCTAAACTTGTCATAACCCTCTTTCGGTATATTCAAGTTTCAGCGCCTGTGCTAGAATTACACACAGCTCCTGTAGACCTCCCATCAGAGGCTGCTGTGCAGAATCAGATCAGTCAGGAGCAGAAGGACACTTCTGGCTTGGGCGATCAAGAGGTTGATCTCAGTGACCCTAAAAAGTACTGTACACTGTGCAGCGCTTCCTTTAACAACCCTCTGGTTGCCCAGCAGCACTACAGCGGGCGGAAGCATCAGCGAAACCAGGCCCGGCAAGAGATGCTGGACCAGATGGGAGGACAGTCAGAACATGGTATATATTAATACTGCCAAATTTAAAAAAATATTAAAATTAATAACATATTTTACTTAATAATATTCATAAAAATATTAGTTGTATTTAATTACATTTTAGAATGTCACCATTAATGTAAAGAGAAGCATTGTGGTACTCGGTGTAAGGCTGTCACGAATCCTCAATTCAATTCGAGGACTCGATTTTTAAAAAATCCTCAAATGCATTTTGCCCATTGATATTTTTATGTATTTTAAGTAATTGTAAAGGCTACTGTTCGCTTAGGTCTATTTTTATTAATACAAAAAAAATTTGAATTACTCAATTAATTGGCAGAATAATCGACCGGTTACTCGATTACCAAAATAATCGTTAGTGACAGCCCTAACTCAATGGTCATTCACTGATTTTTGAAGATTCATGTTTGAGAACTTACATTTGATGTTGCATTTGATATTTCTTTGTAATTATACTCTCTTTCTTGTACTGTTTTGTTTTTCTCTCATGCACTAAAGTGAGCTCCTTGACTTGCCCGATTTGCTGTCTGACGCTCAGCTCGATAGAGATGTACCAGGCACACATGCAGGGAAACAAACACTTTGTCAAGTGAGTAACTTCACTCTCGTTGGTTATTTTCTCTGAGGCCTTTTTTGTTACAGCCACTAGGATTTGGATCTTGTATAAGAAGATTGAACTTTAGTTTGCATTCGTTTAGCATTAGGTTGAGATATAGTTCAGGCTGCTTAGTCAGCAAATATTTGACATTTTAGATGATCAGTATTAGCTGATTACCAACGTTGGCTGCTTTTAAATATTTTAATATCAACATGAAATCAGAATAAATCTTATTTACATTCTTAATACTTGGTCATGGACAAAATCCCAAATAATATTTTTATATATATATAATCTAAAAATATTCTGTCTGTGCAGGTATATAACGGAATATCATTTCCTGTTTGACTTTAAGTGAAATTTGAGTTTGAGTTTCTTTAAAATAAATGTTCATAGATACACTACTAGTCAAAAGTTTATGAACAGTAAGATTTTTTTTTAAATAAGTCTCTTCTGCTCACTCTTATTGATGATAATGATAATAATAAATATTTTTTAACAGCAAATTAGCATATTAGAATGATTTTTGAAGGATCATGTGACACTGAATACTGGAGTAATTATGCTGAAAATTTAGCTTTGCTCACAGGAATAAATAATAACCAATAAAATAAATAATTACATTTTAAAATATATTTAAATAGAAAGCAGCTATTTTAAATAGTAAAAATATTTCACAATATTACTGCTTTTGCTGTAGGTTGGATCAAATAATTGCAGGCTTTCTTAAAAATTTTAAAAATCTTTCTGTTCAAAAACTTTTGACTGGTAATGTATTACAGCTTTTTTCTGCATTTTACATTTTGCGTACCTTGTACAAAAATGATTGGAGTACATTTTAGTTTTTCTACTTCAAATTTTCACATTGATTTCAGTGCGTTACTTCCCATTTCTTTGTAACTGTTTGTGAAATTTACTTACCATTTATTGTTTCTACTCAAAATTTTTATTCACTTTAGACCATTGGAAAACTCGTTTTGGATATTTATCTTAATCTGATTGTTATTAGCCATCTGAATCAGAGAAATTCACACTGTCAATAATCTTTGTCCTTAGAGAGAAGAAAGTTATGGATCTGTGCAAATCTCAGAAGAAAGTGTACGACTCCTTCCAGGATGAGCTGGCTGACTACATCCAGGTGCAGAAGGCCCGGGGACTGGAGCCCAAAGCAGGGCCGGGCACCGTGGGACAAGCAAGCAAGGGTCTGGATGAGAGTGAAAACGAAGGTCCTCAAAAAGCAGAAGAGATTCCTCATCCTGCCCAGTTGGTACCACGTTTTCCACCTCCTGCTTTCCCTCAACCTCACTGGCACCCTCAATTCCAGTCTCAGGTCAATCAGTTTGGCTTTGGGATGAGAGGCCCTGTCCCACACTATCAGCCGGGATATATGCCCCATACCCGTCCTCCTTTCGCACCTGCCCACTTATATAAAAGAGAGAGGAGCCCTGAGTCATTTAGCTCCTCTTCTTTCTCAGACTCCTCCTCCTATTCCAGCAGCAGTAGTGACAGCAGCAGCAGCTACGACAGCAGAGAGAGGAGGAGACGGAAGAGGAAAATGAAAAAGCGAGGAAAGAGCAGAAAAGACCAGGAGGAAGGGTCTGATACGGAACGAGGTGAAAGGAAAAAGAGGCGGAAGAGAGACAGGAGAGGAAGCGTAGAAGGAGAAGAGGATAGAAAGAAATGGAAGGAGAGGAGAAAAAGAGAGAGGAGCTCTAGTGAAGACGAGGAAACCAGAAGTAAAAGAAGAGCAAGCAAGAAAAGTAAGAGGCACGGGGATGGACAGCATGCAAAGAGACGAAAAGAAGAGGAACTCCTGGAAAAACAAGAGGTTGAGGTGCACGAGGAAACGCAGGGAAAGATGGAGGAACACGTAGAGGTCAGGACAGAAATGAAAGACGGCAAACACAAACACAAAAAAGAGAAGAAAAAAGGCAAAGAGAAGACGAATCAACAAGACAACAGGACAGAAGAGGAAAGGCTCTGGGATGAGACGATTCTTGGCGTTTTTTAGATGTTTTTTTCAATGATTGTGTGACAGTATTGTACTAATAAACTGCACGGGGCCTCAAAAAAAGCATTTTGCTGAAATCTAATGGACCCTTCTCACTATTTATGCTCTCTGAAGAACTCTGAAGGCCTTTCTTTAATACAGAATACTCATATGCTCCTTTTTAAGGAATCAAAAGTGAACATTTTGTCATCATTTATTCACCCTAATTTCATTTAAAACCCAAATGACTTCTGTGGAACACAAAAGTAGATGTTTTTAACAATGTTCATGCTGATTTTTCCAATTCAGTAAATGTATATAGAAGCTGCCAATCTCTAAAAATGAACAAATATAGAAGCCGATACGACTTGTGTACTGTTTTCTAATTTTTGGTAAGGTACAGATCAAAATTGATTTACAGTTTTTGGCTGGAAGTATTGCTGCCTGCAATTCCACATATTCAACCTTTCAGAAAGGTGACGTGCAAGAACCTACAGTGTTTGTCAAACACACAGCTATCAAATGGCTTATACTTTATATTGCACAAGTTTTATGAACTACCTGTTATTTTTGAAGTAGTTCACTTCCAGAATGAAAATTTCCTGATAATTTGCTCACCCTCATGTCATCTAAGTTCATGTCTTTCTTTCTTCAGTCGAAAAGAAATTAAGGTTTTTGAGGAAAACATTCCAGGAATTTTCTCCATATAGTGGACTTCAATGATGACCAGTGGGTTCGAAATTGCAGTTTCAATGCAGCTCCAAAGGATCAAGGAATAAGGGTCTTATTTAGTGAAACGATCAGCCATTGTCTTAAAAAATAACAATTTATATCATTTTTAACCACAAATGCTCATCTTGCACTAGCTCTGCGATGCACATGTTGTGTACTCGTGTTGGAAAAGTCACATGTGGTTAGTTCTTCGTCTATGTTCTTAAAAAAGGTAGGGAAGGGCGAAAAACTAAAAATCACATTTTCTTCTCCAACTTCAAAATCGTTCTGACATTGCTATTTTACGTTTACTTTTTTTTGCACGTTTGCTTTGTAAACGCTAGGTCGTTACTTCTGTCTACGTCACACGTGGTTGATTGCGTGATTACATTAGTGAGGTCGAGCATTTGTGTTTTTCTTAGAAAATGACAGATTGTTTCGCTAGATAAGACCCTTATTTCTCAGCTGGGATCGTGTAGAGCCCTTTGAAACTGCAATTTGGACCTTCAACCCGTTGGCCACCACTGAAGTCCACCATATGGAGAAAAATCCTGGAATGTTTTCCTTAAAAACCTTCATTTCTTTTCGACTGAAGAAAGAAAGACATCTTGGAAGACATGAGAGTGAGTAAATTATTAGGAAATTTTCATTCTGGAAGTACTAGGAATTAATCTTTTAAGGTTCTTATTTTTTTTTTTTTTTAGAGCTCGGCGACATTCATTTTCAATGCGGAAAAGAGCAGCATGAACATTATGCTAAACCTCTCCGTTTGTGTTCCACAGAAGAAAGTAAGTCATACAGGTTTGGAATAACATGAGGGTGAGTAAATGATGTGAAAATGTTCATTCTTTGAAATGCTCAGGACTACAGACTTTAGGACGTCTCTAGAGCTGCACCTCTCTCTTAGAGAAATCACTAACTTTTTATACCTTGTGGTGCGATGCAAAAACACTACATGAGCCTCCACCATGTCCATGTGGATGTATCCTTCAACTTGCTTCACGCTTTGATGAAATAAACCCCTCCCACTGTTAAAATCAGCATAGATTTTGTATTTTCTCTGAAAGTCTCGGAAGCATTTCCAGTTATATTCTCAAGGGGGCGCTGATTGCAAATGTACGCTCTATGCTCTGTGGATCTGCAAGAAACGTCTTTCAGACTTAATCTTTCGGTGTTTGAGAAAGACATGACAACAGGAATGAATGCTGAGAATAAAATGAAGCATGGTCCAAATAGTGTTCAGATCAGCATATGGTAAACATTTTCTTAAATCGGAAGAGCACAGTTTGCAATCCTGGTTTCTGTTGCATTTTTGTGTTTTAATGACAGCCTCATTTGATGCATCATATGCAGGAATATTTTTGTTTGCTGTCAGTCTAACAGGTGCAGGAGTTGAATGAGGACGACTGCTACTCTGTTGACCTCTTTCTTGCATAGCGCTGCATTTCCCTTTTTGATAGTTATCACAATCATGCAATCATCCCTTTTTTTTAATTACTGTGCTGCTAAGCTAATTTCCAATGTCTCTGTTAAAAAAACAATCCCAAACTTTTGGAGTATTTTCTGACCGCTCAGGGAACATAATGATCACGGGAAGATAAATGTGGATGTGTTTCGGAGGAAGTGATACTTGAAAATGCATTAGTTACATCACATTCGCACGTAAAATGGGATGGTTCAGCCAAAAATTAAAATTTTGTAATTTACTAGCCCTAATTTGTTCCAAACTCATATGAGAATGGGGGTGTTGACTGGTTTGCTTCAAAATGACAAAAAAGCATCATAAAATGATCATAAAAGTTATGTTTTCCAGGTCTTTTGAAACTGTTTTTTTGTGTCATAAATAGAAAAAATTCAAGTTCAAACAAAATAAAAATTGAAACTATTTAAACTTAGAGGTTTGATATTGGTGAAATCGATGTTAACCATTTATGACGACTGTATGACTCTTTCTGATTTCCAATTTCAAGCCAGTTAGCAAATGTGGAAGCACAAATGGAATTAGAAGTGACTATAATAATTTTATAATACATTCCTGGGGCCTTTTTGTCATTTTAAAGACATGCCAGATGTCCATTCCCTTTTACTATATGTGTAAAATTTTATGCTTACCAAGGCTGCATTTATTTGATTAAAATACAGTAAAACCGTAATATTGTGAAATATTATTGCCATTCAAAAGAACTGTTTTCTATTTTAAAATAATTAGTCCTTAAAACATATTTGTTATTATTTAACATTATTTATTTATGTGATGGCAAAGCTGAATTTTTTAGCAGCCATTATTTCTGATCCTGCAGAAATCATTCTAATATGTTGATTTGCTTAATTTTTAAAAATCTGACTAAGTAATATAGTGTACGTGGAACAACATGATGGTAGTTAAATGACAGAATTTTCATTTTTGCATGAACTATCCCTTTAATTTGCATGCAGGAAGAATTCTGTTGTATGTAATTCGACTAACCATGTTTTGATCTTCAAATGCACTTGTATTAAATTGTGGATCTAACACCTGTCACTTCTCACACGGCTTTTGTACTTCAGAACTATGTGAAATTTTTTCCAACTCTCTGTAACCGCAAAGTTGAAAGCCCTCCATAGACACAAGCTCGTCGACAGCGTTCTGTCGACCCCTCTGAGATCTCCTGTTTTCAAAGAATCGTGTGGTTCGGCTCCGTGTCTTTGTCGTACCCTCGACCTCCAAGGCGTGTGTGTCTCCCACATCCTCATCTCTTCACGACCCCTCCACGGGCGCGTGAGCCCCTCCAGCCCTCCTCGAGAGACGAGGGCCAATGAACGAGATCTTAAACACTTCAGCTTAAAACTCCTACACAAGCCCCTCTGAGCTTCAGGCTTCAGAGTCCCACACACTCAGAAACTTCATTAGTACAGTTTATCTTAAATGTGGAGTGGAAAACAAACACGTCGGTTTTGAGTTGAGAAATGTTGGGGTTCTGAATAAAAACCAAGAATTTGACTTTGTGGTGTAACAACAGGCCCACAGTTTTTAGGGTCCTATTAAATCTGTTTTTTTTTTTTCCAAAATCCGTTTTTTCCGTTCATTTTTCTAGACTCTGTTTTAATGGTTAAATTAAAAAAATATCAAAACACATCCAAAAAAAGTTTTAAAAAAGCATGTCTAATTAATCAAAATCATGAAACTTACACAATATAACAGTAATTTATTAAAAGTTTAACAAAAAATACTCTTTTAAGGCCCTATTAAAAAAACATTTTAGTTTATTCTCAAATTGAGTTTTTTTTTTAACCAAATTTTGTGTTTTCCATACATTTTCTGAATTATATTATAATGGTTTCTTTCAATTTTAATAATCAAAAGCATCTCTAGTTAATTGATTTTATAAACTGATTATACATTTCTTTATTTTTTCAGAAATACTGTGTTGTGTATTTCATTTTTCTGGTAAATAAATTCCGGTAAACATTTTTTTTTTCTGATAAATATTGCTTAAAAAAATAATATTTTAATACTTTTATTAGTAGTAGTATTACTATCATTACATTAATTAATATATTTCTATCACAGTCTCTCAAAGTTAAACCGAACTTTTATTTTGACGGGTTGCTGTGAAGACCTTTAAATTTCTGTTTGTATATAATACGAGAATGTTTTTTTGTTTGTATGTTTTTTGTCTCTCTTTTTTTTTTCGAAAGAAACGGTAAAATGCCTCGCAGAGCAGTTCTAGAGATTATGATTATGTGTTCATGTACTCATATTTTGAGGCGGCAGAGGCTGAAAACACGCTTAAGTATGTAGTAAACAAAATTATTCACACAGAGAAACGCAGAACATGCAGGATTCATGTTTAAAATAGTAAATTTGTGGCTTAATATTAACAGACACTGGTCTGTATCGCGTTCTGATTTAAAACATGCTTTTTATTTTTTTCATCCAAAATTTGGCAAATTCCGTGACATTTCGCGTTATAAAGTAAATTCCATTTTTATGACCGGATCCCGCATTTCCGGCCACGTCTTCCGCGTTTTCTTCAGAGCTGTTCGGTGTTGCTGTCATGATGCTAGGGAGAAATTTTCAGTGCATATTAATGAACAAACCTTACTTTATGAATTATTATGAACTAGATGTGTATGTCCAGCCTAGAGGCCTTGGAATAAACTTACTGCGATCTGCTCTGTCGATAGGTGATTGCAGTGTAAAGCGATTTTACACTGTTAAACAAAAAAGTTTTCCAAAATGCATGTTTAATCTGAGTTTATCAAACTTATGAGTTCTTTTGTTTTTCTTTATTTTGACTGAACTATTAATTTAGCCAAATGATATGTGATTGAGTAGATACAACTGTGTGCATAAAAGACCATACAGATTTGTTTTATATATTTGTTAAATATTTTAAATAATATATTTTTTTATAATTTTACATACAGTATAATTATTAACATGTTAATTTAAATTTAATATTTTTTATTAATATTTTAATGCATTTTTAGTTTTCTTCAAATTCAGAGTTGTTTCAGCTGTGCTTTGATGTAAAATTCAAATTAAGACGTTGCAATGTCATGCATTTATACAGAAGATATCTGTGCCTTATGGCACACATTTTGGGGGCATAATGTGACATGATAAAAATCAGCATTTCGAGATGAAATATATTTTTGTTTTCCACATCGCAGTGTTGCTGATTATATGCCACCATCAGTAACTGTTCCAGTAATTGGTTTTTATAGGTATTTCTTTATTAATCAGCATTGGCAGTGTGTTGAGTTGAATGTGATTAATTTTAGTCTTATCTGATATTTATCACAAGTGTTTTTATGTGTTTGTGTTTGATTTGATGCAGCGGCAGCTGTGGTTCTCTGCGGACAGATGCAGGTGTTTCTCAGGTCACACACCTGCATTTGGGTTCAAGTTGAGAAAGACGTTTAGGGTTTAGTAAGCCTGTGCGTTTTGTTTCAGGTTAAAGAGAAGAGCAAAGTCCTTTAACATTCAGTAACTATAAAAATAATACAATGACCAGTGGGTTTTGCTATTTTTGTAAATATGTAAAAGTCTAGCTATTGAAATTGATTCGCAGATGGTTTAGATCTCATATATGCTTGGATTTTAATTACCCGAGTTGTCTGACGTCTTGTATAATGTCTTGGTTAAAGTATACAGAGGTCTTCAAAATGTCTATTATCAAACGCATCACAATTTATATACTAACAACAGTGCATTGCAAAATCAGCCTAAACGCTGTTGCTTTGCGCGCTGAAATATGACTTTGTACTTTAGAGGGTTTATTGACATCGTACCTTTTAATGCTTTTGTGTGTAAAAAAGACTGAATAGAGCTGCTATTTATTTGGTAACGAAACTAAAAAATTTTGTTTTTTCCGAAAAGTCTCCTGATTTTTCCTTGATGTTTTCTGTGTTTCGTCTGACTCATTCTCTGATAGGCTGTCAGTAATTGGTTCATTGGCCCCACACAATGCAGGCCCTCCTTTCTGCGTGACACATGAAGAACAGAAAGGAAAACACAGACACACAGTTGACAGCGCACACACAGACGCCCAAGGATGACCCTCTCTTGCATGTGCTTTTGTTTGCTCGTATGGGTGGCAGGTAAAAAAAAATTTTTCATTATATTTTAAGAGCTGTCAAGCCTTTTCAAGCAATCAGACCTGAAACTTAATTGATACAGTAATATGAGCTCAGCGTGAGGAAGTCTGCATAAGTCAAAATGAATGATGACTGTTGTGACATCTTTTGCTTGAATACTGTCATTAATGTATGTGTCATCTTGAAAATGTATTTTTAAAGTCTTTTAATATAATGTACTGTGATGGTATCGATGCTGCGCTGTAGGCCCAAAAACGTTTTGCTTTCTAAGGCGATTACGAGATTTCTTGCGTTTTAAAACATTTGGATTTGATGCAACTGTGTGTATATTTTGAAAACACATTACATTTGATAATATATAAAAGTTTCTGAAATGAACCAGTGTATCTGTCAGAGGTGTGTCATAATATATGACTAGCCAGGTAATCCAATAACTGAGTTTCTCACACTCAAGTTTAAGTAGAATAACATTGTTTATTTGTATATAAAGATATTGTAATGTAAAAGAAACATTCTCAATATTCTCAAAAGGCTGACTTAAGTTTAAACCTTTTCGCTTTAAATTGTTTGTTTGATCTAGTTTGTTTTTGGCTGGTTTTCCAGAATGATCTTCTCTGTCAAAGTCAGCGTTAAACACAAATCGGTTTGCAACTGAAATCTGATTAACTAAAGACTCTCAACCTATTTTGGATTTCATACCAAACTGAATATTGTATTTTCCGTGAATGGATTTTTTTTTCCATTCTCTGACATATGGACTATAATGTTTTCTTCTCATATGAATCTATGCCCACATAAGCACATATCAAAGTGTCAAGACGAAAATGTGCTTTTTTTTTTCCTCCCAGGCACTGATAAAAGAGGAAAACTATTTTGCAAGAGGATATAGATGCAAATTGCCTACAAGTGTTTTGTCTATTCAGTTTTCCATTCTTACATAACAAGGAAATAACTCACTTCTCTATTCCTCTATTGTGAAAGGGACTCTAGCATTTTCTGTTACGTTTCTTTCACAGTTTCTAAATCTATTTTAAACCTGTCTCTATACTTAATGCATAGAAAAATAAGCTGAAAATATCTGATTTAATACTGTTTTAGAGTAAATCAGTGTCCTCTGAAAAGACACCTACAATTTTAAGTAGCTACGTTATTAAACGTAAATCAAAATGTGTATAACGAACAAAGCAGGACTTATGATTTTTCTTTGTTTCTCCTAAAGTGGCTGCGATCCCCACCTTCCAAGCTACGCCGTCTGTTCTTTACACTAAAATCAATGACTCGCAAACTCTGAACTGCGAATGTCCAGATCACTCCTGCCAGGAGGTGTTTTGGTACCGATACCTTGAGAGGACAAAGACTCTTCAGTTCCTCCTGTATGTCAACAGCGCTGGCAGAGAGCAACATGGAGAACACCTGGACGGCAGTCGCTTCAAGGGCTCCGTTTCCTCTGGACAGAAGGTGACCTACACCCTGCGTATAACAGGACTCCAGGAGGGTGAAATCGGCCTCTATTCCTGCATGTTTAAAACTAAAAATTCAATGCCTGTCGGACATTACATATTACCTGGAGGTATAGCAGAACTCTCCTTCTAAGTCTCGGACCTCTGTCTTGTTTATTTCTTGAATTTCCTTCTTTAAAGGTGGCTAGGGAATGAAGAAAAGACTAAAGCAATGAAAACGCCTAATGTTGGTTTACAGAGTCATATGTGACCCAGAACCACAAAACTAGTCATAAGGGTCAATTTTCTTAAATTGAGATTTATACTACATACGAATTTCCATTTATGTATGGTTTATAATGACAGGACAATATTTGGTCGAGATACAACTATTTGAAAATCTGGAATCTGAGGGTGCAAAAAATCAAAATACTGAGAAAATCGTCTTTGAAGTTGTCCAAATGAATTTCTCAAAATGAAGTTTTGATATATTTACGGAAGGAAATTTACCAAATATCTTCATGGAACATGATCTTTACTTAATATCCTAATAATTTTTGACATAAAAGAAAAATCGATCATTTTGACCCATACAAAGTATTTTTGGTTATTGCTACAAATATACCTGTGCTACTTAAGACTGGTTTTGTGGTCCACGGTCACATATTAGGAAAATCACACTAGCGCTGAGGTTTCTATCCCTAAAGTGAGACGATCTTTACCTGGTGTGAAGTTGAAGATGTTTCCAAATATTAACGTTATCCTCTTTCATGGTGCTCAAGAACATCTCAAGATCTTAAAATAAGTGACTAATCAGAGACAGAGTTAATCACAAGTATTTGGCTTCAGAATCCCAAAGAAATGAAAATTCATGTTAATTTATATATCTTCTTGTCTTGATGTTCTCTATTCTTTATTCTCCAGTGAATCCTCCAACAGTCCAGCCGCCAACGGTCAAGACCCAGAAACCACCAAGAAAGACCTGTAATTGCAAACCCCCCAGCTCTCCTAAAGGTGCGGACTGAGACGTGCTGTTAGATGTTGCTGATTTCATGCTGTTTCATGTTGTTTTATTCAGTTGGTTTCTTTGTGTTGTGTTGCAGGCTGTGAACATTCGGTGCTTTGGCCAGCGATAGGTACTCTTCTGCTTTTGGGCATTACACTTGGAGGCACTCTTTACTACTTCAGTCGTGAGTACACACACAGATTTGCACATTTTGCAATGCAGTGGTCAATGAAAGAGCTTCACAACTTCAGTTTTGCCATGTGACATATTTACTCACGCATACATTGTTTCAGATGTTCAGATACTTTACTGAAGTGTAAAAAAAAACAGTTGTGATTTACTGGAGTGCTTAAAAGTATAATTCAGAAACAGTATAAACAGTTTAACATATAATAAGTGTAGCAAAATTAACTTAAATGTGACCCTGGACCACAAAACCAGCCATAAGGGTCAATTTTTTGAAACTTTCCATTGATGTATGGTTTGTTAGGATAGGACAACATTTGGCCGAGAGACAACTATTTGAATATCTGGAATCTGAGGGTGCGAAAAAATCTAAATATTGAGAAAATCGCCTTTAAAGTTGTCCAAATGAAGTTCTTAGCTATGCATATTACTAATAAAAAAATCAATTTTTTATATATTTACAGTAGGAAATTTACAAAAAAACGATAATTTTGACCCACACAACTACACCCATGCTAACTAAGACTGGTTTTGTGGTCCAGGGTAACAAATAGCAATTTTATGTAAAATTTCATATGCTTGTCGCAAGTCTGCCTCATAATTGTTTTTGTTTTTTTTTTTGGGACAACAGGTCTACCTAAGAAATGCAGACATCGATTTACCAAGTAAGTTGAAAAACCAGCAGCTACATACTGAAGCTACATACACATAATTTAACAAATGTTATTTCTATGACTTAAAATGTGTGTTAAATTATCTTTTGGCCTTTTAAACATGAAAATTAGCAACTAAACAGGTTACAGTTGGGTTAACGTTCATTTGCAAACCTGGCGTTTCGCATCAAAGCCCTTTACATATGTGTTTGCATTGGCTCTGTGTTGACAGTTAGACTTATAAGACTCAATGAAACTTTGATAAACACTTAAAGAATTTGTCAGTCTATTTCTGCCAGTATAATGAGCTTTAAGAAACTTTTTAAAAAGTTTACTGTGTCATTTTCTCCATAGGACGAATGCGTTGCGATGAGGTGGGAGAACACACTCTTCATCTCCAAACAAATGCAAGTATCTAAATTTGGATAAAACCATAACTTTCCTTTAAAAAGTTTAAGTTCTTTGTCGTATATAACAGTGTCTATTTTTTGGTTCATTTGCAGGCGGTCTTTTTCTCTCTGAAGTGTGGACATGTATAGGTCTTTGAAATTTTGCCATGGCTTCACGAATATCAAATATATTGGGTTTTAGAATGTAAAAAAGTGTGTAAATAAAAATAATATCTAACATTTTTTACAGTTCAGTGTTCATCGGACATATTCAAGCTACTGTCCATTGTCTGACTTGACTGAGTTAAACTAGAGCTGTACAGTTTTCTAATTATGATGTTGTTTTATCTCATATGCTGTCATTTTATGCTTTTGTGTTATGCTCATTAAATAGTTATTTTATTTTTTGAGTGTTTCTGTGGGTTATTTCTGTGATGACACTTGTTTGTTTTGTAGGGGTTTCATGGTGTCCCCCGACTTACATATCTGAGGGTGTGTTGGTTTATGTGTTTGAGTGTTATCAAGTTTCCCTCTCTGAGGGCGTGTGTTCCCGTTATGAAACTATATTGATTGATATTGTCTCATTACAGCTAGAAACTCTTAATTAGCTTGAAATATTTCTTATGTATCAAATCAGGGCAATCGACTACCTATATGTGCATGTTGATAGTTAATATAATGAACTACACCTGTGGAGAGACTACACCTTTGAGGAGAAATAACTTTATACATCCACTAAAAATCACAAAAACTCCAGTAAAAAGTTGGTCAATGAACAAATCTTTTTATATTTTCTCAAATACAAATACAAGACAAATGTGGACACAGTTAACATTTACAATGAAAATGCTCTATTGTAAAATACAGGAAAAACATATACAATCAAAAAATAAATAAAAGATCTGTCAAATAAACAAAAAACTGTGGGTATGACAGTAACTGTGCTGCCATTCAATGTGAATGTGCAGCTGTTCTTCCTGATACTTTGAGGCAAATGAAAAAACCCCTTCCTGTGCAAAAAGACAGAGCATTATCTCTCGCGCATCGCTTGTTCAACTTTGAGCTCTTCAGCGCTACACTAAAACAAAACCACCACAGAGAAACCACAGACCATGCCGCATGGAAAGCGTCACAGGCACAGACTCTTAACACAAAACCTCCATTACACTTAGTTCAGTCTCTGTACTACAGCAAAGTTTTATAAGTTCATTCATTTTCTAGGGCTTTCAGAATAAATGAGTAAATAAATAAATAGATGGAGTATAATGAAGGTCAAAGAGAAAAGAAAAACATTATTCTAAAACATCAGTTTTATTTCTTTATTGACTGTAGAAATGATGTAAATGTTCAATGAAAAATGTAAAAAAAAAAAGAAAAAAAAAAATTCTTTTTTTTTTTCCCTACAGAGCAAGCAGAGTACATTAAAATCACATTCATACATTTAGAACTAGAAAGTGCACAAAACCTGAAAGTATTTCAATTACATTTGGCAAATGATTTCTAAGACTAATACGTTGTTATAATTGTGTCCAGTTCTTTTAGTCTTCCTAATTTAAAGCAAAGAAAAAAATTTGACCATGCATAGCACATTACTCAGAGCAAATATCAGAAAAGTCAACTTGAATAATCTGTGAAAATACATCTTAATAAAGTGAATATTCTCAAATACAAAAATGAATATATAATACATATCTTGCTTGAGGACTAACTTTAGGTTTTGTTTATAGTGTGCACATATTCAGAAAACAATAAAACAACAGAAGTTCTTATTCTCGGTGGCATCTTGTTGGATTTCTTTGTGATCTTTGTCTTTGCCGGTAAGCATCTGCAGACAACTCATGACAGAATCTGACATGAAACTAAGCCATTTGTATTTAAAGCATGATAAACTCCTTAAAAAAAAAGCTTTGTTAAATACAACCCAGTGCTGGGTGAAATATGGACAAACCCAGCGACTGGGTTGTTTTAACCCAGTCTTTGGGGTAAATGTTTAACCTAAACGTCTGGGTAGCTTTATTTAACTTAACTATTGTTTAAAAATTACTATACAGCTGGTATAAAATGAACCCAAAATAGGTTGTACATTAAAAAAAGTAGACACATAATTACTAGCAGCATCAATAATCAAAAGGTGAACATTTATTAATAAGCAATTTAAAAAATGTTTATGATTTATTCATCTTGTTCATGTTAATTTATTGAACATATTCATAAATGCTAATTTCCAACCTGTTTTTGGTTCATTTTAAGCAAGAAATATAGTAAATTGTAAGCAATAATTGAGTTGAATAAAACTAACCAGAAGTTGGGGTTGAACAATTAACCCCACCATTGGGTCAAAACAACCCAGTAGTTTTTAACCCAGCATTTTTAGAGTGTACATTTTCACCAATTCAGATAAAACAACAACAACAACAACAACAACAACAACAACAACAACAAAACATTATTACTGTATTTACAGTATGTTACACTGTATGTAAAATTTACCATCCTCATTAGCATGTTCAGTCGACTGTCTTTGTTCTGTGCCTCAAGTAGGTGTAATCCATTTTGGGTCACAAGACGAACACCTTTGGCTATGACGGGTTAAAAATTACAGCAAATAAATGCTAAAATTATGGTTACATACATAGGATAGTATACAATTAAAAAACATCACTAACAAAACACACCAGCTTTACATTTAATTACATCACTTTATATGTGAGATTTGATTATTAAACAAAGGTAACTTTAAATATAATAAATATTTTAATTCTATAATATTATATATATACATATATATATATATATACACACACACACACACACACACACACAGTAAAAAGATGACTTTTTGAAGTTTTAGGATTATTGAATTATGTTTTACAAGAAATTAAATTTTGAGTCTTTCTTTAAACATTTTTTCTACAACATTTATGCATATCTGCTATAAAAAAAATTTTAAACATCCTAGTGGTTAAAAAGAATTGTTTTTTGTTTTAATCATCCTGTGCTATATTACTGTAGTAAAATATGATCACACAACTGTAGAATGTTCTAGAAAAACAAGAGGAAAATTTATTAAACAAGCCAACACTGATATATATATTAAAAAAAATCCTGTCATGAATGCATGTCTGTGAAGCGTACAGAGTGCGTGTGGCGTTCAGAAACTATATTGGCAAATAAATGCTTTCGATTTTGTTTCCTATTGTGTTTGTACACCTTTTACACTTCTCGTTTAACTTTAAACGACAAACACTGCAGTATCAGGTTGATTCTGCATCATCTAAACCTGTTGAGAACTGATTAAAAACAATTCAAAGAAAAAGCATGTCAGTCACATTTCTGAAAAGTTCACTCCTACTTCATTATACAGGTCTATGGCTATCTTCCAACTGGGTTTTGAGAAACATTAAAAGAATTTGAAGAAAAAATAATGAGTTACTCTTATTATTTTACCATATACACCACTGAGACCACGAGTAAAGTCTAAACTGAACAAGAAGATATACAAACAAATCCAATTCTACTTACTTCAAGCTATGATGTGTTGTAACTACTGTAATCCCTCCCTCTGTGCTTCAGTTTGATGGATACAGTGTTTGAATAACCTGAACTGAAGAGAATCCTAATGCTGCAGTGACTGAAAGTCTGTTTTTACTGATCACTCTCTAAATTG
This sequence comes from Cirrhinus mrigala, assembly GCA_036247105.1. Taxonomy (NCBI): domain Eukaryota; kingdom Metazoa; phylum Chordata; class Actinopteri; order Cypriniformes; family Cyprinidae; genus Cirrhinus; species Cirrhinus mrigala. The sequence goes on along the minus strand of CM070027.1, from coordinate 24,417,887 downwards.
AGCTCTCTGGAGTGGGCAGCTGCTTTGCTTCATGTAATATTCCTCTGTTGTGGTGTGTGAGGATGAGTTGGCCCTCTTCCTCCAAGGTATCCCCAGGTAACCCCCATCCCCCTCACCTTTCACCTCTGTCTCTGAGCTGTGTTTTGGGTCTGAGACCCACATCTCTGAGATCAGGATCTTTTGGTGAGTCAGACAGGGATCCCCAGGTAAGAAATCAGTGAATGATGAGAAATTACCCAAACTGAGAAAGTGACTCAAAGCTATAATGGGGGGCCATGGAAACTGAGGGTGGACCGCCTGTCATAAACCGTCTCTCCATTTGACTGAAGGTCTTCCTGAACACCCACCTACCAGATACAAAAAACTGAATCTCCCTTTAAAGATGGGTGTTGTTTTTGGTTATGAAAAAGAAAAGTATTAAAATGTGTTTTTCTTCATCATATTCAGTACTGTATTAAGTTGGCTGTTCACAAACACCGAAATATAAATTGAAAAAGGTTAATGAACTTTCTAAATTTTTTCTATAATAATGTACCAAAAAAAAAAAAAAAAAAAAAAGAAAGAAGAAAAGTCATTTTTACTTAATTTAATGATCAGATAGTATCCCAGGTAAATACCTTAATGTAATTGTATTATTTATTATAACAATTATTTTGCTGCGATTTTATGATGTAATTGTATTATTATTATTATTATTATGTAAACTATATAAACAACAATTATTATTATTAAAAATATTATTAAAATACATCATTTATTCATTATAACAAAATTATTGTTTTGTTGTAGTTTTGATGTAATGTTATTATTATTATTATTATTATTATTATTATTATTATTTAGTCTATTTTGATTTATTTATATAGAAAATAAATATCTAGGAAATTTTGTAATGTTTTGTAAATTTGTAATAATTATAATAACATTAAATATTATTATTTGAAATATAATTAAAATACATTATTTATTTATGATAACAAAATTATTATGGTTTTGTTGCAGTTTTATGATATAATTGTATTACTATTATTATTAGTAGTAGTAGTAGTAGTATTATTTTGACTATTTTTATTTATATAGAAAATAAATATCTAGGAACCTTTGTAATGTTGCAAACTCAAAGTGTACCTGTGTAAACAACAACAACAATGATAATAATAATGATAATAATAATAATAATAATAATAACATTAAGTATTATTATTATAAAAAATATTACATTTTTTTACAAATATTTAAATATTATTATTATTTACATATTTAAAATATTTCAAAAGTTTTGAATATTTGAAAAGTTATTTTCAAAAGTCTATTTTGATTTATTTATACAGAATATACATATCTTGGAAAATTTGTAATGTTAGAAACTCACATTGTACCTATGTAAACATCAAAACTATAATAATAATAATAATAATCATCATCATCATCATAATTATAATAATCATAATACATTACGTATTTATTATAACAAAATCATTATTGTTTTCTTGCAGTTTTATGATGTAATTGTATTATTATTATTATTATTTAGACTATTTGGATTTATTTATATAGGAAACTTTGTAATGTTGCAAACTAACAATGTACCTGTGTAAACAATAACAACAATGATGATGATAATAATGATAATGATAATAATAATAATAACAATAATAATAAGCATTACAATTTATTTAATATTTAAATATTTTAAAATATAAAAAGTATTTAAATATTACTACAATTTATTTATAATAACAAAATTATTGTTGTTTTGCTGTTTGCATTTATTTATTTATTATATTACTATCATTATTAGTCTATTTTGATTTATTTATACAGAATATAAATATCTTGGAAAATTTGTAATGTTATAAACTGTCATTGTACCTATGTTAACAGCAACAACTATAGTAATAATAATAATAATAATAATAATAATAAAAAAAAAATAATAGCAATAATAAGTGTTAAATATTTTATATTAAAAGTAACATAATACAGTACTTTTTTTATAACAAAATTATTGTTGTTTTCTTGCAGTATTATTTATGAAACAGTTATTTAGTTCATTATAGTTATACTATTATGATTATTAATTATTAAAAAAAATAACTTTTAATGTAATTTAATACAATAACAGCAATAATTGTTTTGCGAACGTTATTTTAGAACTGTATAATTCTTATGATTTTATTTTATTTACCATAATTTGTAAACCTGACAGGTTCCTCAACAGATTTGTTTTTGTTGCTAATGTCTTCAACTCATATTTCCACTGTCTAACTACATGACCTAAGTGAATGTTACGTTAATTTCCAGGCGACGTAAATGTAGGCTTCATGACGTCAGACCGTGTTGCGAAATACAAAAGAAAGGTGGCGCTGTTGCTAGTGATGCAACCGTGTGGGCAGCATCATTCTCACCCCCTCACACATTATTTGGAGACTCGCTGAACGCCTACAGAACAAAAGTGGTCTGAAAGCCTTTCTTACAAAGCGGTAAACATATTTCCATCCTTCTTGAGAAACATATTGTGATCCTGTCATGACGTCAGGTAACACTGCAGACCTTTTGAGTTTTCCCCACAGAGATATCACAAACACACTTTTCAAGCGAAACATTTGAAAAAATGAAAATGTTAAATTACAGTCTCAAATTAAGACAAAAAGTGTTACTTTCTGGAACGTTAGGAACATACTGATAGTTAATGTGATGAACTACAATAGTGTGAACTTGAGAAGAACTTAATTCATATATCAATTAATCATCATGACACCCATTTAATTAAAATTAATTGTAAAAAAAAATGGCTCATTATCCACGTGTAAACCATCCACCTTATTTTTCCTGTAAGAGTGGGCACGGCCATTTGTAAATGTTATGGCTAATGGACCGGAAGTCTAGGCCATAGGTTTACTTCCGCGCTGAAGAATGAGGTGGATAAATGAGTAGACCTATTTTAAATTCAGCATTTGTAACCGTACTGTATATCCTCCTGACTACGATTTCTTAAGACGTGTGTGAGTGAATGGGAGTGAAAGAAACATACATGTCTTTGAAAGTGAGCGTGAGAATATTCACACTTCATCATAGTGTGCATAAATAGATCTTAAAAGCACGAAAGAACAAATGGCGTGGACGCCACAAACAAACATTCCATGCATACTGCATATGTAATGGTCTTTGTACACCCTAACGTCACATTTTCAAAGCTTACTGAACGTTGCAAGGCCAAAGTCCCCATCGAAGTTGTACATGTAGAGCCCCACTCAGAGCGCGTCACGTGCGGTTTCGAGGCGCCATCAAAGAGCTGCGCGCCCCGGTGCAGGGGCTCGTGCTGCGCTGCTGGTGCATGCAGACCCCCTTCAGGTGCACGCATGCTGCACCACTGCACCGACAATACGACAAGCCACGTAGAAAACAACAACCACCTGTTTTATAGACCGAATTTTAAAAATGATCCACACTGATCCAGATATTTTTCATTTTCTACATAAAGTATTCTGACAGAATTTTACCTAATTTTCTACCAGATCATGTAGTGAGATGATGTTGATAGCCTAACTTTACCCTTATTTGACGTATGTGGTATACTTTTTTGCACACTTACATTTTCAATTTTACAGTTTCTTGAATTGTTTTATGATATCTATCTATCTATCTATCTATCTATCTATCTATCTATCTATCTATCTATCTCTGTCACTTTGTTTCGATGCATTTATACAGAATAGATCTGTTTGAACTAATTTAGGCGGAAAAGTAGAAAATTATGAGAAAGAAACCTTATTCTTAACTTAGTATAAATGGTATATTTTTATTTACAGTAGAATTTGATTTGCATTCCTATATTTTTATGCTGTGTCCATCATTTTCTTTTACGAGGCAGCCGTGGCCTAATGGTTAGGGACTCTGGCTTGTAACTGAAAGGTTGCGGGTTCGAGTCCCAGGTCCAGCAGGGATTGAAGGTGGGGGGAGTGAATAACCAGCGCTCTCTCCACCCTCAATACCACGACTGAGGTGAGTCCCTTGAGCTAGGCACTGCTCCCCCAACTGCTCCCCGGGCACTGCAGTGATAGCAATATGGCTGCCCACTGCTCTGGGTGTGTGTTCACGGTGTGTGTGTGTGCATGTTTGTTCACTACTCACTACTGTGTGTGTGCACTTAGATGGGTTAAATGTAGAGCACAAATTCCGAGTATGGGTCACCATACTTGGCCACACGTCACTTCCTTCCTTTCTTTTTATTTGTGTTTAATTTTTCTGTATGTTTGTGGTTCATTCGTTTTCTTTAAATGTTATATATTTTCTATATTTTCTATTATAAAATAGTTCATGCATTTTAATAGCAACAAAACAAATAGTTAATTCTCACATTTAATTTCTTCAGTACAATTTGTTAGTTGAAAACCATGAAAATGAAAGTGAGGGTTTGGGAGGGGCAGACGGGGGGATTTTTTCTTCCTTTTAGTTGTATTGTTCCTGGTGTTGTAGAAGAACTGAACATTTGTGCGGAGAATTGAAGAAATGTATCAAATATACATTGGATTTTGTGTGATTTTGTCCCTCTTCGGTGGTGAGTAGAACATTTTCTTGTTTATAATATTATAATGCATTTACATTTACATATTTACATATTTTAGGTATGCAAGTGTACGAGATTGCCAGATCGCTTGCGATCATTTGAATAGAGCAAAACTAATTATTCAAATTTTGCCAAGAAGTCAATATTTGCATATTGTTTTATATACAGCCAATTTACAGTCATTTTTGTTGTTGTTGTTTTAATTTCTGTAAAGTAATACTTTTTTAAATTCAACTTTTAGCTTTTTTTTTTTTTGTTACATAGAAATGGCATGGAAATTCTGATACAGTACAGAAATCATGATATATATTTATATTGGCATGCTTAAATGTATGAAAAGCTAAGTTTTAGTTAATTCAATAGTAAAACAAGTTAATTCTATTTTTGCATCACTGAGTGCAGAGGAATTCAGCTCAAAGTTCAAATGACTTTTAATACAACCACATGAGTAAAATACTTTTTTAAAATTCATATCTGTTCCAGGTGGTATTGGTTCACACATGGACTGAAGTCTTGTTTTTGTTCATATAAAACTTTTTCTTTGTCTCTAGGGGGCTTTGCAAATATTTTCAAAGAAGGACAGCCGGTAACAGTCAATTGTGACCCCAAACAGTCCGGCGCCATTACATTCTGGTTTCAGATAAACACAAGTGGTGCAAGGTATTTGTTCACCGTTAAAGGCAAAGATGAAAAGGGTAAAGCTGAAGGCCTAAAATACGAAATAAACAAAAATGCTGATAAAGTTAGTATGACTATTCAGTCTTTCAAGAAAAAGACAGACAGTGGTTTTTACACCTGCGCAGCCATGAACAGCAATAAACTCTTCTTTGGAGAGCTGACAGAAGTTGAAGGAGAACCAGGTGAGAAAATGCTTTTTCTAAACATTATGATAGATTGAATTATTTTCCTTAGTGATCACATCTGCATTTGTCTGCTGACACTTCAAAAAAGTAATGTAAAATACGTGCATTACAGAAATTATTTACTTAATCAGTATTTTCACAGTTTTTCATTCTGTCTGTCTATACACTAAAACAAGAAAATTTAATTAAGAAGCAAAATTACATAATTTGTTTTAAGTAATCATTTAATGTGAATTAAGTACATTTTTGTTACTTTATTGGCAAATTTGTCTTGTTTTGAGTATAGATTTAACAAAATCCTAAAGAAAAGAAAAATCAGTACGACCTCGCTGAAACAATGCTAATGTAGTACAACGTTTTTTTCTTATTTAATTCTTAATATATTACAAATGTTTGATTCTCAAATTTATCTTGTTTGAATGTTGTTCAGATATTTTCACTGAAAATGCAAAATAAATAAATAAATAATAAGAATATAGGGGATCATAGTTGCTTGTATCTTTGTTACAGATCCAAAAACAACACCTCCAAAAACTACTTTAACAGCACCGAAAACTACACCACTGCTGACTACGACAAAATCACAGTGTAATTGTCCAAAAAAAGGTTTGTTTGACTATATATTTATATACATAGCATTTATGCATATGCGTGTGTGTCCGTGTGATAGTATATAATCAAACAGCGCTGTAATGATTAGGATGTGTATATGTTAACAGACCCAAAAACCAGCATCAACTGTGAGACTTGGATATTGTCATCTTTAGCCTCTGGTTGTGGTGTTCTCCTTATTCTGCTGATCTTCACAATTTTGTACTGCAACCGTAAGTCGCATCCACCTTTTAAATCATGCATACTGCAAACAATAATGGTCGTTTTTAACTGCACATTATGGGCAACATAAGTTTTGAAACGAATTAGCAAATTACACAGTTACTCTTAATTGAATTTATGCCTTGAACACAGTCATTTAAAACAAATCCACAATTATATAGTGTCACAGGAATCATAAATGAGCATATTACATTTGCAATGGTGAGAAATAGTAGCTGTTAGATGTACCTATAGCTGTAAAATTTAAATATGACTACATAAATATTTAGAACAATTAAACTATTCCTAAAGGCAAACACACAAGAAAATGATAATGTATTTTATACATTATATTATTTATGAGAACATACCTGCAGTAGAGCACCTATCGGTAGCATTTTGAAAATGTGATCCCGCTAATACTAAACAAATGAAAAAAGGGTCTGGTCATTAACCGAGCCCCGTGGGAGGACGCTAATTAGTTTTACATTTAAATATTTCCATATATAATATATGCATACATTTTTCACACATATTTCCAATTTACTATCATGTTCATAGAAACTGCTTTCATTACATTTGGAATGATTAAGTTTTGGCAATCTTAGTTTTTCTCAATTTTGTTGGTGCAGTAAGTAAGTGCAGTTTAATTTATTTAAAAGAATGTATGAATGTTGCTGATGTGTTTTGTTTTGTTTCATTTTTTTAAATATAAATTTTAATAAATATCTTCGTAAAATGTTTTATTCCTCACCAGGTATAAGAACAAGACGATGTCCCCACCATTACAAAAGAAAGTAAGTAGACAGCAAGTCTTGCGTCTTTTGTTTTGTTTTGTTTTGTTTTTCTTGCTGCTTGATTTTTTTAATGTCACAAAGTGACATTAACGTGGTACAATTTCTGTTCAACAATACCATTTTCTCATTTTCAGACCGAGACCTGCTGGCCAAGCAAAACTGCCCAACAACCACATCTAGCTCCAGTAAAGACAGGAAAGTCCAGTTCCAGTTAAAGACATCTTTAATTTAGTATCTTCTCAATAAGCAAATATAAAAGCGGTTTCTTCATTTATGATTATTCAGACTGTACAGCCTTAAATCTTAATCTTTTAATCTTTCACAATGAAACTGTTCAAAACATCACTTTTTCTATTTCCAGTGAGTTTTTATAGTCATTATGTCTTTGTATTGGTTACGTTGATACTGCTTTTCGTTACGGGGTGTTTAATCTTAATCTGTTCCTAGTGAAATGCTTTATGTTTTGCTTTAGTGTAGACTTATTAAATGGGGCTTATTATGATTTAAATTGATGTAAAAATGATCAAATTACATCACATTCAGTGTAACGTTGCATTGCAATCTGTTTAAAAGAGAAATCTGCCATCTGCTGGCTGTCAGTGATAGGAAGAGCCTCAATATAAATAACACAAAGTTGCTTTGTGGCAGAGCACCACCATGTGGACAATAGGAGTAATACGGAATTGTGTATGTTGTATGACTCCTCAGCGGTTTGTAAACGAAAAAAAAAAAGTCAGATCAATTAATATGAAAAAATACAGACATATGCGTGTTTTAGCCGATTAAATGCTTACTATATGGGATTTTTATTGTAGTTTGACTTTGTGTTTCTCTCTGTTGCCGTGCAGCTAAAGCCACTGTATAAATAGCATATCTAAAATTGTGAAAGTCTTAGAGATACTTATTAATGTTTGTGTCCTGAAAATGAATGTTTAGCTTTACATAATGCCCAACAACGTGTGTACTCATTCTTACCTTTGGTTTGCTTTGGGAATCAGTTTGTCGAAGATGCAGCTCGACAAAAACTGGACCTGATGCCTGTAAATACAGACAAATAATGAAATAAACATTGTACTTATAAGGACTTTAGAGGGGTGCTTTGTTATTCTTGTATGTGGGTTTGTGGTTGGCTACGTTATGTGATCTTGTGAGATTTTTTCATCCTTTTAGTAGTTTTGTTTTGTAGAGGAACTGAGCATTTGAAAAAAAAAAAAACGTATTAAATATGCATTGTATTTTGTACTAATTTGTCCCTCGTCCATGGTAAGTAACATTTTCTACAAAAAAAAAAAAACCCTACAATAATATCACTTGATGTCTGAGTCCCTAATGCTTTCGCTAATATCTCCGTTTTAGATCCAACAACACAACTTCCAAAAATTGCTCCAACAGATTCAAATTCAGTCATGGTGAGTACAGAAAAGTAAAAGGTATGTAGTAACAATGATAACACTTGATATGTCATGGCAGCTAATAGTACTTGAAAGATGATTGGTTGTTTGGTTCATGGTGTTTTATTTTGATAAAATAACTGCGCTGCTAAGTTAGCAATGCTAGAAGCCTGGAACTGGTATGTTTTGTGTTTGTGTACGCCGGCACGATTACTTCAACTTTTCCTCATACCAGCAAAAGCAACTTAAACAGAAAACAAATAGAAAGTCGCTTTCTGCCATTTGAGTTTCCTTTCTGTCACAAAACTGAACTGAAACTGCAAATATAGGCTACGTTACGTGTCGCAGTTTTTTTTGTTGTACCGAAATCGTATCGAACCGTGACCCTCGAACCGAGGTACGTACCGAACCGTGACATTTGTGTACCGTTACACCCTTAATATATAATAATGTAGGTGTCTAGTCTTTGACCTTACATTCGCATATGTCATGAATACATTTACATTCATATAAACCAGTGGTAGAAGATTTTTTCTATAGAACAGCAGGCAGTTTAACTGTTCAGGACAAACAAGGGACTCAAACTACTACTAAAAAAAAAAAAAAAAAAAAAAAAAAACAGCTGTGGATCATTTAGGTAAGGACAGTATTAACAATAAAGTGTATGTAAACTTTTGAGTGGGGTCATTTTTATAAATTCAACTATTATTTTCTCTTGTGGACTATATGTAAACATCCTTTATGTGAAATATCTTATTCAGGAAAGTACTAAATAAAAAAATAACACACATTTTGTTTGATCCCCCTTATTTTGGTAAAATAATTAACATTTTGCAGATGTAAACTTTTGACCTCAACTGTAATTCTTTCTTTTTTGCATTTTCTTTGTAACCAAAACACAGAGTAAAACATGTTTTAATTTTGCTGGCTTGATCTCACAGTACATAAAGATGGACTAATCGGTTTAAATGGTCTGAATTGACATTTTAATAAGCATTTTATAAACTACTATCATTGTCTGTAAACACACACCCAAAAAACAATATACCCAAGCCCCTATCATCCAACAGACTCAAATTCAGTCATGGTGAGTACAGAAAAGTAAAAGGTATGTAGTAACAATAATAACACTTGACATGTCATGGCAGCTAATAGTACTTGAAAGATGATTGGTTGTTTGGTTCATGGTGTTTTATTTTGATAAAATAACTGCGCTGTTAAGTCAGCAATGCTAGAAGCCTGGAACTGGTATGTTTTGTGTTTGTGTGCGCTGGCACGATTACTTCAACTTTTCCTCATACCAGCAAAAGCAACTTAAACAGAAAACAAATAGAATGTCGCTTTCTGCCATTTGAGTTTCCTTTCTGTCACAAAACTGAACTGAAACTCAGCAAATATAGGCTATGTTACGTGTCGCAGTTTTTTCTGTTGTACCGAAATCGTATCGAACCGTGACACGTACCGAGCCGTGACATTTGTGTACCGTTACACCCTTAATATATAATGATGTAGGTGTCTAGTCTTTGACCTTACATTCGCATATGTCATGAATACATTTACATTCATATAAACCAGTGGTAGAAGATTTTTTCTATAGAACAGCAGGCAGTTTAACTGTTCAGGACAAACAAGGGACTCAAACTACTACTACAAAAAAAAAACAAAAAAACAGCTATGGATCATTTAGGTAATGACACAGTATCGAGTGTATGTAAACTTTTGAGCGGGGTCATTTTTATAAATTCAACTATTATTTTCTCTTGCACTATTTATGTAATATCTTATTCAGGTAAGTACTAAATAAAAAATAACATGCATTTTGTTTGATCCCCCTTATTTTGGTAAAATAACTAACATTTTGCAGATGTAAACTTTTGACCTCAACTGTAATTCTTTCTTTTTTGCATTTTCTTTGTAACCAAAACACAGAGTAAAACATGTTTTAATTTTGCTGGCTTGATCTCACAATACATAAAGATGGACTAATCAGTTTAAATGGTCTGAATTGACATTTTAATAAGCATTTTATAAACTACTATCATTGTCTGTAAACACACACCCAAAAAACAATATACCCAAGCCCCTATCATCATTACATCTTTATTTGCATAAAGATTTTAAGAACAGAACATTTCAAACTAACAGAACAAATTGTTTTTATTTTTTAAGCGTAAAAATCCCTTCTTGAAAATACCGTCCCAACTAGTACACATCTTTGAACGCGCTAGGAAAACCCACCTGGATCTGATCAACATTCATGATCAAAAACTATGGAAAACACTTGGGTTTAAAGGTCATATTTCAGTTTCTATCATCAGCTATTTCAACATTGTAAAGCATCAAACAGTAAGCCCTGATGTTACGCAAAACAGCAATGTTGCGGTTGCCCTTAAACCAGCACAACTGAGTTAAAGTGAAAGTGAAAGATTGTAACTTTGCCCCCCCACATCTAATGCAACACCTGCCAACTTACTAGTGGTTCTGAAAATACATTTACCACCTTAAGCTTAAGATAAAAAAAAAAATTCTCATTTCAACTCCAGAATCAAGTGGAGAACACTTAAACAGTGCAAGTTTTCTGAATTACTTTTCAAGGCTTTTGAGATAAAACAGGCACATGGGGCATTTAGTGTTTGCAATATTATTTTACAGTTATTTTTGAGCATCCTTGTAAGTGCACTTCAGGAAACAAGCTACAAAGAAAAAAAAACACCTCCCATACAAACCTTTTAACTAGTATCATTATACAGACATTCAACAGCATTCAAAAAGGCATCATAATCACGGTCATCTACTGCAATTCCTGTATTGTAAACGATGAATTCATAACCTACGGCATCTCTGTACACTAGTGTCTCAATAGATTCTCAAACAGCAACAGACTGTTATTTCTGTGAACAGGAAGACTGTGGAGAGACCTCCAGTAAAGAGGAAAAAAAAATGTATATTGCATATTTTTTTTTTACTGTGAGAAATTATAATCACAATGCCACACCAAAATAGATGACAAAAAAAAAAAAAGAAAAGAACAATACATACGCTTGATGTTATCCTTTCCGTATATACATGTTCTGTCATTCACAAGCAGATAAAAGATTGTTATATTTATTGTTGCTTTTCTTAAGGAGAAAAGAGGAGAGGGGGGTCTGAAAATACACATTTAAGTGTCTCTGTGCAGTTATCATTTTTTTCATTTCATTCCATGTCCACCATAAAATATATTTCTTGTCCGAGCAGCTCCCTTTAGTAGTTTGAGTTAGGGATGAAGAGACGTGCCATGAATCTGAAAAATAAATACATACATGAATTAAAAACTTCAATAGAATAAAGTTAGATTACAATAAAATAAAATAAAAAATATATATACACTACAGTTCAAAAGTTGAGAGGCAGTATGATGTTTTTGAAAGGCCAAAATAGTTAAAAATTGTGAAATATTACTATAATTTAAAACTATATTATCAAATGTAATTTATTCCTGTGATGCAAAGCTAAATTTTTAGCACATTTACTAAAGTCTTCAGTGTCACATGATCTTTCAGAAATCATTCTAATATGCTGATTTGCTTAAGAAAAAATATTTTTATTATCAATGTTGAAAACAGTTGTGCTGCTTAATATTTTCTGGAAATCTTGATTTTTTGTTTTTTTGTTTCAGAATTCTTTGATGAATAGAAAAAAAAAAAAAAAAAAAAGCAAAATCTTTTTAGCATTATAAATGACTTTCTTAATTTAATGCATCCTTGCTAAATAAAAGTGTTAATTTCTTTAAAAAAATAAAAATAAATCATACCGACCTCAAAACCTTTTAATGACAGTATAAATATATCATAAAAATATAAATTAAAATTCTAATATGCCGATTTGCTGCTTAAGAAAAAATGTTTTTATTATCAATGTTCAAAACAGTTGTGCTGCTTAATAATTTTTGGAAATCTTGATTTTTTTTTGTTTTTAGAATTCTTTATTAAATAGAAAAAACAAAAAAGCATTTCATTGAGATACAAATCTTTCTAGCATTATAAATGACTGTTAATTTAATGCATCCTTGCTAAATAAAAGTATTAATTTCTTAAAAAAAAAAAAAATCATACTGACCTCAAAACCTTTTAACAACAGTATAAATATATCATAAAAATATCAATTAAAATTCTAATATGCTGATTTGCTGATTAAGAAAAAATATTTTTATTATCAATGTTGAAAACAGTTGCTTCTTAATATTTTTTGGAAATATTAATGCATCCTTGCTAAATAAAAGTATTAATTTCTTTAAAAAAAAAAAGAAAAAAAATCTAAACCTTTTAACGGCAGTATAAATATATGATAAAAATAGAAATTAAAATTCAAAGAGGTTTATAAAGATACTGACGTGCGATCTATCTGTTTCCACTCTTGCTGGAAGATGAAGGCACCACATCTGAGCTCGGTTTACCGGGCTTCTTCTCTGTGGCTGATGAGTCTTCTACTGTCTGTTTCTAGGACACAAAATCTGAATTTTAACATATGCAAACCAAGTATGCAATCAGTTGATGCAAGCATTTGGTTGAGAAATAGGAAAGCTGCTTTGCGGCAGAGCACCACCCTGTGGACGCTAGGAGTAATAATGAAATCTGTATGCTGTAAAAGCAAAGCGTTTGATTAACAGACCGGCCACAGAGCATAAACAATGCAAACTGTCCGCCAGCCATGTGCTTGTTGTGGTTCAGCCAATGGAATGGTGATTGAGTTTGTGTATCTCCATGCTGCTGTTCAGAAGCCAAAGCTACAGAATAAGAACCAAATTCATGCATTTCATTTCTAAACAACCTACCTTTGGTTTAGACTTTGGTTTTGCACCCTTTCCCTGTAATCAGATAGAGACCCTTGATTTAAACCGGTTTGAACTAGTATGAAGGGTCTTGGGGAAAACCGGGTGCTCTTTCAGAATCAGCATGCATAGATTTATCCTACTTTTTATTATCTCCTTTTCTTTTGTAGTCGAATATTAGATTTTAAACAAATATGTTAAGGTCAAATGTGTTTTTTTACCTTTGGTTTGCTTTCTTTGGCTTTGGGGTCAGTCAGGTTGGGAATCACTTTTTCTGCCAGCTTGTCAAAAACTGGACCTGATGCCTGTAAACAAAGACAAAAAAAGTTAAACACAGAAGTTGTGTAAAGAATTTAGAGGGTCTTTACTTTTACAGGTTTGTTTGTGGTACCTTAAATGTTGGTGGTTGGGGTTCAGGAATGAAGCGTTGGGCATCAGGTGCCGAGGGCTTCACGGGCGAAGTGGCAGAAAATTCACTAGACAGCAAGTCGAGGGCTGTTGAGTCATCGATTGATGACTGAGAGATGAACAGACAGACAGTTAAACATCTGCAATGATTTTTGATAATCAAATTTATAGAAATGCAGGTTTTTTGTTTAATGAAGTTTTGTCTTATGTGGTATATTTGTGGCAATAGCCTACAATACACTGTATAGGTCACATTTTTTTTATGCCAAAAATCATTAGGATATTAAGTAAAGATCATGTTCAATGAAGATATTTTGTACATTTCCTACCGTAAATATATCAAAACTTAGCTAAACTAGCTAAAAACGTCATTTGGACAATTTCTCAATATTTAGATTTTTTTGCACCCTCAAATTCCAGATTTTCATTTAGTTGTATCCCAGCCAAATATTGTCCTATTGTCCTATACATCAATGGAAAGCTTATTTATTCAGTTTTTAGCTGATGTATAAATCTCAATTTCAAAAAATTGATCCTTATGACTGGTTTTGTGGTCCAGGGTCACTTATATGGTATATATAAAACTGTATTTAATAATCTTTTTCATAAAGTACCTGCTTTGGTTTGGCGCCTTTCTGATTTGCTGCTTCAAATGCCTATGGTGAAGACCAATGAGTAAGTGGAAAATTTGTCACATCTTTTAGCTTTATTTATAAATGAAATCCACTGGTATGACAATATAACAGAGAATCAAGTCACCTTGCGGTCTTCCTCTGTGAACCGATAATCTGGTGGAAGCGTGTCATCTCTCTCGCCTGGTTTGCTCACTTTCTCCTCAACTACATTCTTTTCCTGTGGTGGGAGGAGAGATGGTGAGAACTTCAGGATATAGTTCTGTCATCATGTAGTTTACATGACTGTTTTCACCTTCCTTTTAGGTAGAGTTACAGGAAACTGATTTTGCTGCTGTGCCTTTAAGCAGTGCATGTAAACGTAAATATTTACATGTGAAATGAGCATCTTTGCCAAACAAATGATTACAACCCTTGTTTAAAATATGTACAATAAGGCATTAAGAGCCAGGGGTGAAAACTTTTGATCGGAATGAAAATGTACATTTTTCTTATTTTGCCTAAATATCATATTTATTTCATTTGATACTGCCCTTCAGAAGCTACAGATGATACTTACATGTTTCCCAGAAGACAAAATAAGTTAAATTTAGCCTAATCTTCAAATTCAAAAAGTTTTCACCTCCCAGCTTCTGTAATATTGCATATAAGTCCCTCAGTTGCCCTCAGTGTGAAAAGATGAATCTCAAAAACATACAATCATTGTTGGAAAGGGTTCAAATGCACAAAAATGCTGAAAAACCAAAGAATTTGTGGGACCTGAAGGATTTTTCTGAAGAACAGCAGACAGTTTAACTGTTCAGGACAAACAAGGGACTCATGAACAACTATCACTAAACAAAAAACACAGCTGCGGATCATTCAAGTAGCAACACAGTTTTAAGAATCAAGTGTATGTAAACTTTTGAATAGGGTCATTTTTATAAATTCAACTATTATTTTCTCATGCACTATATGTAAATGTTTTTTATGTGAAATATCTTATTTAGGTCTGTACTAAATAAAAATAACATGCATTTTGTATGATCCCTCTTATTTTGGTAAAATAATTAACATTTCTAACTGATTAAAGAGTTCATGGTTCCCAAATATGTTTTTCTCTGAGGTAGATGTGATGTTAAGTGACAGATTGTTTACAAGCTGTTATACTGACGTCTTTCCGCAGTTGAAACATGGATTGAGCGATTACATGAGACAGGATACGGATTTCGGTAAGTTGTATTCTTTCTTATAACATACCTTTGAATGTTTATTCGTGTTTATTTTGTGCTGAAATGTATTAAAACGAGGAGATAATTGATTCACATGCGCATCACGCTGCTGCTTCTCTGAGGCGTTACAGCGATCTGTCACTCCATTTATTGTTTGAATATTGTAATAAAATGGATGGAATTAGAATTACAATTTACTGGATGGGAAGTGCGCTACAATATTCTGTTCATTAACTAGGCTAATCAATTCTTGGGATTTAAAAATCAATATCGTTTTGTAAAATAAGGTGTTTTAATAAGGTGTTTTTTCCAGCCTAATTTCAATAAATGGTTACTAATGGTTAGTTAAAAGGGTTTTACCTTAACAACATCTTTAGGTGAGACAGGGGCAGGCTCAGGGGCTGGTTTAATGTCTGCTAGAGTGTCTGAAAGGGCATCCAATGCTGATGAGGTACCTTCTGACAACTTCAACAAACAGTACAAGAGAAAGTCAGTATAGAAGCAAAGTGTGAAAATGTACATAATGTGCAAATATGGATAAATTAGACATTTACCTGTCTGTCAGCGTGTGGGGGAGCAGAGACGGCAGACTGAACTTTAGACGCAGAAGAAGGAGCGACAAAATCACCTGCAAGAGCATCTAAAGCCAAATCGCAATCTGAAGGCTAAAGAGCAGCAAGAAAAAAAGGAGAGATTTAAATAAACATTGAGATGATATTGAAATTAAACAAACTACCATTAAACATTTTAGGTCAGTAAGGTTGTTGTTGTTTTTTACAGATAATGATACTTTAAATTAGCAAGTATGCATTTAACTGACCAAAAGTGAGAGTAAAGACAATTATAATGTTACAAATAACTTATATTTCAAAGAAATGCTGTTCTTTTAATCTTTATATTCGTTAAAAATCCTGGAAAAAAAATATCAAACTGCAGCACAACCATTTTCAACAGTGATAATAATAATAAAAAGTTTCTTCAGCAGCAAATGAGCACTATTTAACCCTTGTGCGGTCTTCGTTTAGGGTTATACACTCATAATCTTTGGGGTCTCTAGATGCCCCACGCAAATTTATTTTGTAACAAAATAATAGTTTTTAAAAAATAACAAACGTCATTTTTCTGTTCATTAATGTTTTTACTACATTTGTGCAGTTTTTGGAGGATTTATTATAATTTTTTAAATTTATATAAATTAATAAATAAATATTTTTTTAATAGGTTTTTATACAAAAACAGTTTTTTTTGTGTAAAATTCACTTTATAAAAGACCCACATTTTCAATTTTTGCCCATCTTATGGAAAATGCTGTTTTAAAAATAAAAAAGTATCATTTTTACCAGTAGATGGCTGCAGAGCTCCACTATTTACTATGTGCTATTTGACCAACTGAAAGACATCTTTTTGCAAGTTTTTTTCAGTTAGATTGATATCTGCATATTATGAAATCACAATTATAACAATAAAAACTACTTTTTTGTTGAAGTTTAATATTTTTTGTACTGAAAGAAAATGAGAAAAAAAAATAGTTTTTCAATAATGTTACATTATGATTAGAATCAAACCAACAAAACGGTTTCATCCATTAAAAATTCATCCATTCATCCATTACTTTGACAAAAAGTAATTTTTATTGTTATAATTGTAATTTCATAATATGTAGATATCAATCCAACTGAAAAAACTTGTAAAAAGATATCTTTCAGTTGGTGCCCCCTTATGGTGAATTGACATTTTGTTGGGTTGATTCTAATCATAATGTAACATTATTGAAAAACTGATTTTTTTTCAGTACAAAAAATATTAAACTTTGACAAAAAGTAATTTTTATTGTTATTATTGTGATTCCATAATAAGTAGATATCAATCCAACTGAAAAAACTTGTAAAAAGATGTCTTTCAGTTGGTCAAATAGCACATAGTAAATAGTGGAGCTCTGCAGCCATCTACTGGTAAAAATGGTCTACTGGTTTTTATTTTTAAAACTGCATTTTCCAAAAGATGAGCAAAAATCTTACACTAAACCATGTCAAATGATCCATGCTATCCCCATGAATGAAAGTTAAAAATATGGGTCTTTTATAAAGTGAATTTTACATAAAAAGCTGTTTTTGTATAAAAACCTAATAAAAAAAATATGTACTTATTAATTTATATAAATTTTAAAAAACATAATAAATCCTTCCGAAAATTGCACAAATGTAGTAAAAACATTAATAAATAGGAAAATAATATTTGTTTAAAAAAAAAACTATTATTTTGTTACAAAATTTAATTTTGTTGCTTGGGGTCCCCCAAAGACCACAAATGCGACTTTTTTTTTTTAACACTAACATAAAATCAAGATATCATTCCAATTTTTTTTTTTTATTTGTAGATCTAGAAAGTGCTGACCGGTGTACAAAGCCTCATGCCATTTCGACAAAGAGAACATTTTTTTAAATTTTAGCAAAGTCATTTGCGGGTCAAAAAGACCCCGAAGACCGCACAAGGGGTTAAAGCATTAAAACAGAAAACACTTTAAATTGTAATAATAATGGAACTCAATGGCTACCAGCAACTGTTTGGTAACCAACATTCTTCAAAATATCTTCTTTTGTGTTCAACAGAACAAACAAATTTATACAGGCTTGGAACAACTTAAGGGTGAGTAAATGATGACAGAACTTCCATTTTTGTATGAACTATCCCTTTAGCAACAGGAGACACAAAATGGTTAAAAACAACAGGTTTCCTACCTTGGGAACACCTTTAGTCTTTTCTGGAACCGCTTCAGGTTTTTTCTTGTCCTGAATAAACAAATTAACAGTGTTTAACTATCTGAATGCACATCATAAGCATTATACCACGTAACATTGCTCTTATGGTGTCTCATTTTAATACAAATTATTATAAATTATTACCTGCGCAGGAGGAACAGGGGCCTTGACGGCAGGTGCTGCTGTGGGCTCTGTGAAACCTCCAGAAAGAAAGTCCAGTGCATCGTCTGAGCTCAGTGAGGGCTGAAAGAGACATCCACCAATCAGAACACAGCACGTAGTGACAGCGGCCAATCACAACACACCATTATTACTCAATCTCATTTCTCACATAAATCAACATTCTCAATGGATAGAGAATTTTAAAATAATAATAGAAGACATTAATATGATGTTTGTATATTGTATTCAATGTCTGACCTCTTTTGGAGGAGGAGGATATTTCTTAAGTTCTTCCTCTGTGAATCTGTAACCTGGTGGGAGTGTGTCTTCTCTCTCTCCAACACGAACTCCCTTCTCTGATGTCACATCCTTCTCCTGCTCAAAAACATTTAGTTAGTAAAAATGTAGCAATGACATCTATGCCACATTTACATTTGTAAATTAAAAAGATAAGTAGTATAGGATTATTACATGAACAATGTCCTTGGGTTTGAGTTCAGGTTCTTTTTTGGGTGGCTCTGGTGCACCCAGTGTGTCGCCCAAAGCGCTGAAAGGGTCCTACATCGATGAGAGACCAGGACAGAATTAGACACCAATATTAAAAATATATAGGGTCCAAAAACATAAACATCGGTTCTAATATTAAAACACAACAAATACTATTGATATGCTTAGTATGACCAATTATATATTTGTTGTGACTTATATGCATACAATTTTTGTCCAGTATTTGCAATACCTCATCTGTCTGTGATGTTTGTGGAGGGAGAGTTTTAGGAGCACTTGAAGAAACCTACAGCACATGAGAATACAACATAATCGAATAGAAAAAGCACCTTCTGGGTGAGAACAAAAACAGGAAATACTGCACTGTGTGTAATAATATCAAGCAATATACCAACCTTAGGTGCAGACTGTGCAGGAGCCACAAAATCGCCTGCCAAAGCTTCCAGTGCTGATAATTCATCCACTTTAGCCTAAAAGAAGATTAGAAAGACAAAAAGCAACCAGGTTAATATGTGCAAGTGAAGCACTACCACAAAATTATTTGCATTGTTACAAAGCATTCTGGAATACTTAATCACTGCTTTCTGTCTTCAGTTATAATTCTATTATGTTTGCCTATATTGTACTACAGACCATTTTTCAAAATCTCATTTGTGTCACTCTACGTGCTCTTATCCCATAAAAAAGCAATTTCAAACCTAATCAATATTTCATGTGCACTTATTCATTTGGCAAGTAGCCAAAAGTAATATAATGTACAATCAGCCAGTCATTATCTCAAAATAAACACTGACAGTAAACAGACTCCATGACTGTCCTACCTTGGAAGCATCTTTAGTTCTGATGACAGAACTTTCATTTTTGTGTAAACTATCCTTTTAACAACAGGAGACACCAAATGGTTACAAACAGCAGGTTTCCTACCTTGGAAGCATCTTTAGTTTTCTCAGGAACCCCAGCAGGTTTCTTTGTTTCCTGATTTGAAAAATTAGTGGTTAAACAACTGTTTGAACGTGTACTAATTCTATGTTATTAATCAAAGTTATTCTAAAATAACTACTTTGAGGAGAAACAGCTTTCCTACCTTTGGAACATCTTTAGTCTTTTCGGGAACCGCTTCAGGTTTCTTCTTTTCCTGATTGAACAAATTAAGTGTTTATCTATCCAAATGCACATCATTTGCTTTGTAATATTGCTCTTATGGCGTCTGATTTTAATGAAAATGATTATAAATCATTACCTGTGCAGGAGGAACAGGGGCCTTGACGACAGGTGCTGCTGCTGGCTCCGTGAAACCTCCGGAAAGAAAGTCCAGTGCATCGTCTGAGCTCAGTGAGGGCTGAAAAAGACATCCACCAATCAGAACACAGCATCCAGTGACATTAGCCAATCACAACACACTATTACAACTCATTTCTGCTCACATAAATCTACATTCTTAATAGATGTCAAGTATTAAATAAGAATTAACAATAATAATATTCAATGTCTGACCTGTTTCTCAGGTGGAGGATATTTCATGAGCTCTTCCTCTGTGAATCTGTAACCTGGTGGGAGTGTGTCTTCTCTCTCCCCAACACGAACACCTTTCTCTGATTTCTCTTTCTTCTCCTGCTCAAAAACATGTAAATTATAAAAAAAAAAAAAAAAAAAAAACAGGTAGAAAACTAGTACCAGTACTTCTACAGACGAAGATAAATACACTTATATAAATATAAAATGTATGAAAGAAACAGAAGTGTTACATCAACTATCTGTCCAGGCTTGAGTTCAGGTAATTTTTTGGGTGGTTCTGGAGCGCCCAGTGTGTCGCCCAAAGCGCTGAGAGCGTCCAGCGACATGGAGTTGTCCACCTGGAAAAGGAAGAGAAAATAGACACAATTTCAGTTGATTTAAAATTAAAATATATTAAATCCTTAAAGGGATAGTTCACCCAAAAATGAAAATTATGCCATTAATTACCCACCCTCATGTCGTTCTAAACCCTTAAGAGCTTCGTTCATCTTCAGAACACAAATTAAGATATTTTTGATGAAATCCAACAGCTTTCTGACCCTCCATAGACAGCAAGGGCCCTACCACGTTCAGAAAGGTAGCAAGAACATCGACAAAATAGTCCATGTGATGTCAGTCGTTCATTTTGTCAATGTTCTTGGTACCTGTCTGGGCCTTGAACATTGTAGGACCCTTGCTGTCTATGCAGGGTCAGAAAGCGCTTGGATTTCATCAAAAATATCTTAATTTGTGTTCCGAATATGAACGAAGGTCTTACAGGTTTGGAACAACATGAGGGTGAGTAATTAATGACAGAATTTTTTCCATTTTTGGGTGAACTATCCCTTTAAGATACATAATGAATATTATTTCATTAAAGTATCAAGTTGAAATCAGTTTTTTACTGACCGCATCTGTCTTAGCTTTAGCAGGTTGTGCAGGTTCATCTATCCTGGGTTTCTTGTCAGCTGGTGGAGCAGGCGATTTGGTTACAGTAGCAGTTTGAGATGTTGCCGGTTGCTTCTGCTCAAAGGAGAAACACACGTTTAGTTTTTTGGAAAGAGTTAAATAATGTTGCAGTGTTTTAAAATGTTGTTACCTGCTGAGAGGGTGGAGGGGGAGCAAAGTTAGACATGCCTGCTGAACGAACATCAACTGCTCCTATTGTTTCACTTTTCTGAAAAACAGGTAATAAATATTATGCAAAGAAATAAAACTTTGAAAACAGGAAATAAAGTCTAAAGAAATGTATAAAGAAAATAAGTCTTTATACATGAAAAAATACATATAAATAAAATTCCATTGCAAATGGATCATTATAACTTGGGGTCTGTGCATGGCATGGAAAAAAAAAACCTGACTTAAAGGGTTAGTTCACCCAAAAATTAAAATACTGTCATGAATTACTCACCCTTATGTCGTTCCAAACTTGTAAGACCTTCGTTCATCTTTGGAACACAATTTAAGATATTCTGACGAAATCCGACAGGTCTCTGACCCTCCCATAGACAGCAATCGACTTTATTCCACATTTTCGTCTCCAATGCATCGCTTGTGGACGCGCGTTCACGAGAGTAAGTTACCAGTACGCATACGTGTGGCCAGGGTTGCCAGGTTTTCACAACAGAACCCGCCCAATTGCTAACTAACCCAAAACTAGCCCAATCGCGTTTCGAGGGGGGTCCCCTATTAAAAATCGCGTTCCAGGGAATAAAATACACGTTTTTTTGTCGGGGTTCCCCTGGTAAATTCCTATTTCAGGGGCTAAATATGACGTTATTGAGGACACTTCAACCCGCAGACATCAAAAACAACACGCGACAACAGTATCAAAGTAGCCCAATTCCGCGGGAAAACCGCGGACTTGGCAACACAGCGTGTGGCGGCGCCGGCGCTGACCCAGTTTGTGGCTAGAAGGGATACAACTGCGAGCGGAAACTAACAATGAAATTAATTGTTCTACCTATTGGATTGTGTTTTTTTTAACTGGTACACCTACCCCAACCCTAAACTTAGCCCTTACTATAATACAAAAACAGTTTTATTGTTATACAGTATGACAAAAATAACATTAGATTGATGTGCGCATGCCCAGCTAGAGCTGTATTCCTTCTAGCCTGACGGTGTGTTTCCACTACAGCGTCAAAACCACGCTCAGTGCCGCCGGCAACGCTACAATACCACTGCTTTTTTAATTGTTTTCTATTGGCAGTGAGCGCTCCAACGCTTTCTCCGCGCCGCTTTCAATCCCATAATGCACCGCGAGAACGTTTACGCTCAACTTCCATAGGAATGAATGGAAAACGCTCGCTACGCTGTAGTGGAAATACACCGTTAACCCGCTGACCCAGATCCGGCGTTATGACATTGAACACACGCACGCGGAGAACGACGCACGGTGGGGATACAGCTCAGACCAGAAACTAACAATGAAATTAATTTTTCTTACCTATTAGATTGCATTTTAATAACGTCTAAACCTACCCCAACCCTAAACTTAGCCCTTACTATAATACAAAAATAGTATTATTGTTGTACAGTGTGACAAAAATAACGTTAGATTGATGTGCGCATGCCCAGTAGCCAGAGCCGTCGCCCTTCTAGCTTTTACCGCGACACGCATGCGTCCCAAAGTGATGCACTGTAGACGGAAAAAAAGTGAAATAAAGCCGATATTTTTTGTTTTCTTAGCGCAAAAAAAAGTAGCTTCGTAAAATTACAGTTGAACCACTGATGTCATATGGACTACTTTGTCGAACATTTTGGTACTTTTCTGTGCCTTGAACGTGGTAGTACCATTGCTGTCTATGGGAGGGTCAGAGACCTCTCGGATTTCATCAAAAATATCTTAAATTGTGTTCCGAAGATGAACGAAGGTCTTACGGGTTTGGAACAACATGAGGGTGAGTAATTAATGGGAGAATTTTAATTTTTGGGTGAACTAACGCTAACCCTTTACGCAAATAAATGGCAAACTGCTGTCAAGATACTCACCACATCTGTCTTCTTAGGAGCTGGAGCTGAAGACACAAACCCAGCTGAGAGGGAGTCCAGCGCCTCATCTGTGCTTATAGGCTTTAAGAAAACATCAAACAAGCACACATTAATGAAAATGATGAAACTGCAGCAAAAGTTCCCCAAGAGATGAAAAAGTGACAAAAATGTCTAATAATGTAATTCTAAAAAAAGACCATTAGAGGGAGCCCCAAGCTCAATTTTGAGGTAATAGCAAACAGCATGCGCCATGGCAGGAAAAGTACAGACACACCCTCTGCATACCAGGAGCTCGACATTAATAACACGCTGCTCTCACACGCCGACTTATAAAACAACTACCAGCTGAAAAAGCTGAGATCTCTTTGAACGATCAGGACAAAATCTGAAAAGCTGTATCAAATGTTGAGACTGTGATCATAATATTCTGAGAACTGAAGGGTGGGCGAAGGATGTTTACAGAAAACTTGTGTTGTATAATGAGTAATAGCAGCACAGGTTAGATAAGTCTATGTGCTAAAAGTGAATGAGTGATGGATTGGTGTTTGCTTCTGTTTGCTAGCCAACACCCTTAGAACAAGCTAAATATTTGGCACTAAAATACAGATAGAAAGAGGCATGAAGAATAATGCAAAGACTTGAGTGAATATCAGTAAGATGTCAAATGTCTCATAAACAAGTCATGCATGACAGCATGACTGAGTGTAAGAGTAAACTATTGGCCTTATTCACTAAATGTGCATATTGTAAAAATAATGATTAATTAAAGTTCATATTTTATTCTAAATTTATCTAAAACAAAATATTATTAAATATTTTATTAAAAAAAAAAAGAAAAACATAATAGTAACACTAATAAAAGAAAAAAATAGTTAATTTAAAATAATAAAAACAGCTGACAGACTCCTAATGGTGTTATAATGGAATTTGCTTTTTGTTAAATATTTGTACATATTATTTGAAACTGAATAACCACGCATGCCTATATTAACTGTTAACAAATGTTATGTGCATTATAAATTGATGTGGGATAAATCATGCATAAAACAGAGTCTGTATGGGTATATGCATAAATTATTCAACATTACTTTGAAAGTAAAAACAAATACACTACCAGTCAAAAGTTTTTGAACAGTAAGATTTTTAATGTTTTAATGAAGTCTTTTCTGCTCACCAAGCCTGCATTTATTTGACCCAAAGTACAGCAAAAATAGTATGATTTTAAAGTATTTTTACTATTTAAAATAACTGTTTTCAATTTGAATATATTTTTAAATGTAATTTATTCCTGTGATTTCAAAGTTGAATTTTTAGCAGCATTACTCCAGTCACATGATCCTTCAAAAATCATTCTAATATTTTGATTTGCTGCTCAAAAAACTATTATTATTATTATTATTATTATTATTATTATTATTATTATTATGTTGGAAACAGCGGAGTAGATTTTTTCAGGTTTCCTTGATGAACAGAAAATTCAGAAGAACAGCATTTATCAGACAAAAAGATAAATGCTGATCTTTGGATCTTTCTATTCATCAAAGAATCCTGAAAAAAAAAAATGTACTTAACTGTTTTAAATATTGATAATTATAAATGTTTTTTGAACAGTAAATCAGCATATTAGAATGATGTGACACTGAAGACTGGAGTAATGATGCTGAAAATTTAGCTTTGATCACAGGAATAAATTACATTTTAAAATATATTTAAATAGAAACCAGTTATTTTAAATAGTAATATTATTTCAAAATTTTACTGTTTTTGCTGTACTTTTGATCAAATAAATGCAGGCTTGGTAAGCAGAAGAGGCATCTTTTAAAAATAAAGTAAATAAAAAAATATCTTACTGTTCAAAAACTTTTGCATTTTGCAAAACAACTTGTGCATTTTTTTAGTGCATGAGGCCCAATGGCAAGTAGGCAGTAGGCAAGTAAACACTGACTTTACAAGTGAGTGTGAACTACAAGAATGTGAGTCACATGATTAGAAATAGGCTGAAAACAACACACTGAACACACTGGCAATAAAAGGCCTCGGTAATTCTCCTACCTTGGGAACATCTTTAGGCTTTTCAGGAACTCCGGCAGGTGTTTTCTTTTCCTGAATGGACAAATTAACAATGGTCAGACTCAAAGCTGACTAAAATAGTAACTGAAAATTGCCTGAAAAATATGCATAAAACAATGCTTTGAATTAGACACAATGAAAACAGACTCTAAAAGACCTTCACACATCAGTAAGCTATAATTAAAAACACAGGTTTCATGGAGGCATTATGAAGAGGGAAACAAATCAGAAATGTGAGGAGAGAGAAGAGAGAGTTCACCCCAAAAAAGACAGTATGACTTGTAATATATCACACAAGCCCTTCTTTAGACTACATTCATTATACTTTTTGGTGCATTTCTGTCCATTTTCATCTTCATGAACTGTAATTGCATGAAAAAGAATGATCAGCATATTCGTATAAGTCCTTATTTTGTGTTGCATGGTAGAAACCAAATCATCCCTGTTTAAAACAACGTATTTTTGGTTGAACCGTCACTTTAACTACTAACAAGATGAAAGGAACGGAAAAAAGAAAAGGTTAAGAATATGTACAATCTCCAACTGACCAGGTCTGCTCGTCTGTATCCGGGCGGCAATGTGTCATCTCTCTCACCACAGAAAACACCTTTCTCTGCTTTTACATTTGGCTGAGACATGCAATACACTCCATTAGAAAACACACATGTATAAAGACACAGGCTGTTAAATTATTAACATTCACAAACTCATGCTAGGATTATTGCTTAAGTTTTAATTATGCATCACTCAAATATCTACATCCATGCCGTACCTCTCTGACTTCTGGTCCAGTGAATACTGGGACTTTAGGAGCCACAGGTTGTGATGATGGTAAAGTGCCAGACAGGGCATCAAATGGATCTAACTCCTACACACACGCATAAAAATAAACTCAGTGGGATGTTTTAAACATACAGAGTATCTGATAATAACACAACAGAAACCACAAAGATAAAGCCAGCATGTAAACTCACCTCCGTACTGACTTTAGCTCCTGGAGGACCCACTTCCACTTGAACCTGCAGCACAAAGCAAAATAACTTTATTATACTGACGTATCTGGACTGCACTACACATTTTCCTCTCGGAGGATTTTTTAGTAAACTACCATTCAAAAGTTTTGGGTTGTTTTACTCTTATGCTTGCATTTATCAAAAATACAGTAATATTAATAAAAATATCATTATTAGTGCTTCTATTTCTATTTTATTGTATTTTAAAATTATATTTATTTCTGTGATGTTAAGCTGAATTTTCAGCATTATTACTGCAGTCTTCAGTGTCGCATAATCCTTCAGAAATTTTCAGGAACTTTTTTTCAGGATGCTTTAATAAATAGGAAGTCCAAAAGAACAAATTTATTTAAAATGTCATGTTGCATACAGTACCTTGCGAAAGTATTCAACCCCCTTAATTTTTGTTAATGTTGCAGCCTAATGTTAAACTGTTTCAAATTATCTTTTTCCCCCACATCAATTTACACTCCATACACCATAATGACAAACCAAAAAAACAGATTTGTGACAACTTTGCAAATTTATTAAAAATAAAACACTGAAATAAGTACATTGCATAAGTATTCATACCCTTAACTCAGTACTTCGTTGAAGCACCTTTAGAGCCTCAAGTCTATTTGGGTATGATGCGACAAGCTTTGCACATCTGCATTTGGCAATTATCTACCATTCTTTGCCTCACCTCTTCACCTCTCAAGCTCTGTCAGCTTGGATGGGGTCTGGCAGACATTTTCAAGTTTCTCCAGAAATATTTGATTGCGTTCAAGCCAAGGTTGTGGCTGTGCTACTCAAGGACATTCACTGAGTTGTCTAAGCCACTCCTGCTGTGTGCTTAGGGTCACTGTCCTGTAGGATGGTGAAACTTCTGAGGTTCTAAATTCTCTGGACTGGGTTTTCATTAAGGCTATCTCAGTATGTTGATACATTGAGCTTTCCTTCTACTCTGACGAGTCCTTCAGTCCCTGCCACTGAAAAACAGCCCCACAGCATAAGGCTACTACCACCACACTTTACTTTTTCGGATGGTACTCTGCATGTATTGAGCAGTGCTTGGATGCTGGGAACTGAGGTTCATCAGACCAGAGAATCTTGTTTCTCACAGTCTGAGGGTCCTTTAGGTGCTTTTTTGCAAATACGTTGTGGGTTTTCATGTGCCTTCACAGAGGAGAGGATTGAGTTTGGCCACACCGCCATAAAGACCGGCATATATGATCATACATGATCATGGAGCTCAACTAGAGTAACCATCAGCTTCTTGGTCACCAGTCTAACCAAAGCCCTTCTCCATCAAATCCTCAGTTTGGCTAGGAGGCCAGCTCTAGGAAGACTCCTAGCTGTTCCAAGCGTCTTCCATTATGGATAACAGAGGCTACATGCTTCTGTGAACCTTCAATGCAGCAAAATTTTTTTTGAACTCTTCCCCAGATTTGTGCCTTGATGCAAGCCTGTTTCTGAGCTCTATGGGCAGTTCTTTTAACCTCAGGGCTTGGGTTTTTGCTCTGATATGCATTTTCAGCTCTTAGAAATACATAAATGCATAATTTGCCACAGTTTCACTCCACTCAGAAATTTCAAGTGACCCAGAAAAGGGTATGATTACTTATGCAATGGAATCAAACCTGTTTGTTACAAACCTGTTTTGTGCTTTGTCATTATGGTGTATGGAGTGTAGATTGATGTGCAAAAAAAATAATTTAAAGCAGTTTAACGTAAGGCCGCAGCATAAAACGTGAAAAAAATTAAGGGGTATAAATACTTTCGCAAGGCACTGTAATGTCGTTACTGTCAAGATTTTGACATTATACTGTCACTTTTGATCAATTTATTGGATACTTGCTTAATAAAAGTATTAGTTTCTCTTTTTTCTGATCCCAGCCATATAGATATTTATATATATACAGTGGTCAACATTTGAAGTGGATCAGAAACATTAATTACTGATTTTTAATTACTATTTGAAAGCATAATTATTGCTTAATGAGTCATTTTATAAGCTTATATTAATTGAGTGGGACATACATAAAAGTATGTCATCAAAAGTTTTATGTCATGTGTCAACTGCTTGTGCACACAAATAGAATGCTTAAAATAGAGCACAAAGTTTTTCAGATGATTCACAGCCTTTCTAAAGATTTCTTGCCATGTGCTATCTGGACCAACATTGTGAGTTGAGTTCAGACCTTGCGGTAACAGTTAGAAAAAATAAAGTAAAGGATTTCCCCCCAAAAGCCCTTTAAAATCCAATAAGACACACTGAGTGTTTTTTTCCCAAGAACAAATGTCTTGCATTTTGTCTTTAACATGAGAACGTGAGGGTAAAATAAGAATGCTGATGCAATTTTGATGCACTCCCGGTGATCGTCCATCGATCCATTAAAGTACCTTTTGAGCGCTTGTCTGTTTTTGGGCAACAGCTGGGGCTGAGGGCTTCACAACAGCCGGATCCACCTTAGTAGGTCCCGGTTTGGATGACGGAATGGTTGTACTCTATCAGGAGCATACGCACCACATTAAAATTAAGTTTATAAACAAAACTGAGCAACTACGCAGCCAAAGCAAAACCAGAAAGTGATAGAATAGAGGGATAAGACATTGGTCTTATCTTTACAGGAGTGCAATGATACAACTCCTCACAACTGTGTGAAAGATTAATGAGACATTAATGAGACATTACTGAGGTTGGACTATCCATCAAAAGAGAATTCTTGAAGTAAGAGCAGCAATAACTGGCTTGGAGAAGATGATATCACAATATCGATGAAGTCATGTTTTGCAGAAGAAATGGACAAGACAAGAGAAGCCAAAACGCCAATGAATGCTGTGCACTGGTGTACCTGGGCCTTGTCTTTCAGAGGGTCTGTGGGCTTCACTCCTGTCGTTCCAGCAGGTCCAGTCCCAGAGCTCACAGCTGGGACTTTAGGAGAGGGTGCAGATGTGGGTTTAGTGACTGTGGCCTGCAATCAGTATGCAGGTGTAAGAACGGAATACAGCGGATACTTAAGATGCACTTTAAGTATGAAGATGAGATGAATGGACGAAACCAAATGATGGATTGCAGATGGGATCGCAGATGCAGATTTAGTTTCAAAATGGCAGAGAGAGTTCAAACGTGATGTGGCTTGAGGCGGCATCCAGAAAGTGTCCCAAAGAACAAATACCAAAAACACCATCTCCATTAGACAGAGAAGGGTCCCACAGATGCTTTCCAGATATTTTGGAAACAGCCCAGAAGTGTTGTGTTAGTGTTCACCAAAAATGTTAAGCAAGAATGAAAGAAAGTTAGGAAAGAAAGGCTTTTAAGAAAGAAGTTATGAAGAAAAAGTGCAGTGTGGCCCTGATGAAACCCAGCACGTGGAAGGTGTAAATAAGCCCGTAGTCCGATAAAATCCAGCAGACGGATGGTGACTACCTGTGGCGTGACTTGAGAAGGTCCTTTCTGAGTGGAGGTGAATCCTCCACCGCCTGCAGCTCCCGCAGCAGATGCTCCTGAAGGAGCTGCTGGGTTTGCAGGTGTGGTGCCGGGTTTGACGGTCACAGCTGCTGTAGACGATTGGGCAGTTCCTTTCTACAAGGCAGATGTGAAAATGGCATATATGAATTCATATATCAGAAAGGAAATGAAAGCATGAGAGATTCAAACCTAGGTCTGAAGCTCAGATGTTCACTAATGGCATCAACTATAGTCTAGCAAAACACTTTCTCTGGGCAGATCCTTATATGTATAGGGACGTGAACATGACCCTAATTTTTATCAGATATGGAAACTTGTTAACCAGGGAGTTTTGGTGACAAGAGTTACCATTAACAATCACACAAACGGCAGTTACGAGCAAGCAAATCAAAAGCAAACTCCAGCTCTAACTAGATTCAGGAAAGTGAGTCATAGGGCAGACACTCCTCATGGGAGATACCATGTCCTGCCACAACCAAATATCCCAACATGCTCTGTGTCCAAGGCAACAGATAACCACAAGAAAAATGAAAAGAACATTTCTGTTCTCAAAAAAGTCCAATTTAATTTTAAGTCTTAAAAACCAACCAACAATAGCCCCTAAGTGTCCATTTAATTGCAAGAGGAGAGTATAAAGACGTCTTTATCTTTGCTGTATTCTCCGTCCTCCTGTAAATTTTAACGGTTCTGCTTGTTAAATCAAGCGTCTCGACAACCACCCACAACACCCTAGTACTGTGGTAGGGACTTTTGCACTGGAAAGTGTTCAGGTTTTTTTTTTTTTTTTTTTTTCAAAAATTGTTACATATTTTGTTACCAAAATGTTTATTCTTCTCCCTTTTTACCTTCACGGTTCCCATACCTATAGACCAAAGGTTTTCCCATGACATTCTGTTAAAGCCCATTTCGCCACAGAATAAAAAATAAAAAAGGTAATTGTGACTTTTTCTCTCACAATTCTGACTTTTTGCAATTTGACTTTTCTCAGAATTGAGATCTCAAAGTGCGACATAAACTCACAGTTGACTGTTCGGAAAAACCCACCCTCCTTGGTTACTTCTGGTATGAAACAAGGTGTAAGCTTTAAAATGTTTTTTTAAGAAATTCTAACTATAAATATAATTTTTTTGGCTCTTTAGTGTGTTGTGACAAATCAGTGTATTGCCTTATTAGATCAAAGACATGTGAATTGGATGTCTTTCCACATTTTTGTTTTTTCATCAAAAAAAAAAAAAAAAAAAACACGGATAAACATCACAACAAATTTTATTTCGACAGCATAAAGACGTCAATACACACAATATTTCAAGCTTAAATCCACTGAAGTTAATCTACTCTCTTTCTGATTCTCCTGTCGGACAGAATGGCAGATTCTGCGTTATGATTGGTCAGGTCGCCTGTCAATCCAGCTGTATGCGAAGGGTCAACTGCGAACTGTGAGACATAAAGTGACAATTCTGAGAAATAAAGTCGCAATTCTGAAAAATAAAGTCAGAACTGTGAGATATAAACTCACAATTCTGACTTACTTCTCAGAAATGCGAGTTTATATCTTTAATTTGTGACTTTTTCTCAGAATTGTGACTTTGTCATGCAATTCTGATTGTATATTGCGAATTGCAAGTTATTAAGTCAGAATTGTGAGATATAAACTATATATTCTGAGAATATATCAGTCTTTTTTCCCCCTCAAAATTGGATCTCACAATTCTGACTTTTTCTCAGAATCATGTGATATAAACATCTCACAATTATGAGAAAAAAAAAGTCAGCAAGAATTGTGAGATACAAACTCGCAGTTGCAAGAGAAAAGTCAGAATTGCGAATTCTGCAAATTTATATCACACAATTCTGAGAAAAAAGTCTGAATGGTGAGTTTATATCTTGCAATTGCGAGTTTATCTCACAATTCTGAGGAAAAAAGAACGAGATAAAAACTCAAAAAAACTTTTTCTACTTTTTATTCAGTGGTGGAAACAGGCTTCCATACATTCCATAACTACTGGACAAGCGTTTAAAAAAATAAATAAATAAAAAAAAACTATATCATCATCATCATCTGTAAATAAATTAAAAATATCTTGAACATTTTTTTGCTGATGAAAGATTCTGTAGCAGTGCATATCTAAAATTCGCAGATATTTCTGAAACAGGAACCCTGTAATTTTCATGTCATGACCTGTAAGAGTCATGTCAAATTATTTAGAAAGTCAATCAATTCAAGCTAATTCATACTAAATGTAGTGCCATATATGCAAATATTGTAAATTACACAGTTTAATAATCTGTATACACATTATCACAGCTATAAATGAGGGCACTTGAAGGAAGGTAACACAGTAACTTTCCACATTCTCAAAGGAACAGCATTTAACACTTTATCTGAATAGACGGAAGACTTTTCCCATTTCTCCATTCAACTACGACACCACACCTCTTAAAAACACAGTAACTTCTCTCACAGAACAGACACCTGAATACTTCCGAAGAAGTAAATGCGGACTGCTATCAACATCCAGTGGAGACACAATAGGTCGATAAAGCTGTAGATTGGAAATGGAATCTTTCCATCAGACAAATAAATGAGATAATGTAAATAAATGGAGACAAACCGACTAAAAACAATGAAAGACTTTACCTCATATTGTGCAGGTTTCGCTGTGGAGACCTGAGATGTTGAGGTGGGTGTGACTTGCTGAGACTGCAAAAAACAAAGACAGAAAAAGAAAAGTTGAGTGTATGAAAAAATGTAATGCACTTACATTATTATAAAAAGCATTATTGCTGCTATCAATAAATAAAAATGCACTAGGCTTTATGTAATCCATTATTATCCCTGACCTTCTTGCTACATTAAAAACAACCAGAATCACATGCAAATCATGAGTTCAGTTTGAAACATGAGGTCATGCTGAATCAGAGAGAGGAGAAACCCAGTGATCGCATCTTATCAAACACACTTAAACGCGTGAATGATTTCAAATGCGAGCAAAATCCAAAGCGCAAGGTTTGATTTCTAAACAGATAGCCTACATCATTATTAATAGATGGATGTCTATATTTCACTGAACTCTGAAGCAATAACAATCCTAGCTGACTTACTGTAAGGACTAAGTAATTCAGTAGATGCATCAGTTCAGTCCCGACAAGATCATTAACCACCAAGCCACCATAATCATGGCAACCACTTTTAGCCATTCATGGTATGTGGTTTTCTCTAAACACTTGTGGTTAACACAAAACCTTTAAACACATATGTGCTATATATTTATTACAATGACAGCTGCTTAAGGATGAAATTGGCTTTTACACTTTCTATACTTCTCTTCCACCCAGAAGGTTTGTCAACATCAAAGCGTCAAGGAGCACGCAACATATAGATTTACTGCTTCGATGTTCCTTGAAGTGTTCCAACAAGCTCAGCAGGTTTTAGGTTATGTACTAAATGAGGGTGGATTGCTGATGATGAAATACAAAGAAGCAGAGATAATGACACAGGTAAATAGTCAATGTTATACATGTGGTAAAACCTCTTCCTTTAAAATCAGAGGATTTCGGCCAATTCAGCTTTATTAGTGATTAGTCATTTTGTCAGTCGCATAATTTCTATTTATACAGCACTGAATAGCTCCACTCCTGGTGAAATCTGATTGGTCCAAAATTGAAGTCCACATAACTCCTCATTAAACTTAACATTATATTTTAATATAATTAAACTTGACATGTTTTGATTGTGTCACGTTGCCCTAAATGACCTGCGTGACTCTCACAAAACATACTACATGGTTGTCATAGCAGGTCAGAGGAACTTAATAAAATATAAACAAAAATCTAAAGACCACTTCTTCTTTTTAAAGACTTTTTTCATTTTCCTTCTTAATGTTCTTCAGTTTACTGGATGTAATCATTAAGAAGCAAAATATGATAAATGATAAACTTTTTGTATTATTTCCAATAAATTGAAACAATAATAATATTAATAAAATAAAAATTAATATTATTATACTAATAACAATTATTACAATAAAAAGTGTCAAGCAATGTAGTCTTAAATTTTTCCAAATTTACTGAACATCATTTTTAAACAATAAATAAAAATAGAAAGAATTTTTATACTTATGATTAGAATTTTAAGTACTACTATTACTAGTGTAGAATTATTATTGCAATAATATCAATTAGTTATTATTATTAGAATTACTTGAACAATAATTAGTTTGTTCATTTTCCTACCTAATTTTTAGATAGGAAAATGAAACAAGCCGGGCACAAAACCTCTAGGCCACAACTTCTGCCACATCTTTAAATGAAAGAAAGGTCTCACAGAACTGTCATTCAGGAAGTTTTAAAG
Organism: Cirrhinus mrigala; assembly: GCA_036247105.1. NCBI lineage: Eukaryota > Metazoa > Chordata > Actinopteri > Cypriniformes > Cyprinidae > Cirrhinus > Cirrhinus mrigala. The sequence goes on along the minus strand of CM070027.1, from coordinate 24,383,588 downwards.
CTTAGTCCTTGCTATCGTGCTGCTATCTGACCGTCAATGACACTTCGCTCCCAAATAAGCTGTGCATTGGCCTTTAGTGCACATCAACTCTTGGTGTTTGTTCCCTGCGCCACTAAATAAAGACACATAAGCAACACCAATAATAAAACATAACCCAACCCATTCAACAACAATACAACAGAAGGTGGAAACCCATAGGAGAACGTCTGTGAGTACATGAATTGAATGAGCATGGGTGTAGAGCTAAACCTTGCGTGCAAGAAACCACCTAGATACATGCTTTTTAGGCAGGTAAACACTATGCATGCTCAGCAATAAAAAACAAAGCATTATGGGTAGATTTGTATGTAAATAAAGGGCAGGTACCATTTAAAAGGACAAATGAATTTGATGCTGACTCAGTGCACTTAAAAACAAAAGTAAACATTTCAGAGATCTCAATGTAACCACAACAGACAATTCTATAAATAATGATCAGCAATTTAAATATTTTTTTCTGTGAAATGTTATGATTAAAATAGTCTAGGATGGGTTTCGCTGACGTCAGCGACATAGAAAATGAGTCAAAACCCCAAAATAGGCCCAAATGCACATATGACTCAATGACAAGCTCACATTGTTATCTCATTATCACATTGGTCAAAATTCCTGATGGACAATTTAATTATCGCTATGGATTCCTCACATTTAGCAGCACAGTCTAAGTTTGACAACTCCTCCCAGAAACCACTGCTTGTTAGCAGGCGTTAGCGAATGTTACAAAGGAAATAGCAACGCGGGGTTAGGTAGAAACAACACAGGTCTTCTCCAACCTGTTTTAACCTCCGAGCCACTGCCCTCTTCTAATTTAACCATACTGATGAAGCATATTTGGTGGAGTCGCACATTGAATCTTTAGACACACCCTTTTAGCATAACAATTGGTGATTTATAAACATAAGTTAGCATCAATGTTAGCATTGATTCTTCCATCCCAATAACTCAAATTCCATCAACAGTAGCACTAAACAAAAAAAAAATTGCACTTTATAGGCCTTTTGTCAGTAGTTGCGTCATTGTTTGATTCAATTCTTTAACAAAAATCATGACTAACGCACGTCTCCACCCAAATCACCACAGAAGTACACTCATAAACCTTCTGTGGTTATACAAACTGTGACGTCTTGGGTTTCTCATTGAAAACGCTTGTTATTAGCTAACTGCTATGACGACAACATTTCTGTATTATGACAACTGAGATGTAATGACTATATGATGTTAGCATTCAGGTTTAAGGATGGGCAGGCTTTACTAGCATAATGAGAGGTTCAGTAGCAAATAGATTAGCAGATTGTATTTCAAGACCAACTTGTCAAGTGACTACAATCTGTTTTGAGACTAAAGAAGTGATTTATGCAAATGATGTAAGATTCTGACTAATTATGACTTGAAAGTTGGCTTTTACGTTACTAATGCCATAATATTATTATGAGGTAACATCCTGGATGTGGAAAATGACTTCAAGTTGCTACTTGCAACCATCAAGTATGCACTGCAAGCATGTACTAAATGGCCAGCAGCAAAGTATGGGCTTGTGAATGGTATACTATAGTAGAACTGAAGAAAATCAATGCAAATAGTTTGTTTAAACAGTTTTGTAGATGCCACAACTGCATTCTTTTAAACCCACAATTGCTCAGCAATTTAAGGTGAGGATGTAGATTTCCAAAACAATTCATGATGGCACTAGTGTAAACTAAGAAAGTCTATGCTAGAATTCATCTGGTTGTCACCTTAAACCAAAATCTGCAACCAATAAGATAGGGTGTAGCACTCTTGTTGCATTACAAAATGAAATAATTATCCAGCTATGCTTTCAGACATGAAATATTACCTCTTGCCATGAGCATAAGTCAAAATGGCACTTCACAAAATATGAAAATGGCACACTGAGGTCACAAACATCTAAAAAATGTGAGCATAGTGACAGACATCTCTCATAACTTGCTTAAAACCTTCTTAACTCCTAACCAATGCAGTAAACATAAAACATTAATCTTAGTAACCATCTGTTTAGACAGTTTCCTGATAGTTTAGATGAAGTCTGGTCAGACAAGAAAGTAAGATATTAACTGAGGCCTTTTATCTCTCAGGCAACAATGAAACAAGCACAGCTTCTTTCGTGCCAAAAGCACTGTAATCATTTCCACGAACCGCGGTGCAGCTGGTACAGTCCTCAGCTAAAGGTACAACAGCAGGAAACCACAGACAAAACTGCAAGAGCTCTAGATACATACCATCTGTGACAAAACCGAGAGTGTCCTGTTTCACGTTCTCCTGTAATCCAATCTAAAACAGAGTCACTTCAAATTCCCTCGGCCTGAAATGTACAAAATATATCCCTTTTGCACACATACACGCATATACTAACAGAAACACGCCCAGCAGTCAAGCAAGAAGCTTTTAGCCCCTCCCCCAAGTGTTGAAGTCTTCTGATTGGACGAGAGAGGAGAGGCTCCGCCTATCCTCACACTGAGCCAGGAAAAATAAATACAAGTCTGTTTCCATACAACTAAGGAAGTTGGAGTTGGGGTGGTGGTTATGGGTTTCAAAGATAGGCTGAGTGCAGTGGTTTTAGGGGTCTGGGCCGGTCTGGACTGATAAGAATTTGTGCACGTTTCTGTAGAGACTGATGATGAAAAAGACAGTGCAAACCTTCCAGTTCATGCCTGTCAGGCTGGGTGTGTCTGGTACACTCATTGCTCAGGAATCTGAACTGCACAACCTACCATCACCCCAGAAAAAGAGGGAAACAGCATCACAAGCGCGTCAATCTACCACACCCAGAGGATGGAAAAAGAACAGAGAGAAAGAGAGAGAGAATGAGTTAATGCGCATAAGAAAAAAAGACAGAGGACGAAAAACAACTGGGTGAGTCATGAGCCCTGCTTTAAACGGAAGCTCGGACTTGCTGCAGAGTTGGTGCCAGTGCTTATGTAAGAGGAACATAGCGTAGCTACGTAGTCGCTGCACGCGTTGACTCACTGCCTTTATATACACTCCTGGTAAAACAAAAGGCTTAACTGGTTTGTTTGTTCAGACAGGATGCCATTTTGACTACAAACCTCAAACGTTGCAAAAGCAAGCCCACTTGTATTGTATAAGGGCGCCCTCTGGTGGACACATTGGGTGAAATCAAACATCAAAAGTTGATCAATGAGAATACTATGAAAATACAAGTTTAACCCTCCCAGATGACTAAAATAGGTGGATGTATAATAATTTGAAAATAAAATAATAAATAAAAAAATAAAATAAAAATGGCATACACTTTAAATTATATATATATATATATATATATATATATATATATATATATATATATATATATATATATAAACATCAATAATAATGTTTAATATTTTTACTATTTAAATAACTGCTTTCTTTTTAAATATTAATATATTTACACACTACGAGTTCAATTTTTTTTTTTTTTTTTAAAGAATTCTCTTTTGCTCACCAAGCCTGCATTTATTTGATCCAAAATACAGCAAAATCAATAATAATGTTTAATATTTTTACTATTTAAATAACTGCTTTCTTTTTAAATATATTTTAAAATGCAATTTATTCCTGTGATCAAAGCTACATTTTCAGCATCATTACTCCAGTCTCTAGTGTCACATGATCCCTCAGAAATCATTATAATATGCTGATTTGCTGTTCAGGAAACATTTATTATTAGATCAGCATTTATCTAAAATAAAAAGCCTTTGTAACATTATATACTTTTTTGGAAAAGAATTTATAGGAATTAATAATTTATTTAGCAAAGATGCTTTAAATTGATCAAAGGTGATAATAAAAACATTTATAATGTTACAAAATTTCTAGTTCAGATAAATGCTGTTCTTCTGAACGTTTTGTTCATCAAAGAAACCTGAAAATGTTTTCAATATAATAATAATAATAATAATAATAAATGTTTTTGAGCAGCAATTCAGAATATTAGAATGATTTTTAAGGATCATGTGACTGGAGTAATAGTGCTAAAAATTAAACTTTGAAATCACAGGAATAAATTACATTTGGAAATATATTCAAATAGAAAACAGTTATTTTAAATAGTAAAAATATTTTAAAATTTTACTGTTTTTGCTGTATTTTGTATCAAATAAATACAGGCTTGGTGAGCAGAGGAGACTTTAAAAAAAAAAAAAAATCTTACTGTTCAAAAACTTTTGACTCGTAGTGCACAAACATACACACACACAAAATATTGTAAGAACTTCTAATGGATTTGAGGTGTGAATTGTATTAGATGATATATGATATAATCTAATATTATATAACTCAGTAAGAACATAAGATGTGGGGAAAGTAAAGCTAGACAGGAAATTGGAAGGAAAGGTTGACGACAAAGGATGGCCTTAAAATTACGTCCCCAGGAAGAACAGCTGTGCCATAGATTCTTACATATATAACTCACATCATGCCCAAAAATGTCATTATTATGGTTTTTCTGTGGTGCTGGATATTTTTATGCTAATACTGTAACACATTTTGCACAGCTTAAATGCTTGCATGTCGTCATATAGGCTTTCATCCAAGTTACAAAACTCACACACTGTGGGTGCAGCAGGGCTGAGATTTTGAGGTTCACACTATGCTTATCACAAAACACGACACTCCAACATACACCCGAAATGTGTATTTGTTTTCATGCGAATGCTGGAATGCAGTTGCATTCCACAGAGCCACTTCTGAGGCAGGGGACCTTTGAGGGAAACCAAATAAGGAAAACAGGAAAGTACCATTGACCAAATGCAACAGATAATGCAGTGCTTGAGTTTAGTATCTTGACAGAGCAACTACAACAACCAAATCTGATTTCTTTACCGTCCATCTGTTAAAAGCCAACACGAATTGTCATTTCCACGTCTTTTACTAAATAAGACCAACCGCCAAGAATAAGCATTTTTTTTAGAGGTCGTTGGAGCATGGCACGGTGTGAGAGCTGTGAACATGAAGCAGGCTTCAGCAGGATGTGAAACAGAGCAACTAAACAAGAGAGTTGCATAGCAACCCTTATCTGTCAATAAATGAGTCTGTCATCAGAGTCCCACCCAGACACAGAGGTCGTGAGTCGGCGGTGATGAAATCTAGAAATGAATCTCACAAGGCCAGGAAGTTGATGTATGTGCAATTCAGGTTCTGCAGGCTCAGAACTGACAATCTGAATAGAAGACATTTGAAAACAAACCAGGCTCTGTAAACGCTGTACTCAACTAGGAGGTCACTCTTTTAAAACACTGCTCTGTTTGTTTGAGCCATCCTTGAGTTCTAATATAGCTGGAGAAAGCTATCCGTTAGCATTCCAATTCATCTCAATGACACTGTGGTGTCCTGTTTTCTATTTAAACTAGGGCTGTCAAGCGATTAATCGCGATTAATCGCATACAAAATAAAAGCTTGAGTTTGCCAAATATATGTGCATGAACTGTTTGTAATTATTATATATATATATATAAATACAAACACATTTATGTATATATTTAAGAAATATTTACAAGTATAGGTATTTATTATAGTTTTTATATAATTTATATTATATATAAATAAAAATATTTTGTACATAATATATTTCTCTTAAATATATACATTAATTTGTGTGTATTTATATATACATAATAATTACACACATATATTAGGCAAACTCAAATGTTCATTTTGTATGCGATTAATCACGATTAATCGCTTGACAGCCCTAATTTAAACAGATTGGGTGGGACATATTAAAGGGTCTCTTTTTTAGCCCACAAAAATAGCCAGCAGTCTTTAATAGTGATCATAAAACTAATGATTTTGTCATATTTTAAGACACTAAAATATAGAAAGCTTTTAAGCTAATAGTGCATGTCTGATGGACTAAAAGCTACACAACTCCCATTTTGATTTCATGTGGTTTTTAAGATTCAGGTAATGCATTTCCTTTCACTCACAGCTTTCCATTTGTGGTGTGGGTGACCATAAAAGTTGGAAACTTGCATTGGCTAAAGATACACAGCCCCAAAAGTACACAAAAGAAGTTTAATGTCATAAAAGCACTACCTTTGGACAGACTGCAAGAAAGCAAGTAGATTATCACACACACACATGCATATACATGCATGGTAATGTATAAACACGTTTGACTCACAGCTGTTAAAAAAATCTGATCTTTTTGAACACACAAGGTGTGACACTGATGATGAAATAACCTCCAGGTGATCTGGTTGTGTCAGCACATTATGAAGCACAGCATGTGGTCATAACTAAAAATAAAATAAAATAAAATAAAATAAAAATGATGTGGCTGAGTCAGCACATTATGATGCACAGCATGTGCTCGTAAAATAAAATAAAAATAAAATATAATAATTTTGAAACAACAAATCTGACAACATCTAAAAAGTATTAATGACTTTAAAAGTGTCTGAAGGTTCTCCTGACATCCTGGGGAGCAACGTGTCTATATTTAGTAGTTTGTTCTCCATGTGGTTTGTTGACTGAGTTTCTGTCCAAGAGTCAGGCATCTGAATTCAGTTTGCTGACTGTCGCTTATTCAAGCATAACACCTCAAAAAACAAGTTCCACAAATAAGTTCTGTTCCAAAATCTAGTATGCTGCTTTTTTGTTTACTAGGTAATGTGCTACACAAACAGCGTCACAGACACTGAGCTGACATTAGCATAAGCTGCATGACTAAAAAATACATAATTACTGTAGATAACTAGAGAAGTCTTTTTAATTTCAATTACTAATTCTCTAAATGACAGAACATTCACCAATGCTTTAGAATTTTGCCATAATTAGGTGTCTTTTAATGGAACATAATGACATCTTTCACAATTATGATGTCATAAAAAGCTGCCTTGGGATGATATAGAACAGAACTTTGGTGAAAGATCAAAAAATAGAGATCTCGTTGCTCAAGTGTTCACAGCTCATGATCTATGACTTCACGCTTGCACAATGATTAGGCAATAAACAATATTTTTGATTCAGTCTCTGATCATGCTCAGAAAATGTGGCCATTTAAACATTTAACCTACCAGGCCAGATGTTTAACCTTACAAACAAGATGAAGCTCTTGCACTCAGACAGTGTTCTGTATGATGTCAACAGCTGAGAATCTAACAGTCCATCTCTGAGACATCCTAGGGTACAAAAATACCATCTCGTGCTTTAAATACCCAATAATAGCTGCTGAATCAGCAAATACACACACCTACAGACTCAAACATACAGAAATAGAAATGCTACTGGAACTACAGGCTGTCGGAACATGTTCCTCTAGCTGCTCAGATCAATAGTGCATCACTAACTGAGTGCACAAACCACTGAAGATCAATACACTCTATACTGTCACAATACATTTAGCTCACTTCACAACAGAAACGATGCTTAACAATATCCCAATACAGAGTGTTTTAACTGTATTTCTAGCCCAAAGGCTACTTTTTGAGATAAAATTTAGATTTTCTATTCATATCAAATATTAAATTGCAGATTTGTCTAAAATTAGCAATAAAAATACAAAACAATCATTTTAAATGCGACAAGTGAAGTTAGGCATAACAACATAATGTACAAAAATTTACTTTAATATGATGGCAATGGTAATATGTGACCCTGAACCACAAAACCAATCATAAAGGTCAATTTTATGAAATTGAGTTTTATACATCATCTGAAAGCTGAATAAATAAGCTTTCCACTGATGTATGGGTTGTTGGGATAGGACAATATTTGAAAATCTGGAATCTGAGGGTGCAAAAAAAAGAAAAATCGCCTTTAGAGTTGTCCAAATGAAGTTCTTAGCAATGCATATCACTAATTAAAAATTAAGTTTTGATATATATTTCTGGTGGGAAACGTACAAAAATCTCTACATGGAACATGATCTTTACTTAATATCCTAATGATTTTTGGCTTAAAAGAAAAATCGATAATTTTGACCCATACAATGTATTGTTAGCAATTGCTACAAATATATCCGTGCTACTTACAACTGGTTTTGTGGTCCAGGGTCACATATATATGTAAAAAATAGGGGTAACGAGCATACACAATACACAAAAGCTCCAATTACTGTGACAGGAGTCAAAATATTTTACCATCAACTTTAATAAATTCTTACATTTTTAATGTTTTAATTTAGTTGATCATTATATATATTCGATATAAGCTTGTATAAGCGTTTTCAAAACGTTAAAGTCCACTTCCAAAACAAAGATTCACATATAATGTACACACCCCCTTGTCATCCAAGATGTTCATGTCTTTCTTTCTTCAGTCGTAAAGAAATTATGTTTTTTGAGGAAAACATTTCAGCATTTTTCTCCATATAATGGACTGATATGGTGCCCCGAGTTTGAACTTCCAAAATGCAGTTTAAATGCAGCTTCAAACGATCCCAAATGCGGTTGTAAACAATCCCAGACGAGAAAGAAGGGTCTTATCTAGCATAACGATCGGAAAACTCCCATCTCATGTTCTCCCTCAACTTTAAAATCATTCTATATCGCTGTTTTACCTTTTTTGTTAAGGGTGTTTGATCTTCTTTGCATGCTCAGTTTGCAAAGACTGGGTTGGTACTTCTGCAGCGATGTAGGATAATTTTGAAATGATTTTTGAAGTTGAGGGAGAAAATACGGTCAGTTTTTCGACATACCCTAACTGTCTTGAGCTAGAATTCACAGAGTTCAAGAAGAGAAAGGCAAGGCAAGCATTTGAGATTAAAAAGTATTTCAATTGTATTTTTTTAATGAAAATAACTGATCGTTTCGCTAGATAAGACCCTTCTTCCTCGGCTGGGATCGTTTACAACCGCATTTAAATTGCCTTTTGGAAGTTCAAAATCAGGGCACCATATCTGTCCATTATATGGAGAAAAATGCAGAAATGTTTTCCTCAAAAAACATAAGTTCTTTACAAATGAAGAAAGAAAGACATGAACATCTTGGATGACAAGGGTGTGAGTACATTATATGTGACTCTTTGTTTTGGAAGTGGACTTCTTTTAAAAAAACTGTCAAATTATATTATTATGGTCATCATTATCATTACTGCAAACTATGAGACATTCAAAATTATCACAAAATTATCACAATTATCAATATGTACTGGCAATATAAATGATTCAAATCAATTAAAAATAATTTAGTTTTATTATAGTTCATTAAAATCAGTTAAAATGATAAAAAGCACTTGTGTATGCACTATACACAACCATAAGACCAGGATTTTTTGTATGTATCTGTATGCAAACCAACAATGCACATTCTCCACAGTGAAACTGAGAAAGTGTCTTCCTTCGGGCCATTAACATCAGCAGCTGATGCTGAACCTGGCTGGCATGTTGAACTGTGGGAATGTGCAACAGTTGGAGCGCAGCCCATTGAACAACATTAGCCAACATCAGCCACATATCAGAGAGCTCTGCTCATGGTCAAAATGACGCAGCTACCCATGACATCTGCATAACACCAGTTTTAGGTTGCAGGAAGCGAACCGGTGATATTAGCATTATGAATGACAACAGGAAAATGACTAGGCTAAAATGTCAGAAGAAAATATCAAGCAATGTTTGCGACCACTAAATCAAACCACAGGTATTATGAACTACTTTCAAGACAGAATCTTTGCAAATTCTGCAAAAATCACATTATACACTCTTAAAAAAAAGGTTCCAAGGGTTTTTTTTTCCTCTTTTTCCACAGTATTGCTATAGAAGAATGATTCTGGCTTCTCCAAAGACACTTTCAGCTATCAGATCTTAAAAGAACCATTTCAGTCCTAATAACATTTTTAAAAGATTTTCATGGAATGCCAATAAAGTGTGCAGTACATTCTCTCACATGAAGGTCATTGAAGAACAATTTTGGGTTCCACGAAGAACCTTAGAATGGGTGGTGAAACACTTTTGAAACACATTTAAATAATTTGAAGAACCACAATAAAGAACCTTTATTTTTAGGAGTGTACAATCATTAAAAGTCTAATGAATCACAGTGAAACACACCCAGAAACGCTATCAACAAACAACTACTGCACATTGCAACACCTGGATTTGTCATAATATTCCCAGTAAAACAGATAACGGAGACTGAAAAGTCCTTGGTAGAGCTGCAGCTTTATTAAATTGCTAAAAGTCCCTATAGTCCACTTTTTGCAAAACATTTCCCAGCACTCCTCACACATTCCAGCACTCCTCCTCCCTCGGACGACTGCTGTGGGACCAAAGCCAAGACCTCCTGACCAGCGCACTGAACAAAAACTCACATTTAAAAGCCCACGGTCAATCCTCACATTGTCAAGTCAAGTCACTGCACCTCAAACACAACACTAAACAAACCCATGCACACACAGTACTCTCTGAGACCTCAATATGATAATATCCAGTAAGCGACACCTGTTGCTCTACAGTGATGTCCTGCAGGGCCGGTTGGTCCCGCGTGCCGCGGATCCAGCTGAAGATCTGGCCCATGTCTTGCGGTGCTGAGTGTGTGACGCCGTCTGTGTGGCTCTGCTGTGTCTGCTGTCTGAGCTACAGCATGCTCCAGGCACAGGGAGCAGGGGGGAGGGACCAGGGGAGTGGTTTGGGTAAAATGGGCGGGGCTATGGCAGAATCAAAAGGAGGGAGGGAAGGAGGAATGGCTAAATAAGGAAGCACGTGGAATTTATACCGCCTGACTGAGACGTCTGACACTTTTAAAGCAGGGATAGCCAGGGCGTATGTAAATGTTCACACGATATAATCCAAAGGTAAACGTTTATGGGTATTTTTATGGTGCATTTGAAAGATGTGCATACAGAGACTGCAATTCTTAAACCAGCAAAACAAAGTACAAATTAATTTAAACAGAGGTGCGGTAACTTATAATTCATAGTGGCAAGGACTATGTGACAAAAAGTGATTGTAGTGAGAAAAAAAAAGTGAATTATGTTAAAGACACAGTCGATCCATCGAGAGAATTTAGCCATCATTTCATGTCATCTCATGTCGTTTCAAACCTATGACTTACTTTCTTCTGTGAATGACATATCAAAAGATATTTTGAGCAATGTTGGCACCCAAACTATTTTGGTTCCAATTAACTTCCTTTTTTTTGTCCATTTGGGAATCGAAAGTGTTTATATACCAACATTCTTTAAAATATCTTTTTTTGTGTTGCACAGATGAAACTGGTTTGGACATGAGGGAAAGTGATGGAAGAATTTTATTTTTGGGTGGACTACTCCTTTAAAGCCTTAAAGAAATCTCTCAAAACACTCCTAATCAGCATGTGTAACCAGCAGAAGTCACATTTCACGAGAAGGAAGCATGACATTAAGCATTTAGCAAGAGTTTCTGATTCATCAGTGCACAAAACAACTAAAATCAGGGACTCGCACTCACAAAACACTTGTCTGAAATGCCTAAACCTGATGCACTGTCTCCACCCCAAATCATCCTGAGAACAAAACATGCCTGTTCAGTGAGATTTGTTGGGTGTGAACATCTAAAATGTTCAACTGACATCTTATCAGAATGTGGACATGCAGTTATGCGTGTTAGACAACAAGACTAGGTGACTAGTTTTTTTTTAGACAATGAGAAATTGTCTTACCTACAAATGCCAAACTACTTGGAGTAAATTCATTCCCTGAAAGTTATTACAAGTAATTACATCTTTATTAAATCTTTCAAAAACATGTACAATCAAGAAATCTTCACAACCTTAATTAAAAATGCTGAAATGTCATAAATATTTCAAATGTGTTGTTTTCCCCTAATAATTTCAATTTAATTTACTAAAAACAACAACACTTGTTTTTTTTTTTAGCATTTCTGAGATTGGGCAGATTCCAATTTTCAGTTTTTAACTGGACAATTAACTACATGTTGCTTCAATGCAAGAAACGAATGCTAATCTTCTGTGCATTATTATATTATATGATATGAGAATAATACTTTCATGAATATGAAATCTCTTCTTCTGCAAAGCAGTATATTCACAACTAGAGGCGAGATATATACCGGTAGATTCGAGATTGTCAACCGTAGAGATTTTGAACTATCATTTCCATTGCGGTTTTACGCTCACGTGACATTGCTGTGGTACATGGTCATGAAAATATCGTTTTCACACATTTTTAAGCATTGCAGTTTAAAAAACAAGTGACTTTAGGCCTTTGAAATGCATTTAGCAACAAAAGATAAGTCATTTCGTTATATGTGCGTGCTGTCTGAGAGACTGTTTCTGAGCACTGTCAGAGAGTTGCACGCACGTGAAGACGGGTTCTTCAGTTATTTTTGCTGCTTTAAAGGCCTTGAATGGTTTAATATACACAGTTGCACGTGTCAATGTCTGTCTTTGCAGGAAAGCTTGTAAACAGTAATTTAGGTCTAAAGTGAAAGCAAACAGCTGAGAAAGAAAACACAAGTGTAAAAATATATTGGATCCGGGCAGCTCTTAAAGTGACAACAGTCTAATTTTCCTGCTGTCCGTCATTCATGTTAATCATACAACAAAAGAGAGAAAAATCTCTCACCACTCTTGACTAAATCACTTTTGTAATATTAATAAGAAGAAACATATTTCATTTACACAAGAATATGCAGTGTTTTTATACATTTAATTACTTTATACAATGTACACTATATTGCCAAAAGTATTGGGACACCCCCTTCTAATGAACAGGTTTGACTAATTAACTACAAATCTTCATGTAAGCATATAATTATATCCTAGGGAATTGTGTGCCTCTAATTTTATCGCAACAGTTTGGACAGGTTCCTATTTGAACATGACAATGCCTCTGTGTGTAAGGCAAGGTTCAAAAAGAAATGATTGATTCTGTCAGTGTGGAAGAACTTGATTGGTCTGCATAAAGTTAAATCCTAATCCCAGCTGAACACATCTGAAGTGACTTTAAATGAGACAACCCTTCTTTAAAACAGAAAAAGGAAATTGCAAAACTGTGGCGACAAAGATGGAAACATAATTCATGCATTTAAAAATTGTATTTCCATCTTTGTTGCAACAGTTTGGAAAGTGTCTAAAATGACTGTACCCATATGTACAAGTCATTGGTGATTAGACCAGTCAAGTTCTTCCACACTGACTGAATCGATCATTTCTTTTTTAACCTTGCCTTATACACAGAGGCATTATCATGTTAGAAGAGAAAAGGGTCCTGTCCAAACTTGCTATAAAATTAGAAGCACACAATTCCCTAGAATATCATTATATGCTTAGATATTTAGATTTGTAGTCATGGAAATGACTAAAGTAGTCAAACTTGTTCATTAGAAGGGGTGTTCCAATACTTTTGGCAATATAGTGTATGTAGCATTTCTTATTTATTCAAGCATTTGTCCTAATGCTTGTAAATAGTTTCTTATTCTTTTGTTAATCGCTGACTTGTTTACTTGTCTTCAGTGAGCTTGTTTTTCAATTTAGGTTAGGATTAGTATTTTGTGGTACTGACATTGGTGGCAAGAATTATGAAATGTCTATGGTATCAAAATTTTTAACATCATAAAGACCTTATTTAAAGCAAAAACAACTATATCATGATATATATCGTTACTGTGAAATAAAACTGCTCCCATCGTGATACAAGATTTTGGCCCACCCCTAACTGCACCCCTAATTCACCTCCTGACTGGAAATGTTGACTTGGATTCCTGGGGGCTTCATTTCAACATATGAAGCATTAATCAACAGCAGCACACTGAAACGCTTAGCATCAATCCTCATGATGTCGACTGAGAAATGAGCCCAAAGGAACCTGATATTATAAATTGCCTAATTATTTCTAGAGTGCTACTTAGAAATACACAAACACTGCAATTAAATAACAGCAGTTGCAAACAGAGGGCATGATATACTAAAGTGACATCCAAATTATTAGGTCAGTTTGTTTTTTAAACTCAAACAAAGGTATTAAGATAATCTCACTTATATTCATTAATAAATACACAAACACTGCAATTATGACAGCAGTCACAGTCAAACAGAGGATAAGATATAAGAAGTCACATCTAAATTATGAGGTCAGTTTGTTTTTTTTAAACTCAAACAAAGGTATTAAGATGATTGCACTTATATTCATTAATAAACACAGAAACACTGCAATTACGACAGCAGTCATAGTCAAACAGAGGACAAGATATAAGAAGTCACATCTAAATTATGAGGTCAGTTTGTTTTTTTAAACTCAAACAAAGGTATTAAGATGATCTCACTAATATTCATTAATATATGCACAAACACTGCAATTATGACAGCAGTCACAGTCAAACAGAGGACAAGATATAAGAAGTCGCATCTAAATTATGAGGTCAGTTTGTTTTTTTAAAACTCAAACAAAGGTATTAAGGTGATCACACTTATATTCATTAATAAATACACAAACACTGCAATTATGACAGCAGTCACAGTCAAACAGAGGACAAGATAGAATAAGTCAAATGTAAGTTATGAGGCCAGTTTAGGTCAAATTAAGACCTAAAGGCATTACGATGATCTCACTTATATTCACACATATTCAGGTATTGACGGCATGTGAAATGTAAAGCCTTTAATCATGTTTGGGATCAGTTTGGGGTCAGTAGGATTTAAAAAAAAAAAAAAAAAAGGAGAATTTATTACTTTTATTCAGCAAGGACGTATTGAAATGATCAAAAGTGACAGTAAAGTTCCTTTCCATTCATCAGTTTTTCAGAATTCTAAATGTATTACAATAATATTACACCGCACAGCTGTTTTAATAATAAGAAATATTTCTTAAGCACAAAATCAGCTTATTAGAATGATTTCTGAACAAAAGACCAATATGAGAAACCTACAACTAAAAAGCCGTTATCTCCACGCTTGTGTAATTCAATACATAAAGGAACAAAGTGAAGCTTGACCTCTCGCAGAAGAATATCCTGTGTTTGCCCACACACATACAAGCACGATATAGTAAAACAAAAGTTTTGACACACCCATATACCTTCCTGTAACTATCAGAAGCACACAGACTCATGCTATGTGAACTGACATGAACACCTGAAGGCAGAAGACTACTAATTATTAATGGTTTAAGCTGTTGAAAAAAAAATCTTGGATCCACAGACATGTAAATGCATGAGATAATCTAGCATGCATAATTGCAGACACACCTGAGTGTGTTGTCTGCGAGCTCACGGAGCAAGTCAAACCAGCTGGTTTATCTAAAAAAAAAAACCCTTAGCGATATACATTCCTAAAACTTTTCTATCTTTATATTATACTAACATTATGCATTATATTAAGTTTAGCAGCCCTGGCATTGCCAGGCCAGTGCCCGGTGTGTGTCAATGTAACTGGAGCATCTGATGAAGTGGAGTTTCTAGATGTATATATAGTAACAAAATGTCCCTGAGAACATTTCATGACACAGTCACGGGACACTGAAACATTGCAGCCCCACCAGGGACTTTCTAGCAAACAAGTGCATTTCTAGCTATACAAAATCAATGTATTTAATGCACTGCACATTCATAAATGAATTCCACTACTGTCTCTATGGGTACGGCTCAGAAAATCGTGTCATAAAGGAATGCTGTTTTACATTTTCCCGGTTGGATGTGCAAACTTGGCAGAGCTGGGTGATAAAACGTTCATGGCTTTGAAAAATTACAGGTCATATCTGTGACAAGTAGACTGATTGGGGGCAATTATTCAGCCAAAATGCACAGGTGTGACTGGCAAGACTTTCGTAGTCCACAAGAGGGTGTCAATGCTCCATGAGAAGCTGAAGCATGAAAAGTATATTCTTGATAAATGAACTATGCCAGTTTCTAAAATGCAAGCATTACACATACTGTTTTAACAATTTGAATTTGAATGAATTTCCATTCATCTTCCAGTCAATCATGGTAATTGGATGCTTTGTTATTATTATTTTAAAAAATTGACCAATTTCAAGCTAATTAAATATTTTACAGATTACGATGCCTATAAAAAACTATTTTTACTATTAAAAGTAACCTGATTTTGTTAATATGCATGACTTTCCATGCCTGGAAAGCACACTTTGAAAAATGTAGTATTTCCAGGTTTTCTATGACTGTGGGAACAACTCCTTTTAAAAAAAAAAAAAGGGATACAAAACAATCACTGGGGTGGTTCCCTTTCAAAAGATACTATTATGTACACTTTAAGTATTAATAAGTACTTTTAAGGTATTAATATATAGCATTTAAGTATAAATAAGACACATCGATTTACCTTTTAGCTTTTGTATCTTAGGGTACGGCTCCAGTGACTGCTTTGCACCTTTTTACTCTAAAATTCTATTCTGAATTATAATTTCAAAACAACACATTAAATATGAAACATCTTACCTGGAACCTTGAGGTTTGAGGAGCAGAAGGTTTTTGTAATGGAGTGCCACTTTTCTACAAAGAAATAAAGACAGAAACAAAGAATATAATGATTTAGCACCCTGTCTAAATTACAATAACCTAAGGGTTCAACATGTTACTACGCCCAAAATGAAGACTAAACAGTCTACCTGAGGAGTATAACCCTGCAAAACGTTGTAAAAAAAAACATCACCAGAACCATTCTTGAGGAAATGCTCTATTTTTGACTTTTTTTCTATTTAACGAGACTCCATTTCGATCATTTCTCGTTGAATTTTAGATTATAAAACATTCGAGTATTGAATGAAAATATTCATTTTGGTTGACACTTTGACGTTAAGCAGCAGTTTTATTTTCTCAGCGCATAAGCCATATGGCATTCTTTAAGTTCTTTGAACTTCTTTCCGATTTTACAATTGCAAAGCGACTCCAGTATCACAACAATTCAGTAAACTACAATCCATGCAAACGCATTAAAACTTAATTTCACTACGCTAAAACCGACAACGCCCAACTTCTAAAATTAACCCATTGTTTTGTTTTGTTTTTAATATCTGAGCCTGTGTTTACAAGTACAAAGACCAGGCTATTCCTTGTCAGCTCTTTAAATTACCCTACTTTAATCACTACGACTAAATGTTTTATATTGAAACTTAGCCTAATAGTTTTCTGCGCAGTTCATGACATGGATCTACTTACGGTGCTCGACCAATACGCTGCGTACGCCATGGTGGAGGACGAGTTGTTTGAAGATCAGAAAGTTTGCTAAACTAACTCTTGCTTGAGTTCCGTTGGTCAGCTTGTTTCATTCAAGTGAGGTGTTGCTGCCGTCTCGTTCTCAGATAAAGCCACTCCCGCGAACGTGGGTACCCGAACACGAGCATATAAATGATTAGGGCGGTTTATCTTTGCTTCAAGATGTGATAAACTCATTTGCATTTCGATGCAAGGTAAAACTGCTGCTTAATTTGCATTGCGTATTATAAAAATATGCAGAGAAAGGCTGAGCCCTTGTCTTACAACACTAGCATTCCTTAGTAGAGATTGCCCAACACTGTGGTTACCGGAATATTTCTGTTTCTCTATGCAGGTACTTTAATAGCAACGCAAACATACTCCGAAGGTCTAAAACTTATTGGTAGTGGCATCTCTTAAACCTTCATGAGATTCTAGATAAGTTTCCACGTATTCCTGCCACTTTTTTTTATAAGCAGCTTCAAATTGACCATGCGGCTATTTATGATGTAGTACGTTAAAGTCTCTTCAAATAATGTTAACAACAGAGATTTTACCCTTAAAGGAAAATTTACGATGGAACAAAGCGCTGAATATTTTGAATTTTTCTTCCAGGACTTCATAGGACTTTGAACTGAACCGCTCTTGGCTCATTTTGAGTCGGACATGTTGAATAAATCGCGATTAAATTGCTACGGAGCCCCGTAAATTCGTAAATATTTAACTGTTTCGAAAGAATCACGTGTGTTTAGACTCACTAAAAAGTACTGTTCATAAAAGTCATTCCCTGCGTCCCAATGTGCATACTATCCACCCTGTCTGCCCTAAATAGTATTGAAAATTACTAGTGTCACATAGAATTTAGCATGGATAGTATGCACATAGGGATGCATTCATTCATTCTAAATTCGGATCGTTCACTGAACACGCTGCAGTAGCCTGTGATTTGATTCACTGATAAAAAACCGATTCATATGAATCATTCATTCGGGAATCAAATTACAGTGCTTGCGCTGTATGATTTGATTTTCTAAAGAGAACCGGCCCCTAAGAGTCAATCCTTGGAGAATCAGTCTTTACTGGTCGTGCTGTAGCTATGCTTTTATTCACTAAAAAGAACCGGCTCATATAAGAGTCATTCATTATGAAATCGGACCGTACACTGCGCTGTCTGTGTTTTGATTCACTGTTACAAACCGACTCAAAAGAATCATTCGTTCGGGAATCAAATTATATTGCGCTATATGAACCGGCTCCTAAGAGTCAATTCTTCGAGAATCATATTCTTGACTAGTCGTGCTGTGTGCTTTGATTCACTAAAAAGAACCTGTTCGGTAATCAAATTACACTGATTGTGCTGTGTGATTTGATTTACTAAAGAGATCAGGCTCAAGTCAATGCTTCGAAAATCATGTTCTTTACTAGTCGTGCTGTATTCACTAAAAAGAACCGGCTCATATGAGTCGTTCATTCTGAAATCGGACCGTATACTGGTCACGCTGTAGATGTGTTTTGATACAGTAATAAAAATGACTCATACGAATCATTCGTTCGGAAATCAAATTACACTGGTTGCGCTGTATGACTTGATTTACTAAAGAGAACAAGTTCCTAAGAGTCCATCCTTTGAGAATCACATTCTTTTTACTGGCTCTAAACATCTTTTTTCTTTGTTCAAAGTGGACTTGGATAAGTATGTGGAAACTCTCCAAAGTTCTGCTAATTTGAAAGCTATGAAAACTGTGTCTCTGTATTCATCCTTTCTTAAGATGTAATTTTATTACCTTCCCTTTTTTGTTACCCTGGCTATGTATATTCTAGTATTTTTTTAATTTATTTTTTTTTATGTGTATAATTGTACTGTCTTGAAGTTTTGATATATGTATTGTTTAATAAAGGGGGAAAAAGAGAGAATCAGAGTCGTGCTGTTTGCTTTGATTCACTAAAAAGAACCTGTCCATAAGAGTCATTCCTTCTGGTCACGCAGGCTGTGTTTTGATTCACTGATAAAAACCTACTCATAAGAATCATTCATTCGGGAATCAAATTATATTGCGCTGTATGATTTGATTTACCAAAGAGAACCAGCTCCTATAAGAGTCAATGCTTCGAGAATCATTCTTTACTGGTCGCGCTGTATGATTTGATTCACTAAAAAGAACCGGCTCAGAAGAGTCATTCGTTCGGGAATCGAACTGCGCTAAGTGCTGTTGTTTTCGCTGTAGATTAAGTAAGTGTTCGCAGAAAAGTGAGGGAATCACTGTCAAAGTTCTTACGTACTTAAAGTTCAATTCCACCGTCAAATTAAAAATTCATAAAAAAAATCGATAAGGAATCGGTTTAGAATAATAACAGTTCCAAATCCTAATCAATAGGATTATATCTTAACCATTGACAGTGTTATACAGAATACTACAAGGTAGTGTAAATTAAATGTGGAAAAAACATACCTCCTTGTTGTTTTTCTTACGACCATGACATCTCTTTCTGTGCGGCATGTCTGAGGAGTAAGATCACGTACTTTAAAAACACAACACGGCTTTGCTTTCAGCAGAGGTGGGCTTGTGGCACAGTATGTGCTGCTCCTGCGAACTGTGAAAAATCAATCTGTGCCTGAGGAGGTTTGAGGTAAATCAGCCCGTGTGTCCAACTTGCAGAATGTCAGTATGAATTTGTTTTTTGTTTTGAGGCTGTTTGTGTCGCTGTGTGCGTGTGTGTGCATGCATGTTCTTTATTCAAACAGTATCAAACTTTCTTGGGACGTTTGACTGTCTTAAACTTACACATTTAGATGTTTCTATTATTTTTATTTATCGTTTTAATGTGTTGCATATGCATTTTCTGATTAGGTAAACAGTGCCACACCCCCTCAAACTGTTTTACCCCTCCCTGTCTTAAAGGAATAGTTCATCACACGGTCACATTACTCATTTTCTTCTGTGGAAAATAAGAATGG
Organism: Cirrhinus mrigala; assembly: GCA_036247105.1. Classification (NCBI taxonomy): domain Eukaryota; kingdom Metazoa; phylum Chordata; class Actinopteri; order Cypriniformes; family Cyprinidae; genus Cirrhinus; species Cirrhinus mrigala. Next base: position 24,363,489 of record CM070027.1, on the reverse strand, counting down.
GAACTAAGGCTTTAAAGTCTCAAAAAGGATGCAGATGTTTTCTCTATCTTCTGAAACAATGTAATAGCTCAAATGAGCTTGGAATGGCATGAGGGTGCGAAACGACAGAAATTTTTAGTGTTTTCTCTGTATGTCTGTTTCTTTCTTTCAAGTTATTGTTTTCCTCAGACACACACACGAAAAAAGAGAAACCCAGCCATTATCCCCTCCTGTGTGAAACAGGCTCTGTGTTTTTCAGTGGAACCAACAGATATTGTGGGAAATGCTCTTGAAAGATTTCCTGCCAGCATTCTTGAGCTCAAGATGTAGATTATATGCCCAGATTTCATTCAGTGCTCAGAGAAAGCTGCTGATGAGTCACACAGGTGTGACACAATTTTTGTCTTGTTCTTCACTTAAAATGATTTTCCCTCAGTTCACATCCTGTGATCAAAAGATTGATCTATGCTATGCTACATTTTAATCTTCTTTGTCTGTAGGCCTAAACAAAATCTAAACTTCAGTGTTGACGGAGTAGAAACAGATTGTTACTCAAAGCTGTCTGCCAGTAAACTGTGCAGTGAAACTAATTAGAAAAACTGAAGATAATAGGAATAAATATTACTTCTTAATTATGCTTGAAATAATTTTCTTTTTCTTTCTTCTTTTTTTTTGTTTTGTTTTGTTTTGTTAGGGTAATTAATTGACTTGAAATAAAATTCTCATTAATGATAAGGTATATATTTTTTTTTTTTCGCATGAAGGATTTTGCCCCATTTTTGTTCAATACTACCCTCTGTTGGCAGATATTTTTTTTAACTGACCCTATTAAAATTAATGCTGTTAGTAAGAATTTTATTTTATTTTATTTTTTGTTTGCAATACCCCAGTATGGTGGCTATAATGTCCACCAGAATATTTGCTATTATTGTTACTACTGGAAAATATTTATTTTTTATACACACACACACACACACACACACACACACACACATACATATATATATATATATATATATATATATATATATATATATATATATATATATATATATATATATATATATATATATATATATATATATATATATGGCCGGCCTGCGGTCCCCACAATGTAAAAAAATGATTACAAATAGTAAATGATGTTTATCTGAAAATGTAACGATGCAAACATGTTTATGTTAAGTCTTTGGAAAGTCCCCACAATTCACAAAAACAAACGTGTGTGTGCGTGTGTGTGTGTACTTGTTCTTGCTACATTGTGGGGACCAAATGTCCCCACAAGGATAGTAAAGCCTGAAATTTTTGACACTGACAATGTTAAAAAATGATTAAAAATAGTAAATGATGTTTATCTGAAAATGTAACGATGCAAACATGTTTTCTGTAAGGGGTAGGTTTAGGGTTAGGGTTGGATGAGGGGATAAACGATATCGTTTGGTCAGTACAAAAACTATAGAAGTCTATGGAAAGTCCCCACAATTCACACAAACAAGCGTGTGTGTGTGTGTGTGTACTTGTTCTTGCTACATTGTGGGGACCAAATGTCCCCACAAGGATAGTAAAGCCTGAAATTTTTGACATTGACAATGTTAAAAAATGATTAAAAATAGTAAATGATGTTTATCTGAAAATGTAACAATGCAAACATGTTTTCTGTAAGGGGTAGGTTTAGAGTTGGGTTAGGGGATAGACAATATCGTTTGGTCAGTATAAAAACTATAGAAGTCTAAGGAAAGTCCCCAGAATTTACAAAAACAAACGTGTGTGTGTGTGTGTGTGTGTATATATATATATATATATATCATGTGAAAAAGTTAGAACACCCTATTGAATTCCATATTTTTCTGTATCAGGATATAATAAACAATTATCTGGTCCTTGGCAGGTCTTAAATTTTGGAAAATAAATCCTCAGATAAACATCATCACATGACATGTCACACTGTGTCATTATTTATTTAACAAAAATAAAGCAAAGATGGAAAAGACATGTGTGACAAAGTTAGGGCACCCTATAATTCAACAGCCTGTAGATCCACTTTTAGCAGCAATAACTTGAAGCATTCATTTTCTGAGACTTTATCAGTCTCTTACATCGTTCTGGAGGAATTTGGACCACTCTTCTTTTCAACGTTACTCCAGTTTATTGAGGTTTGAGGGCATTTGCTTATGCACAGCTCTCACCACAGCATTTGAGTCAGGATGAGCTCTGGACTTTGACTGGGCTATTACAACACCTTGATTTGTTTCTCTTCAGCCATTCTGTTTTAGATTTGCTGGTGTGCTTGGGATCATTGTCCTGTTGCATGACCCAATTTTGGCCCAACTTTAGATGTCGGACAGACGCCCTCGCATTTGACTCTAGAATACTTTGATATCCAGAGGAGTTCATGGCCAACTCAAAGACTGTGAGGTTCCCAGGTCCTGTGGCTACAAAACAAGCCCAAAATGATCAGCCCTTTTCCAGCATGCTTGCCTTTTGGTATGAAGTGTTTGTGCTGATATGCTCTTTAGGTTTTCACCAAACTTGGCGCTTTGCATTATGGCCAAACATCTCCACTTCGGTCTCATCTGTTCAAAGGACATTATTCTAGAAGACTTGTGTTTTGTTCAGATGCAACTTTGCAGACCTAAACTGTGCTGCAATGGGGTTTTTTTTTTTAGATAGAAGAGGCATTCTTCTGCCAAGCCTTCCAAACAAGTCATTTTTGTCCCATATTTTTCTAATGGTATTGTCATGAACTTTATCATTTAACATGTTAACTGAGGCCTGTAGAGTCTGAGGTGTAGTTCTTGGGTTGTCTGCCATTTCTCTGAGCTTTACACGGTCTGATCTTGGGGTGAATTTTTTGGGACGTCCACTCCTGGAAGGAGAGGTGTCTGTTTTAAATGTCTTCCACTTGTGAATAAACTTCAAATTGTTTGGAAATGGCCGTATTACTCTTCTCAGATGAATGGCAGCAACAGTTGCTTCTCTAAGATGATTGTTGATGTCTTACCTCCTTGGCATTGTGTTAACACACAACTGAAGGCTCCAGACCAGCAACTGCCAAAGCTTATGCTTTTATAGAGGCGCTCAGACTTGCTGATGATCAGTTCATCAAAGGTATTTGATTAGCAGTGCTTGACTGTTATTTACCCTCTTAATTCCGATGTAAACAGTAAAGGTGTCCTAACTTTGTCACACATGGCTTTTCCATTTTGGCTTTATTTTTGTTCAGTAAATAATGACACAGTGCAATTTGTCATGTGTTGTTGTTCATCTGAGGTTTTATTTTCAAAATTTTAAGACCAGCCAAGGATCTTTTTTTTTTTTTAATGATGTCCTGATACGGAAAACCATGGAATTCAATAGGATGTCCTAATTTTTTTTACATGACTGTATATATATATATATATATATAAATACAAGTACACACGCAAACACACACATGAAATACTTATACTATTATACTAAAAATTGAAATATTAAACTGTTAAACTGAAAAACTTACAACTTAACAAACCTTAAGATTAGAAATTTAAAAAAATATTAAATACCTAAAACTTAAAATGAAAAAATGAAATATAAACTAAACTAAATTAATAATAAAAAAATTAAAATGAATACAAAAGAAAAATAAAAAAAAAATAAAACAAAAAAGTGAAAACATAAAAATAAAAACTAATTAATAATATTAATATATACTATAATAACTATATACTAAAACAACACTGCAACATAAATATATTTATTTCTTTTTCATTGCAAAACATACATTTATTTATTTATTTATTTATTTACTTACTTTTTTAATTTATTTGTCATCAGGATTGTCAAGAAGTTACCAGTTTCATTATAACTGCAATAATAACTATAGCTAATTAAAAATAAATAAATAAATAAATAAAAATTGCTTTTTATTTACCATTACATAATTCTGTTTCAGTGGAACCATTAAAAAATAGGTGTTTAAGAATATTGTTAGAAAAACTTTTTATATATGTATGTACGTATTATTATTTTATTATTATTATTATTATTGATAAATACATTTTGTGTTGGTGATTTAAGCCACATAATAAAGGACACATAAACAACACATTGTCGTGAAATTCCAGCAGGGGGCGCAATTTCCATATTTCTCAGTTAGTTTCATACTATGACCATTTACTATTCATTGCATTCATTAAAAACCAAAATAATAATAATAAAATAAATGTAATCCAAAATAGTAACAAATTAGAGGTTGTCTCCCTATATATTATGCCTGATTTAGACTATATTTCTATAACAAAATAGTACAATAATTGTGCACAAAAATTTTGTTTTATTTCTATAAAGAGGCCATTAAACCATGTACCTAATGATTTAATATTGTGTGCACAAGGCAGGTTGTGTCATGATAAAATAATGGCCACTTCTGGCACCTTTTTATTTACATCACTGCTCTATTGGTTTTCATTTCCCAGCAATCTATAATGTAATCAGTAATGGCAGCGGGCAGGAAGGCAGTGTGACTCATTCTTCACTGAACACCCTGAGGAGAAGTGAAGCCTCATCTACACTAAAACCTGTTATAGCCGTAACGTCCAGAGTGGAGCCCTCATGTTTGCAGGAACCTCTAAACGTTTGATAATTACAGACATCCTGTGACAGTGATAACATTCAACCACACAAAGGCACTAGCGGCCGAGGCTTTGCTGTCCGTTTGGATGAGTGTGTGTCTTTATCTGTGTGGGGATGAAGGTCCTCCACCTCAGATAAGACAGAAGGGACACAATCATTTAAAGGGGGCCGCTGGCTCGTCTCGCTTTAATTCATTCAGTTCTCAAGGCACCACTGTAGAATCTATTGACCTGTAGTTCATGAAATCAGCTGTTTGTTTTGTGTCCATGCCAGTGGCTGGGAGTATTGATTTACTAAAACCAATTAGATGAACAAGTCTTTCATTCTGCAGAGTCTTACCAGAAACAATTGTGTGACTTACATGTACTTAAATGTCTTCACAACCAATGAAACGCTACTTAATTTATTTAAATGACAATGAATGTTGGGCTGTTTTATTATTTGTAGTACCTGATGTAAAGTATGTTGTTTTTGCATTGTTTTTATTGTTAAAACTATAAAAAACAGCTTTGTTAATTAAACAAAGCTGACTATATATATATATATATATATATATATATATATATATATATACACACACACACACATGGATAGACAGATGTAGATAGATATATAAATATATTTAGATATAGATAGTGTATATATATATCTACACACACACACACACACACACACACACACATTTATTTATGTGTGTGTGTATATATATAAATATATATATATAACTTAAAACTTAAGGAACTTACAAAATCCGAAAACTAGTGATTAATAATATATTAATATAATAATAATATTAATATAATAATATTAAAAATTTAAAAAGAAAAAATAAATTAATTAATAAATAAAAACTAAAAAAATCAGAAAAGCACAAAGATGAATATTCTAGAAAAATTAAAATAAAAAGAATTTGGAACTCTACAAATAGAAATTGTTGAAGGGTTTTATATATATAAAACTTGAAAACTATTATATATATATATAAATAAAAATAAAAACATGTAAAAATAAAAAGGCACATAAAATTTCTAAAAAATAAAAATAAAAACATGGAAATATAAAAATAAAAACTAATTAGTAATATTAATGTATAGTATAATAATACATAATTGTAATATTATATAAGCTTTATATATATATATATATATATATATATATATATATATATATATATATATATATATATATATATATATTAACTCATGCTAAACAAAAATATTAATAAAAACTTGAAAACTAATAAAATAAAAATAAAAAATACGAAGAATAAAAAACCTGAAAGGCACATAAAAATTTCTGAAACATAAACTAAAATTAAAATAAAAAGTATAAAGTAGTAGTGAAAATATAAAAATGAAAACTATTTTACTACATATAATTGACTTAAAACAAAATATAATTTATATTTATGTTATATTTTAAATTACAAAATATAATATAAAAAAAAATATACTGCAAAATATACAACACTGCAAATTTTTGGGGGTATGGAAACCTGAAAATGGTAATATCTCAAATGAACCGTTTTTACTGAAGTCAAAAATATTATTTGAAATTGAATCAACCTATATTCATTTATATATTCCTATATATTCATTTATACCAACAAAACAAATTGTTAAGGGTTTAAATCAGGTAACAATTGCAGGATACTGCTTTTTACCATAGATAATTTTCCCTGTTATTTTAGGGCAATTACCCTGAAGTGTAATGGCCTTTAAATAATTAATGCTGTGTTTTAGGGGGTTGTATATAGAGCCCACTGGTTGTGGCAGCAGAAACAATGGCTGTCAGGAAGAGCTGAAATGATGTGCAGTTAAGAGTCATCATTGTGGTGTGAGTGAGTCTTTGTAGTTTTATGGGGGTTACAAGAAAAATATGAAAAACTCATGAGATCATCTGAATCAGCTTTCCTGATCTTGTTTTGCTGTAGAATATTGACGGGGGCTTATTCGCTAGGATTCAGCTAGGAATCGCAGGTTACAAAGGTTAAAGTAACTCCTTTGTGTTTATGAAAGGAAGGTTTGATTGACTCTCAGGTAAAACTCAACAAAGCTACAGTTTCTATTACTGAAAATGTGTTTGCACATCATCTTGCAAAATAGGTTACTGGAGAGCTTGTGTTAAAAATTTTCCTACTTTTATTCTGTCATGCGCATGGGAAGAGTGTCACTTTCCTCTCTCCTTGTTTTGAAAGGTCATGGATGACGTTGAGAGATGTGACAGGCTTACGGATGTCACTGTTCTCAGCTCCAGGAGCAATTAGCCTTTAGGTTAACGGACCCGTGTGATGGTTTGAGCTATAGAGATATCTCAGATGTTCAGCTGACCTTCTGTCAGCACAGCAGATAAGAAGAACCCTCACAAAGACTAGGGAAAAACTAGTGCAAAGCACTATTTCATTCTGAGAGGAGGTTTTTTTTTTTCATTAAACTCTCAAAAATAGGTTTCAAGTATTTTTTTTTTTTTTTTTTTTTTGCAGCGATGCCATAGAGAAAACATTTTTAGTTCCCCAAAGAACCGTTCAGTTAGGGCTGTAGCTATCGATTATTTTAGTAATCAAGTAATCGGATAAGAAGTAATTTTTCTTTATTAAAGAGCAATACTAAATATACAAGAGAAAATAAGTTTTTTGCCAAATTACCTTCAAAATGCAAAATGCAAAATATATATATATATATATATATATACATAAATACAAAAATCAATTTCACATTACTTTAGAAAAAGGTCAACATTACAACCTAAAACGAATGCATAAATCAAGAAATGGAGGCATTTAGATATAGGCCTATTTACCCACTATTTAATTCAGCTCAGAGAGACATGAATGCATTTAACTTGCAGTTACAAATGCATAAATAATATTTTAAACAATATCATAAATAATATTTACATGTATTTTTAAAATTAAGATAATTTAAATGTGAAATCAATACCGCCAATAGGTGGCAGCAAGTCACTGTTAAGTAAGTGAGTCATTACGATTGAACTGAATCATTTAACGGGTGATTCATTCAAGAACGAAACACCGTCATGTTGCTCAAAGACGCAAAACAGTGTGTGTCTGTGTTTGGAATGGTTATTTGTTGGCGAAATAGAGCAAAAACAGGCAATATCTGGTCTAAAATGTAAGTCTCTTAATATTAACTTCTTATTTATTGATGAACTGTTGCATAAAATCAGTATCACATTTGTAATCATGCTGAGGCACTCTTCGTTTGATATTGACTAACTTTCTAACTTTCTGTGTCACAGAGAGAGAATGAGACAACTAACACAAATGGCACTTAGTCTTTCACAAAACATAGCTAACTTATGGACACCACAACTAACCACCATTTATTTACGGCCTTAAATAGGTCCAGCGTTTCTCGGCTTGTGCGTCAGTAATAATGGTCCGTGGGGAAACACAGTGTTCCGTGTGTAGTGACAGTAAATGGACTAAACGAAGCCTTGAGGCAAATAATTTGCCTCGATGATTTTTTGTATTCGAGGAATCGTTTCAGCCCTACTTTCAGTAAACAGGTTTTAAGAAAATGTGAAGAAGGTTTTATCTAAAGAACTTTTTTTTCCACTATAAAGAACCTTTTGCTAAATCAGGTTCTTCATGGAACCTTTAATTTTAAAGGGATAGTTCACCCAAAAATGAATATTCTGGCATTAATTACTCACTCTCATGTCGTTCCAAACCCGTAAGACCTTCGTTTATCTTCAAAACACAAAGATATTTTTGATGAAATCCGACAGCATTCTGACACTGCATAGATAGCAACGCAAGTGAAACGTTCCCAGGCCCAAAAAGGTCATGTGACATCAGTGGTTCAACCGTAATTTTATGAAGCTGCGAGAATACTTTTTTGTGCACAAAGAAAACAAAAATAATGACTTTATTCAACAATTTCTTCTTTGTGAATCTTTGTCTCCAACACCATTCACGAGAGTTTGCAACTGCTTAGCAGTGTAGCATTTTGGCAGCAATTTGTATACAATGTAAAAATTGTAATAATAGATAAGTATATATATTAGATAAAAAAAAAAAAAAAAAAAATTACTTTTTGATTTAATAAACAAACTGCTAAATGTTTTTAGACTGCAAAATAACTTTTTTTTTTGTGATCTGAAACATAAAGTAGCATTTTTGTTCTAAACGCATTACTAGTCAAAAGCTTTTAAATTGTACGATTTTTAATGTTTTTTTTAAAGAAGTCTCTTCTGCTCACCAAGCCTGCATTTATTTGATCCAAAGTACATCAAAAACAGTACAATTCTGAAATACTTTTACTATTTAAAATAACTGTTTTCTATTTGAATATATTTTAAAATGTAATTTATTCCTGTGATTTCAAAGCTAAATTTTTAGCATCATTACTCCACTCACATGATCCTTCAGAAATCATTTCAATATTCTGATTTGCTGCTCAAAAAACATTTAAAAAAAACAACAAACTATTATTATTTTGTCAAAAACAGCTTAGTAGAATTTTGCAGGTTTCTTTGATGAATAGAATGTTCAGCATTTATCTGAAATAGAAATCTTTATTCATCAAAGAATCCTGAAAAAATAAATGTACTCAGCTGTTTTAAATATTAATAGTAATCTAAATAAATGTAAATATAAAAATAAATGTTTCTTGAACAGCAAATCAGCATATTAGAATAGTTTCTGAAGGATTGTGTGACAATGAAGACTGGAGTAATGATGCTGAAAATGTAGCTTTCATCACAGGAATAAATCACATTTTAAAATATATTGAAATAGAAAATTTTAAATGGTAAATATATTTTAAATATTACTGTTTTGCTGTACTTTGGATCAAATAAATGCAGGCTTGGTAAGCCGAGCATCTTACTGTTCAAAAAGTTTTGACTGGTAGTGTATAAATTATATTAAAAAATATAATATATTTATAAAATGATAATTTATAAAAACTGTCTTTCAAAATTATTTTGTCAGTTTGCTTTGCTCTTTTTCATTGCATCTTTTTCTCTGTCCGTTCCTTATATTCTTTCCATGGATGCACATGAACATTGCATGTTCCTTTTAATTGGCTCCTTTGGTCATTATTTGCCATAGAAACAAGCAGATCTACTCAACCTTAGGGAGCCCTGTGCCTTTGAGAGCTGTCGGCTGTCTCTCTCTCTGCCTGTATAGAAACTTCCAGGCTACTAAACAGAAACCTAATTACCGGCACAGGCCATGCCAGGCTATTACAGAAATATCAACAATGGAGGGTGTCGTGAACCACTGTTTCTCAGGATGTTGACTCACTATGCTTTATGGCAAAAACATCAGTACACTTATGTACAGACATTAAAGAGTAAAGTCCATATTCAGGCTATAAGCTTAGGTAAAATTTGCCGTTTTTTCCTACTATGTTTTATGCACAACTTTTTATCCAGTGTTGTCATCTTGTGCGATGAATCCGCCTGCTGGTCATTGTTGCATGGTTATATGATCAGATTAATTTCCTCCAATATTTGTGTCACTGATATGACACTGAGCACTGACAGCAAGATAGAGGAAGGGAGATAGCGAAAGAGAGAAAGGTTTCCATGACAACTACACATCCTTGACAAATGACACAGTTTGAGGACAAGAGTAGGCGATAAGAAAAGAATGTGTGTGCATGCGTGTGAGGAAGAAAGAAAGCAAGAGTGAAGATTAGTATAGCTACCTGGTCTGAGTCAGAACAACATTGACTCAGACGAGTTGACTGCTGGCAAGAACTGCTATTTTGTGAACCATTTACATCAATGTATGAACGATTATTAAAAAGGAAACATATTTTTATAGGTATATTTTAAGAAAATGTGAGTTTGGCTGTGCAAAACCCTTACAAAAATTAACCATGGTTTTATTATAGTAAAAGTGTAGTAACCACGGCACATTTAATACAATGTGTATAACCATAGTTTTACTACACACACCATGGTTAAACTATGGTTAGTGCAACAAGACCATGGGTAATTTGTGGTTACCATGGTTTACCAATATATTACCCATGGTTTTGGTTTTATTTGTAGTAAAACCATGGTAAAACCAGTAAAACCATCTTCGTATGGGAAGTCGCCGCCATGATGCTTGGGTGTCATGTGGTTGCAACCTGATTTCTTCAAAAAAGAAAAAAAAAAAAAAAAAAAGCCTCTCAAGGATGTTAGAATATTTTCATCCCTAGATAAAGCTAGGTGGCGATCTTTCAAAGCAAATCTATTGGACTGTTTTGCCCGTTTTATTGTCACCCAGATAAACAGACGTTGATTCATCGTTGATTCAGTAAAATCGTAAAAATCTTATGTCCAGTTTGCTTTGAAAATTAATAACCTATGTCTACTCACCAAACTCCAAGATTTAAAGAATCATTCATGTTCGTACTACAAAATGTGCGACACGATGATTCAGACCCGAAAGAAAAGAACCGACTCGAACGAGTCATTTCCGAATCGTCCGTTAAATTGAAAGGGTGCGCCTCAGGAATGAATCGCTCTTTTGAATCGGTTCTTTCCAGTCAGAATAATCGTTTCGTACAGTTTGTACTATGGACAATAGGCCATTCATTTAGTATAGTGCGTGCTTGTTCTGGTTTTAACCAAATAATGTGAAATTCGGGAATGAATGGCTCTTTAGAGTCGGATCTTTTCGTTCCGGTCCAATTGAATGGTTCAAAGCGAGTGAGTAGCCTAATATGTAAGTACTTTTGATATACTGTTAGAGGTTTTGATAATATTTGTAACTTTAATTTGAAAAATTTCACTTTTATTGTAAAGTTTTTTTTTTTGGTCATGTATTAGTTTTAGTTTAAAATGTCTGTAGAGGGTTTGCACTCACCTCACGATTTGGTCAGTTACCCGGACACGCGGCCTTGTAAACAACAGCATGGATTGCTTGATTAATGTACTACTGAATAGGTTGTTCCGTTAATTTATGCTGTCTGAACCACGGAAAAACGTGTGGAAGCTGCTAAATCATATAAAGAAGGACTTAGTAAGCAGGAAAGGGCGCAATATTTTGACAAACTAAAGTTAATAGGTGGTAAAGATGCGTACGAGCAGTATTAAAGAAATTAACCTCATATTTCACCTACGTGACTAAATGATAAGAAGAAACAGTAATGTTGTTAAGATTCTTGCACTGAAAATCTTGGTTAAGTTTGGCCAGTCACAAATGCCTTTTGTTTCTCAGGCAGTTTTTTTGCACTCTTCTCCTTGATTTGTCATAACTTTTTGCATTCTGTAGTACTCCAAATGTTTTTCCCGGTCCGACTGGTTAGTACAGCCCAAAACATGACAATAATTGACGTTTAAATTTAACTGACGTCAAGCAGATTGCAAAATCCACTGCTCTTTCATTCTAGATGTCAATTAATTTTACACTCAATACATCCACGGCAGTGTAAACACTTACATAGATTGTTTACACAGCCAGCATGGCCTCCATGACGTCTTCTGGTCTGATTCAGAGTGTCCATTGCTCCATCAGACCTTTTATTTCCTGTTGTCTCACCCCATCCCCCCTTCCGCAGGTCATGGTTTTACCCCACTCTCCTTATTGTTCATACACCATTACATGTTACCGCATCTCTTAATGACAACTCCCAGCTGTTACGGTGACAGCGTAGATGAGATGGCAGTAATCAGAAGTGAGAGATTATCCCAATTGGCTGATCTGGTTTTTCCACATTTGTGTGCATGTTTGTGAATGTGTATGTTTGATCAGTGAAGCCTTTTTAATTACAAAGTACATTACCAGAAAAAAGAAGCATTTTGCGTGACTAAGTACTTCCGACGCTAAGAAAATCCTTCAAGACAAGTGGCAACCCGCCAAAGTTGATACAGTAAAGACAGCTGCCATATTGGCCAATAGTCTTTTGTGAGATCTCTATTTTTTGGCCAACTCCAACCCCTTTTTAAAGAATACAAATATGCATCTCACTCATGAACCTTGCTACTTTTCCTCATCTATTTCCAGGTGCAAAGTCTAACGTGTTCTGCTTAATGCAAACAAGTGTTGCTAGGTGGACGTGGATGACTACAGCTGCTTCAGCAAATGGACTGTTTGCTCAACAGGCCAACTGATAGGTCTACTCTGAGAAAAGACCTGCTGATTTATTTTCATGCAATATCTGTTAGCATCCCCATTCATTTCACTAGCAGTTGCTTGGCTGACGCATGGCACCGTAACAACATGCATAGTCACAGGCTCAAATAGTTCAAAAGAATATAAAATTTAAAATATAAAATACAAAAATATTTGTTGATTTTGAATATATTGTACATAAAGCAACACATTTAACATTCACATTAACTACAACTTAACTATTGCAAAAATAAAATAAACATACAGTGACTATATGATTTTGAGATCCATCTTCTCACAATGAGGACAACTGCGGGACTCATATGCCACTATTACAGAAGGTTCAAACACTCACTGATGCTCCAGAAAGAAAAACGACACATTAAGAGCCAGGGGTGTAAACTTTTGAACAGAATGAAGATGTGTACATTTTTCTTATTTTACCTAAATCTCATACTTTTTAAGTCCTGCCCTTCAGAAGCTACAGAAAATACTTACATAATAAGTTAAATTTGCCCTGATCTTTAAATTCAAAAAGATTTCACACTCCCACCCCCCTGGCTCTTAATGCATTGTTTTTGTTTTTTGTTTTTTTTTCTTCGGAAGCATCAGTGAGCGTTTGAACCTTCTGTAATAGTTGCATATGAGTCCCTAAGTTGTCCCTAGTGTGAAAAGATGGATCTCAATGTCATACAGTCATTGTTGGAAAGGGTTCAAATGCACAAAAATGCTGAAAAACCAAAGATTTTGTGGGACCTGAAGGATTTTTCTGAAGAACAGCGGGCAGTTTAACGACCATATTAAAGTTGGTTTGTCCTGTTTGCTTATTTCGAATTAACAACTAAATTCAACTGCCACTGCACCTGGACAATGCAATGCATTCAGAGAAAACAAGAGCAAAAGTGTTGCACTTGAGTGATATGCACAGTTTCATAAACCCCATAAAACAAATGGACCTGTGGTTCACGCACAATCTCACACAAAACAAAAACACTGACATCAAAAGAGACCAGTGTCTGTCTCATGGTTCTCAAAGCGCACGATTCCCCTTTGATAAAAGCACTTGTTTTGCCACGACACTGCACCTCATGTTTATCTAGAGTGGATGTGCTTCGATAGACCGCTCTGTCTGGACCATTGTGTCACTGGCTGAATAAATCGGTGTGAATATTCATGAGGGCTCATGACCTCCTCTTCACAATCTTCTTGATATTCATAAACAGTGCCGTAGCTGGTGGGAATGATTTTGTGGACCACAATATCTAAATCGACATACAGATTTCATCATGGTAAAATTCCTGTTGATATTACTCATGTTGTCCATTCTATAATGTTTCTTAATTTTTGATTTAGATTTTGTAAAAGTACATTAAAATGTAATGTACTTGTGGGTAAGTATTTTGATGATTTCATTGAGTTTATTACACATATTGCATAAATGAATTTTAAAATATTATTATAGTTGGAAATCATTAGTCTGACAAATCAAGATCGGTAGCCAACGAACATACAGGAAGCCATTTTGTTGTCATGTGACAAGAAATCCTTAAACAGGAATGGACCCCTTTCTTTTTATTTAATGCAGAAGTAAGCTTATGGGTGAGACTTCCTGTTCATTATCCGCTATAGGGAAATAATGAGAAGAACAATAACAGTGCAGTAAACATTAAAATAGTTTGCACTACAAACCAGTGTGTTCATAATTAAAATAATACATTAAAATAATATGGTAAGACACCAGTTTGCAATATCAACCGGCAAAACGAGTTTTGTACAGTTAAAAATAGCTGGACGTGAATGAGACCGGAAGGAAAACCCATAAAATTTATAAATGGCCACTCCCACTCTTACGGTAAGAAATATTACATATCTGAGCTTTTTTGTTTGTTTGTTTACGCATTGTTCAGACCAAACAAGTTGCCTTTGATAATCATTTTTTATTTATTATTGTTTTTATTTTTATTTATGAGTTGTCAACTCGTCAACGTGTAAGGTGTCAGTCACCGTGTCAAAAGTATGTTGTATTATTTTTATTTTTTTAATTTATCGGCTGGTATGAATGCTATTGAAAAAAAACTATTAAACATGAATTACATTTCGAAGAACTTTATTTTAAACCATATTTTATTTTCCTTTTTATGTATGCCTATGTATATGTATTTGCGATACACACTGTACAAGCACACGTCACACATACAGAGATGGATACATAAATGTATACATACATAAAATATACAAAACAAGTGTTAAACATGTTGCCAGATTTCTGTATTGGAATGCAATGCTCTTTAATATGGATATAGTTTTTGCATATGCAGCTCGTGTTGTGGAGCTGTCCACTGCTGCGGTGCTGAAACCTTCGCCTCATGACGCACACAGTTACGCCAACTATTTAACTATTTCTGAACGGCCTTTCCTTTATATATTTAGCCTAACTTCAGATATATCTGATAGTCTAATGGTAATGCGGCTAATAAGATACTGATTTGACCAAATGCAGGCTATATAAAACTAGCTTTAAACTAGATCTAAAATCTAACCCAGTTCTAAAAGGGTTTCGAGAACATTTGTGCGGAATATCCCTTGTATTTATTTTCACAGAATTCATGTTTTCAACAAAAGCTTCGTTTCTGCTCAATTTCGAAGTGTAATAACGCTCGTCGGCTATTTATAGAGAAACACTCCCCTCCTCTTCCATGCGCAATTCACCCCGCCCGACTCCCCCGGGACCCGAGCATCCTACCCCAGGTAGAAATTGACGTCAGAACGGTTCGTAATTTGACGTGTAAACATCCCTTCCCTTCCACGACTCTCTCATTGGTGGCTCTCCATGCGCGTTCAATTACTCGCTCACACTGCATCAGAATTAACAGGAGAATACAGCGTTCACCAAGGAAGCCGAGCTGATATTTCCTATGTTTACATATTCTCTGTTTATTTATTAACTTATTTCTATTTAACAGTTTTGTACCCATCGTGATCGTCCAGATCATTTCTAAGTGGTTGTAATTGATTTGAAATGGAAGAAAGATGTCGTCCAATGTTGCTGTGCAGTGTTCTTGCTCTGTTCTGTGCGCTGGTGTCCTCAGCTGTGGACAGACAGTATCTCAACGAATGGGCGGTGGAGATTCCAGGAGGATTCGACAATGCCCGATCCATCGCCGACGAGTTCGGCTACGAATTAGTCCGACAGGTAAGTCACGCCAAACACTCTGTTTTTTTTTCTCAATACAGTGAGATAAAACACTTCTCTCACACATCTGGCTTTGCTTTGCATCTGTGTTGAATGCAATTGTATGTTCGTGTGGTTGTGTAATGCGTTTATTCATAGCAACACTGTTGCTTTGCCAGATCTCATTTGTTCTTTCGATTTGAAATACATGTTTAATCAATGCTGAGAACATCTGCTTAGCCATTAAACACTGAAATGTTTGCTGAGTGATGGTTGAATGTGTTTTGTAACTAGGATGCTTATTTTTAATATATCTATGTTAGATTTTTACAACTGAATCTGAAACTCCATAAAGCATTTCAGCAAATGCAATTGTAAATACATCTTTAATGCAATTTCTATATACTAATCAGATATGTGTCAGCCTTTATTTAAGTAAAGATTCACCTGTTGTTTCATCTAGCTCTCCTTTTATCTAAATGAAAAGAAAACAAAGGAAACCAAACTCTAAGTAAGCTGAGAAACCTGTTAATTCTGTAAAAATTTTTTTGGTGAAGTAGCTCCAGGCCGACTAGACCAGACAGATGGGAACTGCGTCATTATGACCAGGCTTAATTTAGCTCCAAATATGAACCGTTCTCTTCAGTCACTTCTCTCTCTCGTTTGTCTGCAGATTGGGGCGCTGGAAAACCATTATTTATTCAAGCGGCACAGTCACCCTAGCAGGACCAAAAGAAGTGCGGATCATATCACCAAACGTCTGTCAGAAGATGACAGGGTATGAGGTTTTTCATAACACCTCTATGTACAATAGTAATAAAATATGCATTTATTAAAAAAAAAAAGTGCTTTCCCGTTTTGAAGTTTTAATAAAATGATGTTTCTAATAAATCATTGTTCAACATCTAATGTGATGTTGATGTAAGAGATGGAAAAGTAAAAGGTAGATATGGATTTACTGCTTAATGGTCCTGTATGGGCACCTGTGGCTTATTCTGTAGGTGTCTTGGGCCGAGCAGCAGTATGAGAAACGGAGGGCCAAACGTGCACCATTGGGGGCCGAATGTAAGGACTGCATGGTGGACAAACTCTTCGACGACCCCATGTGGAACCAACAGTGGTATCTGGTGAGTCTCGACGTTTTAACTCCTTTGTCAAAGGCGGGATTTCAAGCATTGATTTCCAGAAGCCTTTTTTTCCAATTCATTTTCCCCATACGCTACCAGTCAAAAGATTTTTTTTATGTTTTTTTAAGTCTCTTCTGCTTACCAAGCAGGTAAGTACAGCAAAAGCAGTCAAATTTTTAAATATGTTTACCTTTTAAAATAACTGCTTTCTAATTGAATATATGTTAAAATGTAATTTAAATTTAAATGTAAGTAAAATTTTCAGCATCGTTTCTCCAGTCTTCAGTGTCACATGATCCTTCAGAAATCATATGCTGATTTGCTGTTCAAGAAACATTTCTCATTATTATTATTATCAATATTTAAAACAGTTGAGTACATTTTTTTAGGATTCTTTGATGAATAGAAAGATCCAAAGATCAGCATTTATCTGAAATCAAAATCTTTTGTAACTTTATTCACTATACCATTCAAAATCTTGGAGCTGGTATATTTTTTTTTTTAAAGAAATTATAGAAATGTAATACTTTTATTTAACAAGGATGCTTTAAATTGATCAAAAGTG
The DNA here is from genome assembly GCA_036247105.1 of Cirrhinus mrigala. Taxonomy (NCBI): domain Eukaryota; kingdom Metazoa; phylum Chordata; class Actinopteri; order Cypriniformes; family Cyprinidae; genus Cirrhinus; species Cirrhinus mrigala. Next base: position 24,345,958 of record CM070027.1, on the reverse strand, counting down.
GTGATAAAGACATTTATAATGTTGCTTTCTATTCTTTAAAGAAAAAAAAAATCCACTTGGTTGTTTTCAACATAATAACAATAATAAATGTTTTTTGAGTAGCAAATTAGAATATTAGAATGATTTTGAAGGATCATGTGACTGGAGTAATGATGCTAAAAATGCAGCGTTGAAATCACAGGAATAAATTACATTTTAAAATATATTTGAATAGAAAACAGTTATTTTACATAATAAAAATATTTCTAATTTTTACTTTTTTTGCTGTACTTTGGATCAAATAAATGCAGGCTTGGTGAGCAGAAAGAGACTTCTTTAAAAACGTTACAAATCTTACTGTTCATAAACTTTTGACTGGTAGTGTAGATATTTTTGAAAAAAGTTCTAAACGTTGAACCAACTGAGATAAATAAGCAAAAATGTATTTGAAAGTCACAAGAAAAATGCAAGACTATGGTGTGGGATTTTCAGAAAGTGCTGGTAAATTTGACAAATAATAAGGCAAGTAACACACTGAATTTAGTGTTTTCTTGTAAAACATACTCCTATAATCTTTGCTATTTTCAATTTCAAAAAATTATATTTCACATCTTCTATGACTGGATGAACAACTCGTCCAATTAGGCATTGTGAATGTCATAATCAAATGTGAAACAATTAAAAATAATTTACTATAAATAATTCTTCCAAATGGCCCAACATTTACACATGTAAATTGTTTGAGAATGTAGGAAGACATGGGAGTGGGTGGTCAGTGCTAAGGTGTCTGATATCCTCCAGTTGGTTTGAATCATAGTCTGAAGCTAAAAAAAAAAAATCTGTGACAATCACTATGCAGCTTTTTTATGAAATCTTTTTATGTGCAAATCTGCACACTGGCTGTGACTTTTGGCAACTTGTCCAGACTGTAAATCTGGGCAAAAGTCATGTAGTATGTTCCGGCCAAGTTGAAATCACACTAAATTGTTCACTTGCATATTATATCATTGCTTAAAGATCCACTGAAGTGTCTTAAAACACGAGTTGATATAACTTTCAGACACCAGACTTCTTTCGCCCCAATGGAAAGCATATCTACACTGTCTGAATCGTTTCCTATCCCCTATATAATGCGCTACATGCCATTCACAGTACAGAATACACTAACTGTAGAAACGAGTGACCGATTTCAGCCGCAGCTTCAGCATCTATTTATATTGTAGGGGGCGGGACGCTCCGAATTCTAGAAAGCATTTGATTGGACAGAAAGTTGATGTCATCAAAAGCGTTGATCCAAATTGACAGAAGTTAGAAACTGTAAGTTTTGAACGCTTATATCTTGTCAATGCAAATTTTGTCAATGTTTTGGAGCACACTATCTTATGGCATATAACATATTCATACTAAACTTGAAATTGAAGAAAAAAAATAAATTGAAAACTAAAAATTCTCAAATGTAGAACCCATTATTAGCAACAAAGGCTTTGTTAGATTTTCCTATAAGTGTTGTAAAAGCCATTGTAACAATCCTCTCTGGGCTGATGTATTACATTTCCTGTCTGTAGGCCTTCATTACTGGGTTAGTTGTCCCTCTGGACTTTTCGCACTTTGTGCAGTTGAAGCCTATTGTTTTTAAGCTTTCAGAGTTCATAGTATGGCTAAACCAAAACGAGACTGTAAAGGAGAACCCTTTTAATCCCAAATAACAGAAGAGCCAATCACACATTAGTACCAATTTACTGAAACACAATGGATTGATGGGTTTATCTTATGGAAGCCAAGCTCTTAATGCCAGAGAATGGCTTCCGTACAGTCACAGATGGAAAGGATTCAGCTGCCTCTAATATGGATCACAGCTCGTGATTTATATAGTAAGTCGCTCTAATCAAATTGAAAACCTCCATTTGCATTTCCGACTGAGGGATTAGTTTTTCGGACAAACGTTTTATTTTAAAACGCAATTTAGCGGTGACATGAACCGCCGGTGACCTTTTGTTCTTTTTGCTTCAACAAGTGCACTGTTTTTAAACCTCTTTATTCATGTTTGGAGCGTGTTTGTGCAAGTGCCGCCACCTCTTAACCTAATTGCGCATGAAGTTCCTGCCCCGTTTTATATTAAACTCCGTCTGTGTCGCTGAATTTAGATTATTAGATGATGTCAGCGTCTCAGTTTATTTATATTTAACTCATTAGACTAACAAGATAAAAGTGAATGTTAGCGAAAATGAAATGCGTAGGATTTTATTGAAAAAGGAAAGGGGATTTTCACAACCCACCGTGAGTTCAGAGGTTGATAAGTGCTGGAATAAGCTGCTGTAGAAGCTACAAGTCATTTTTAACTTAATTTTTAATATAAATGAAGATCAATTGCTGAATTAGGTACTAATAAACTGGAGGAGGCTAGACCAATCAGAGAAGCTGCTGTTACCATGAAAATAGTAATATAATATATAACAAAATATAATATATAACATTCTTTAATTCTCGTTAATATTACATATGTGTGTGTGTGTGTGGGGGGGGGGTATGTACATTTAAAAAGTATATATAATAATATAATTTCATAAATAATTTTTTTTATTTAAAACATTCAAAAATAAATTCTCATACATTTTTTGATTTAATAATTATATAATATTACATATATAGTTTTATAAAATTTATATTTTATATTTTATATATAATTTATATATATACATATATATATATATATATATATATATATATATATATATAATGTGTATCTAAATTTAAAAAAAGTATATATAAAAGGTGTTATAAAATACATAACATTCTTTCATAAATAAATATTTTAATAAAAATATGTAATTAATTCTTATACATTTGTCAGTTAATTGTATAATACATATAATAATTAGTATTTAAAAATTGTATGATAATTTGACTGCGATATATATATATATATATATATATATATATATATATATATCATATACACACACACACACACACACACACACACACACACATATATATATATATTTAATTAATTAATACATTAAATAAATTTAGTTTTAATTTTAATTTTTTAAAATTTAATTTTTTAATATTTAAAAAATATTAAATAAATTCTCATAAATTTGTCCTATAATAATTGTATAATATTACATATACAGAGATTTATAAAATATATTTTTGTATTCAACTGTTATATATATATATATATATATATATATATATATATATATATATATATATATAGTGTGTATGTACATTTAAAAAAGTATATATAAAATATGTCATAATACATAACATTCTTTCATAAATACATATTTTTTAATTACAAATATTTTTGTATATGACTGTAATTAATGTGTGTGTGTGTGTGTGTGTGAGTGTGTGTATATATATATATATATATATATATATATATAGATATTGTATGCACAATTAAAAAAGTATATATAAATTGTCATATAATATATAACATTCTTTCATAAGTACATAACTTTTTAATTTAAAAAAATTATAATACATTTTGTCATTTAATCAATATATATTACATATATATAGTTTTATAAAATATATTTTTTGTATTTGACTGTAATATATATATATATATATATATATATATATATATATATATATATATATATAACTTTTTTTAATTAAAAAAATCTCATTTTTCCATTTAACAATTATATAATATTACACATATAGAGTTTTATAAATATATGTTTATATTTGACTGTAATTAATATAGTTATATATATAGTTATATTGGCATTGTTTGGTTTGGCTTCTAACTCTATATTACAACATTTTTTTTAAATAAACAGAAACATAGCTTCATCAAGGCTGCTGAAAAGTGGGCGTTCGCCGTTGCGCTCTGTTGGTCAATATGAGTGATGAGGCAGGTGGTTAAAAAGGGAAAGAAAGAATGACGTTCAATCTTATGAGATGAAAGCGTAGTTAAAAAAAAAAGAAGGATATGGATTTATGGAGAAGAAAGACGACAGTGAATAGATTACATTTCACCAGAGAGGACTGCTGATAATTCAATTAAGGAGATGACTCATATGCTTCTTTTCTTTCTGTATGGAAAACGCTGTGTGGTTTTATTCATATTTTATCCGTATGGTACCGGATACGTTGAACATTTTTAGATGTATCACTTAGAGGTAATGATCATGTTTATGCACCTGCCAATATGTGAGACGCCCAGTAAAACTTCTTGACTCACTTAGAGGTGTTAAATCAGTGACGTGTACGTCAGCTGTGAGGTTTTAACCCTCTTGAGGTTATGCAGGTCGTGATTGTGCTATGTGGCAGAGCCGTCATATGTGGTGGGTCGTCTCTTTTCCTCCCCCTCCCCCTCCGGTCCTTCTAGAGTCAGACCTCAGCTATGAGTCATGCTTCATGGTAATGTTACTGCAGCGCCTGTGCTTAATTCGTGAGCAGATCACAGATCTCTTTCTTCCTTTCTTCCCCTTTTTTTTTTTTATGCCTCAAGCAGCTTTGTTAAATTGCTAAAAACACCATATACCTTCATATACGCTCTAGTGGTGTTTTGCTTGTAAATAGCTTCTTGAATAATGTGAACAGATCTTTTTAGTGAGCGAATTGTTTTTGTTATTTTACATGCACTGATTTGTAAATCCTTTGTGAGGCAATTTTAATAGCTTTTTTTCAGCCTTCAAAGACTAATTGGTGTGGAAAAATAGCCTAGGCTTTATGGGACGAGTGAATATGCCCCTTCTCTGATTGAGTAGGTGTTTTAAGTCTGCACAAACTGAATTAGACATCTGTGTTGTGAACAAACAAAAATAATGGGACTTTGTGTGGCATGATTGAAGTTCAAAGTTACAGTAAATTATTTAGGCTATTATTGTTTTGTCTTTTCTTTCTTTGGTTTAACAAGCTACATGTTTTGAAAGCCTATTTACCTTGTTTACAGTACATAAAAAAATGCTTGAATAAATCATAATTTTGTGGAACGTATGAGCTATGAAATCATAATTATAACATAAAAAGTAAAAAATAATAATTTAAACTTAGTATCTCAATTTCAACTCAATGTTTTTGTCATAATTCTGACTTCTGAAAATTCCATAATAATGACTAATCATAATCTCATAAGTATCATGACTTTTTATGCCCTCATTTCAATTTTGTCTCAGCATTTAGACTTGTGTCCTAATTTTGACATGTCTCATGATTTGTTGTATGATAATTCAGATTTTTTATCTCATAATTTGAACTTAGTATCTCAATTTTGACTCATTGTTGTCATAATTTTGACTATTTATCTCATAATTTCATTTTATCTCATACTTCTGACTTCTGAAATTCAGAAAATATCATAATAATGAATAATAATCTCATTAGTATAAGTATCATGACTTTTTGTGTCATAATTTCAACTTTTTTTCCCACCATTTAGATTTATGTCATAATTTTAACATATGATTTGTTGTATGATAATTCAGACTTTTTATCTCATAATTTAAATTTAGTATCTCATGATTTCAACTCATTGTTTTATGTCTTAATTTAAATTTTTTATCTTATTTCATGTTATCTCATACTTCTGACTCCTGAAAATTTCATAATAATGAATAATCATAATCTCAAAAGTATGACTTTTTCTGTGATAATTTTAACTTTTTTTTTCTCACCATTTAGACTTGTATGTCACAATTTTGGTTTGTTTTATAAGTCTGACTTGTCTCATAATGTGAACTTAATATCTCGTAATTTTCACTCAATTTTGTCATAATTTCAACTTTTTATCATAATTTTATCTCATACTTCTGACTTCTGAACATTTCATAATAATGAAAAATAATCTCATAAGTAGCATGACTTTTTTTTATCTCATAATTTCATTTTTTTTCTCACCATTTAGACTTGATATTTCATGATTTGTTTTTTTATAATTTAGACTTTATCTCATAATTTGAATTTAGTATCTCATAATTTCAACTCATTGTTCTATGTCATAATTTCAACTTTTTATCTCATAATTTCATTTTATCTCATACTTCTGACTCCTGAAAATTTCACGATAACGAATAATCATCCTTTTTATGTGATAATTTCAACTTTTTTCCTCACCATTTAGACTATGTCAGAATTTTGGCATGATAACTCATGATTTGTTGTATAAGACTGACTTACCTCATAACTTGAATTTAATATCTCATAATTTTCACTCAATTTTGTCATAATTTCAACTTTTTATCATAATTTTATTTTATCTCATACTTCTGACTTCTGAAATTCTGAACATTTCATAATAATGAAGAATAATCCTATAAGTATCATGACTTTATCTCATAGTTTCAACTTTTTTCTCACCATTCAGACTTGATATTTTATGATTTGTGGTTTGATAATTCAGACTTTTTATCTCATAATTTTAATTTAGTATCTCATAATTTCGACTCATAATGGTTTTCATGTCTTCATTTTGATGTTTTATCTCAGAATTTAATTTTGTTTCATACTTCTGATTTCTTAAATTATGAAAATTTCATAATAATGAATAATCAATCTTATAAGTATCATGACTTTTTATGTCATATTTTCAACTTATTTTCTCACTATTTTGATTTATATGTCATATTTTTGACATGATTTGTTGTATGAGTTCTGACTTTTAATCTCATAATTTAAACATAGTATCTCATAATTTCAGCTCAATTGTTTTTGTCATAATTTTGACTTTTTATCTCATAATTTCATTTTATCTCATACTTCTAAATCCTAAAAATTTCATAATCATAATCATACATACAATTTCAACATCATAATCATAATCTCATAAGAATCTCATATGACTTTTATGTCATCATTACTTTTTGTGTCATAATTTCACATTTTTCTCACCATTTAGATTTACATGTCATAATTGCAACATGATTTGTTCTTTCATTTTATCTCATACTTCTGACTCCTATAATTCCTAATTCTAGGAATTCTGACTTCTAATTCTAAAAATTTCATAATAATGAAAAATCATAATCTCATAAGTATGACTTTTGTCACGACTTTTTATGTCATAATGTCAACTTTTTTTTTCACTGTTTAGACTTATATGTCAATTTTGACATGATATCTCATGATTTGTTGTATGATAATTCTGACTTTTTATTTCAGTTTAAACTTAGTGTCTCATAATTTTGACTTGTTTTTATGTCATAATTTTGACTCTTTATCTCATAACTGAAATATCATTCTGACTCCTGAAATTCAGAAAATTTCATAATAATGAATAATCATAATCTCATAAGTATGACTTGTGTTATTATGACTTTTTATGTCATGATGCATTGGTGAATCTTTTTTCTTATGTTTTATGTCATAATTTTGACTTAACTTTTGTGTCACAATTATGACTTTTGATGTCATAATGCACTGAATGGCAGAATTGGATTGCGAAGTTGAACAAATTGAGGAATAAATAAAAAAGTCTGCTTTGTAAGTGGTGCTTAAAAACTTTCTTGAGTCTCTTTTCAGATACGCAGACATAAGATTTTTAGAGCAGTAAGAATCTAACAAATCTGCTCACTCATAATACTCAAAAAGACAGTAGCTTGTGACCACTTCATATACAAAAAGAGTCAATGAATAAAAATTAGTGAACTAATTTGAGTAATTTGGTTGAAAAGAATCAAAACATTCACTTCACTAAAATACATAAAAAAATCCTAGTTATCCAGTTAAAATAGGCTAATTAGATGCAAAGCTCTAATACATTTCACACAGCTCAGGTTAGCTGCTATTAATATACTAGCCACTCAACAGTGTATTTCCCATCACTGCACAGCAGCTCTCTGATATTTAATTATCGGTCAATAAGAAGAAATCCCCTCACGGTCTAGTATGGACTGAAAATAGTCTCCACAAACCAAAAGGTCAACATGGACGATTACATCGCAGGGTTTCATTTTCAAGCGAACAGCTTTTGTTGGAAGGGTCAGTGGTTGTGTCATACAAAAAGGGCTTTTGTCTTCATGGAGAGGTTGAGAGTACCTGAGAGTGCTGAGTGGTACTCATGAATATGACCCTGAATGATTCACATGTTCACTTAAACTGTCTTTCCTCATCCTCCCCTTCCAGCAAGACACCCGGACGTCATCATCCCTGCCCAAACTGGACCTGCACGTGATCCCGGTCTGGAAGAAAGGCATTACGGGCAAAGGAGTAGTCATCACCGTACTGGATGACGGCCTCGAGTGGAACCACACCGATATTTACCCTAACTACGTAAGTGTGTCATCATTGGCAACGCCTACTCGACCACCATCCTCTGTTGTTTCCATGCCAACGCCGCCCCCCTCAACCGTGCAGAGGATTATCCGTAGTGACACCTACCACGACTAGAGCAAAGCCATTTGATGAGGACCTCCAGTATGGACGGTCACAAACAAACAATCCCACTCTCTCATTCTAAGCTATTTAAAAATTCACTCTGAATGTGTGTCATTTACATAAGACTGCAGTGAGCCCAGCAATAGAGATGACTCATAAATCACAGGATAACATCAAACATCTGTCTCCTATTAGCATTTGAGCACATTGTAGCATCAGCCGTCGCTCTGCTGTTGACTTGTTTACAAACAGCAGTCACAAAAAAGAAAGCCTTAAATCGAGCAGAGACCCGTATGTGTCTGATGTTGGCTATGATGTTGCAATGACCGCTCAGTACAGACTCATACGAGTGCGCACACACACTTCTCTTAAAAAAATATATTGTAAAAACATGTCATTTTATTTCTGAAAACATTTTAGAAAAAAGAAACGCTATCGGAATCGGCCAATCTGCCGTACCATGGGTGCAGCAGGCGCAATGATATTACGCAGCGCATGAAAGTGACCGGCACTAAGTTAACTTTAAAATTAAAGTAAAATGCACAAATAGCATTAAGTTCCTGAATAAATAAAGGAGTAATTGATGTCATAAAATCACGAGTCTCTTTTGATCCGTTGATTAAAATCACAAACATAACACTTGTAAACTAATAATTAATTATAATTTAATGTATACAGATTTATTCATATGTAATATTTTTCAAAAAAGATAAAATATTTTTTGAATTTTTACAGCTCTTTTGCTTTAGATTAACATCTATTTGATGTTTTTTATAATATAATATTCTATATTAAATTATATATCTAATCAATATTAAATCCACAAATAAAATGTTAAGGTTCAGCCGCATTTGTCTGGGAAAAAAACAGCAGAGATTGATTTTATTAAAGTTATTTTCAAAGCTTTCTATGTACTTTTAATGATGTTTATTAGTTGTAACAAATACATTTTTGCGCAAAACTAACCAAAATTAAAAATTTGTTTGTCATTTCTGCACAGGAGAGATTTGATGTTGTTTCAAAACAAAAGGATATATATAGCAGTATCGGCATTGACTATCGGCAAAAATGATTTTAAAAATATAGGAAAAATCTAATATCGTTTATCCCTATTAAAAAAAGCATATAACTTAAAAAAAAAAAAAGAAAAAAAAAGAAACATAAATAAAAAATAATAATAAAATAAAATAAAATAAAATAAAATAGCAGTAACAATCAACACAGTAAACATAAAAGATAAAAATCCATTAATTAGCTATGTTTGGAGTTTAATAAATACAACTTTCTGCATCATGATTTCTATTTTTGTATTGTTTGTAAAAGAGAATGCATTATGAAACTGTAAACCAGTGTTATTTTAATATCATAGACATAATATTATAGTTTTAATATGTGATCCTGGACCACAAAACCAGTCATTAGGGTCAGTTTTTTTAAATGGAGGTTTATGCATCATGTATAAAGCTGAATAGCTGAAAAGCTGAAATAAGCTTTCTGAGGGCACAAAAAATCAAAATATTGAGAAAATCACCTTTAAAGTTGTCCAAATTAAGTTCTTAGCAATGCATATTACTAATCAAAAAATTAAGTTTTGATATATTTACGGTAGGAAAAATAATTTTTAAGGTGATTTTATAATATTGACACATACAATGTATTTTTGGCTATTGCTACAAATATACCTGTGCTACTTAAGACTGGTTTTGTGGTCCAGGGTTACATATAGTTTTAATATTTTGATTAGTTTTTAATTTTGTGTTTTCATTTTTAATGTTTTTATAGTTAATTTTATTTCAAGTAACCACAAAAAAGTTTTTTTTTTCAGTTTTAGTTAACTATAATAATTCTGCTGTAAATGCTGTCACATGACTGCATTACCTTGCAGTGTTTACACCATTTTGGAATTTCCGTAATTTCCGAAGTTAGCTGACACCGTATTCTGTTTGGCAGCATTTATCTCAGCTTTCCCAAAAACCCTTTACATGTTTGGGCAAGACAGTGATATGGAAGAAGAATGCAAAAATCTTAAATAACACACTGCAAAAGACACAAGATGTGATTGCGTGTGAAAAAGTAGGGCAGTGGAGTGCAAATATTATTGGAATTATGGAGTGGAATTATGAGTTTTTTGCTAATAAGACATTTTAGGTGAACTTAGTTGGATTTGTACATTGAGTGCTTCCAAAGAAGAAATCATTTTTTGAGTCCATGGGTTTGAACAGTACAATAAAACTGTCAATTACAAAAATACTGACTCATTGTAAACACAGCGTAACTCACTGTCCAGTTATGATCCCAGGAAACAACATATTGTTCTTTTGTCCAGTTTTGCGTGAAATAGAATGGTCTAAATAGAAACGGTAAGAGCAGTGTGCTACTATCTTTTTCTGAGCTATCCTATTCTTCTCCATTCCTATAAAACCACATCTGATTGCAACATTTTGATACTACGGTTATTTATTCTGTGCATGCTAGAAATTGTTTTTCCGCAATCATTCAACCCCTCATTTACTCTTTCTCCTCACTGTAGGATCCTGCTGCTAGCTATGATTTTAATGACAACGATCCCGATCCCTTTCCCAGATACGACTCCACCAATGAAAACAAGTGAGTGAATGAATCTCTATACTCTTTTATTATTTCTCCGCATGAATGGGCAGAAAATCCCAAGACCGCTGATCCACACTTGAAAAAACGCAAAGACAGATTTTCCAAAGCCTTTAGCTCTTCAATTATGTTAAGCACCAAATACAGCGATAAGGAAACTGATTACTGACTGGACAATGTTACAAGCCTCAGACCAGCATAGTTCTTTTCTGCCCTCTTTAAAGAGATTAGCAGATTTATTTAACATCATACTAAATCTGTTCAGAGAGAATTAGACCAGACTGCCGTCGCTTTCCATCTTTAAGCTGCTATGAAAGGAGAGCTGACAGTGTCAGTGGGTCTGATCTGAGAAGGTCTGTTCTCCATCAGGGAACGAGTGTAATCCATTCCAATGGTACACACATCACTCGTGCCGTCTTACATAAGAGGATCACAACCCATCCACATCTATGTGGCCCAAAATTACAAATAGAAGTCAAGAGGGAAATCAAAGCAGCACCAAAACTGTCAATTATATGAAAACTAGAGTTATAATCAAAACATATACATATATAATCAAATGTTTTTTAATTCTTTAAATCACAAAACCGTAAAATTCATCTGCAGTGTTTTTTTTGGCTGTAGATTGACATCTTTGGCAGTGGCATTGTTGTTTTTCAGTGTCTCACGTTATTAGTGCCTCAGGGAGTGTGTTAAATAGAAGTAGCTTACATTCGTATGCAGGTCAGGGAGCATACATAATTGCATTAATTTCTTGTTGCCTTATTTAATAATTAAATCAACACGTTAAATTGACAGTCCTGATGAAAACGAAGCTCTGCAACAGATAAATGAAAATAGACATGCTCATTATTCTTTCTCCATGTGGTTGCATGTCTCTCTCAGGCAATGCCAGTGAATGACTCATACCGTGCCAGCTATAGTGCGTCTGTACACACGCGCACACACATACACAAACAAACACTCATAATTATGCACACACACACTCTTGAATAGACACGCAATCTCACTTGTCCTCTCGCCCGCCCATGTCAGCGTATTCTTTTGTCAGCTGTGCTCAAGGTGGTTTGCTAGGACTGTTTGTACGATGTAGAATGCATCAACAGATGATAGGTGTTACGAAGGAAGGAAACAAATAATCATTAACAGTTTTTAAGATCAAGCACAACTATAATCATTTTTAGCAAATCACTCCCTGCAAAATGTAATGTTATCTAACAATCTAATCTTCGACATCAGTCACTGAACACAATTTTCCTCGAAGTCTAGCATCATTACTGTTTGGGATAAGGGATATGAACAAACACTAACACAAAATCTCTGACATGATTTCTCACATGATATGGCTTCTTGACTCAAGATGTTCCTTTTTATAAGAGATTATATTTATGATTTTCACTTAGCCAACAATTAAACTGATGAAAAGTATGTGAACTATATCTGGCATTTGAACTGAACCTGTAAGCAACCACCTAGCACCCAGAACACCCTAGCAACCACCTGAAAACATTAGCTTCCATATAGCAACGGCCCGATTCATCCAGAACTGCTGTCCATTTAGCAACACCCCAACAACCACATAGGAATCACCGAGAACACCTTAAAAACCACACACTAGCAACAATCCAGCAACCACCGAGAACACCTTAAAAACCACACACTAGCAACAATCCAGCAACCACCGAGAACACCTAGCAACCAAAAAAAGCATCCTACCAACTGTCAAGAACACCCTAGAAACTATATAGCAAGCACCCAGAAGACCCTAACAACCATCCAGAGCACACTAGCAAATATCTAGCCATCTAGAACCCCTGTCCATCTAACAACACCCTAACAACCACCCAGAAAACACTAGCAACCACCCAGAACAACTTAAAAACCACACACTAGCAACCCTCTAGAACACACTAGCATCAATCTAGCAATCTAGAACCCCTGTCCATCTAACAACACCCTAGAAACCATCCAGAACACCCTAGTAACCACCCAGAAAACACTAGTAACCATCCAGAACACCCTAAAAGTACATAATAGCAACAATCCAGCAACCACCAAGAACCACTTTCAACCACCTAGCAGCCATCCAGAACACCCAGCAACCACACCCTAGCAACTGTCAAGAACACTTTAGAAACTATATAGTAACGACCTAGAACACCCTAAAAACCATACAGAACACCCTACCAACAACCCAGGGAACACTAGCAACCATCCAGAAAACAATAGCAGCCATCCAGAACACCTAGCAGCCACCAAGAACATCCTAGCAACTATCCAGAACACACTAGCAAAAATCCTGTAACCACTCTTAGCAACTACCATAAACACCCTAACAAAAATCCAGAAACCATCCAGAACACCCTAACACCACCCAGAAAGCACTTTCAACTGTTTAGCAACCACCCAGAACATCCTAGAAACCATATACCAACCATCTAGAACACAGTAACAACAGCAGCATTCCAGAATACAAGCAACAATTAAGAAATCACCCAGAGCATCCTAACAACCACACAAAACACCCTAACAACAACACCCAGAACACACTAGCAACCATCTAGCAATGACCAAGTCCACCCAGTCCCCCTGTCCATCTAACAACACCCTAGCAATCATCCGGTACACCCTACCAACCACCCAGAACGACCCAGTTCATCCAGAACCACTGTCTATCTAACAACACCTTAGCAACCACCCAGAAAACACTAGCAACCATCCAGAACACCCTAAAAAGTCAGTCTAAAACACACACCAGCAACCACCTAGAACACCCTAGCCTAGCAACCACCCAGAAAACACTACCAATCATATGATCACAATCAAGTCCATCCAGAACCGCTGTCCATCTAATAACACCCTAGAATCCACCCAGTACACCATACCAACCACCCAGAATGACCCAGTCCATCCAGAACTGCTGTCCATCTAACTACACCCTAGCAACCATCCAAAACACCATACCAGCCACCCAAAAACACTAGGAACAATATAGCAATGACCCAGTCCATCCAGAACTGCTGTCAATTTAACAACACCCTAGCAACCATCCAGAACATCCTTACAACCACCCGGAAAACACCTTCAACTATCTAGAAGCCACCCAGAGCAATCTAAAAACCATATACCAACCACCTAGAACACTGTAGCAACATTCCAGAACACACAAGCAACAATCTAGAAACTACCCAGAGCATCCTAACAACCATAAAGCAACAACCCAGTCCATCCTGAACCACTGTCCTTTTAACAACACCCTAGCAACCATTCAGTACACCCTACCAAAATGTTGCCTATCTGTGTTTTTCTACAAATGTAGATAATGAATTTTGAACATGTTGGCTTTATTCAATTTGAATGGAGCTGAACTGTAACCCTGTTCTCTGCTATATATCCTCAGGCATGGAACCAGATGTGCTGGAGAGATTGCCATGCAAGCAGACAACAATAAATGTGGCGTTGGAGTGGCCTACAACTCCAAAGTGGGAGGTGTGTGTTGTCAAGCTGTGTTTGTTCTTTTTTGCATCTTAAATGTACTGGTTTGACTGTCATTTGTAGTGTGATTCTATAAGAGCATGAACCCGTCCAACCGGTCATGCACGTACACAATCTGTGCATGTCCACTTATACATATAAGCTTTAGTGAGTCATAACATCATACAGCAGCACAGATTATGGGATGCATTTAATCGCCAGCATTCAAACACTTGAAAATTGTTTTGATGTATCAGCGGAGGTCATCTTTTGTCCTATTTTTATCTGCAGGGATACGAATGCTGGATGGAATCGTGACGGATGCCATTGAAGCCAGTTCCATCGGCTTTAACCCTGATCACGTTGACATCTACAGCGCTAGCTGGGGCCCTAATGATGACGGGAAGACCGTGGAGGGGCCCGGGCGTCTGGCCCAGAAAGCTTTTGAGTATGGTATCCAGAAGGTGAGAAGTGTAGCATGACACAAAACACACTAGCAACGATCGAGCAACCAACAAGTACAACCTAGCAACCATTTAACAACCATCCAAAATACCCTAGCAACGACCACGACCCAAAACACCCTGGCAACATTTTAACAACCACCCAGAATACCCTAGCAACCATCTAGCAATCACCCAGTACAATCTAGCAACCACTTAACAGCCATTCAGAACACGTAAACAACAACCACTACCACAAAAACCCTGTCAGCTACCCAGAACACACTAGTAACCGTCTAGCAACCACCCAGTACAACCTGCAACCATTTAACAACCATCCAGAGCACCCTAGCAATGGCCACCACCCAAAACTCTCTGGCAACCACTGAACATCCACCCAGAATACCCTAGCAATGACCCAGAACACACTAGCAACCATCTAGCAACCACCCAGTACAACCATTTAACAACCATCTAGAACACCCTAGCAACAACCACCACCCAAAAACACCCTGGCAACCACCCAGAACCCCCTAGCAACCATCTAGGAACCACTCAGTACAATCTAACAACCATTTAACAACCATTTAGAGCACCTTTGCAACGACCACTACCCAAAACAGCCTGGCAACCACCCAGAACACCCTAGCAACGACCCAGAATACACTAGCAACCATTTAGAAACCACGCAGTACAACCTAGCAACCATTTAACAAACATTTCAGCGCACCCTAGCAATGACCACCACCCAAAACATTCTGGCAACCACTTAATCACCCAGAACACCCAAGCAACAACTCAGAACACACTAGCAACCACCTAGAAACCACCCAGTACAACCTAGCAACCACTTAACAAACATTTTAGTGCACCCTAGCAATGACCACCACCCAAAACACTCTGGCAACCACTTAACAATCACCCAGAACACACTAGCAACAACCAAGAACACACGAGCAACGACCTGGAACCCACCAAGTACAACCTAGCAACCCCTTAACAAACATTTTAGCGCACCCTAGCAATGACCACCACCCAAAACACTCTGGCAACCACTTAACAACCACCCAG
This sequence comes from Cirrhinus mrigala, assembly GCA_036247105.1. Classification (NCBI taxonomy): domain Eukaryota; kingdom Metazoa; phylum Chordata; class Actinopteri; order Cypriniformes; family Cyprinidae; genus Cirrhinus; species Cirrhinus mrigala. The sequence continues at coordinate 24,330,047 of CM070027.1, read as the reverse complement.
AACACACTAGCAACAACCAAGAACACACGAGCAACGACCTGGAACCCACCAAGTACAACCTAGCAACCCCTTAACAAACATAGCTACGACCACCACCCAAAACACCATTGCAACCACCCAGAACACCTTAGCAACAACCCAGAACACACCAGCAACCATCTAGAAACCACCCAGTACAACCTAGCAACTATCCTCCCAGAACACCCTAGCAACAACCAAGAACACACTAGCAACCACCTAGAAACCAACCTAGCAACATTCAGAGCACCCTAGCAATGATCACCACCCAAAACACTCTGACAACTACTTAATAACCACCCAGAACACCCTAGCAACCACTTAACAACCATCCAGGACAACCTAGCAACCACCCAGAACACACTAGTTATCATCTAGCAGCCAGTGTTATTTTAGTATCAGTGATATAATTTTATTGGTTTTGTTAATATTTTGAAATAGATTTAGTTTTACATTTTTTTTCTTTTTAATTTCAGTTAAAGTTTAGTAATTTTTTTTTGTGTATTTTAGCATATTTATTAGCTTCATTTATTTAATATATAGAGAGTTTTTATTTGTTTTAGTGGTGTCAAATCAATTAATCATGATTAACTGCATCCAAAATAAAAGTTTGTGTTTACATAATATATATAAAGTTAACATAATATTGTTCTATACATATAATATACACAGTAAACACAAAAATATTATGTAAAATTTTATTTTGGATGTGATTAATCACGATTAATCACGAATAGTCGATTTGATAGCCCTAGTTTGTATTTTATTTCGAGAAATTGAAGGGCTTTTTAGTGTTAGTCATGGTTTTATTAGTTTAAGTTAATGATAATAACCCTGCTAGCAAACACCAGAATACACTAGCAACCACCTGGCAACCATTCAGAACACAATTGCAGCCACCCAGCTAATACAGTGTTCTTATGGCATGTAACTCTTAACACAAACTCATTATAATCTCCAAATTGTTGTTTTTACTCTAGGGTCGTGGTGGGAAGGGCTCCATTTTTGTCTGGGCATCCGGTAACGGTGGTCGTCAGGGCGACAACTGCGATTGTGATGGATACACAGACAGTTTGTACACCATCTCCATCAGCAGTGCCTCCCAGCAGGGTTTGTCTCCCTGGTACGCAGAGAAATGCTCCTCTACACTGGCCACAGCCTACAGCAGCGGAGACTACACCGACCAGCGAATAGTGAGACTCCTTTACTTCAATTATACATTTTCTTGCTGCTATGATCTCAATTCTTATATTCCCTTTGATTTCCCTTGTGTCAAATGACTACATTTCTACTTGGAGATCAGTCCTTCTGGTTGTTGTTTGCTTGTTCTCTATTGGGTTTTGTTGTGTTGACATTTTATCTTATGTCCTTCTGTCTTGCAGACTAGTGCCGATTTGCACAATGAATGCACAGAAACACACACTGGCACGTCTGCATCTGCCCCATTGGCTGCTGGGATATTTGCACTGGCGTTGGAGCAAAAGTATGTCAAACATCTTGCAATTTGTAAGTGATACTTGTGATTTCCATTTGAATAAAGATGTGGACGTATTCTCGTACTCTCTACCCTAGTCCTGATCTGACCTGGCGAGATCTGCAGCACTTGGTGGTTTGGACGTCTGAGTTTGATCCCCTGGCCAATAACCCAGGCTGGAAAAGGAATGGAGCTGGGTTGATGGTCAACAGTCGGTTTGGGTTTGGTCTCCTGAATGCCAAAGCCCTAGTAGATCTGGCAGATCCTAAAGTCTGGAAGCACGTTCCAGAGAAGAAACAGTGCATCGTCAGAGACGAGACATTCCAACCAAGGTAGAGTTTGCTTTTTCAGCGGAAACAAAGCATCTCACACATGGAAGACAAAGCCACCCTGATCTCCTGCCATCTGTTACTGCGCTCAGCTATGGCGATTCATTAATAGCCACATTAATTCAACAGATCCAGTGTGTGTGTGTGCATTTACGCCCATCTGTTTGTTCTTTATGACTGCTTTTGTAATTCAAACGAAGGTATATTTTGGGAATTTAGAACTGGAAGAATTGCTTTTCCTCTTGCATTTACGTCATAAAATTTTAGAGAATTAGTGTTCAGACAAAGCTCAGCTGGAAGAAGGGCACCTGAACAGATGTTTCATTTCCTTGGATCTAAAATTCCTTGTAATGCAAATGTCACAACACATCGTAATGTTGTTTATAGCATGCTGCGTAATCGTACACAGCAGAAGCTGCCACTTCCCATTTTTTTTGGTGTTTGCTGGACCTTGTCTAAAGCATTGTAGAATGAGTGAGTGGGGTACTCATTGGGCTGTAGGCTGTAGGTATGTGCATCCATCCATGAGCACTTGTTTTAGCATTTGGTGTGCATCACCATGGGTCTTGTTACAGGATTACAGTTCATATCACTCATCAATCAGTTTCTGTCTAGGAAACAGTGTTGCTAACACCCATTGAGCTACATGAACCACTGTTTGCAACACAGCATTTAAAAATATAGCTGCAAGCATCAATTACCAGGGTTCAAGTGCTTTAAGGCATTTAAGCACATATGAAAAAATACATTATTTAGCAAGCGTGTAACTACCTAAATCAACGATTTAAAAAAAAACAATATTGCAAAACAAAATCCATAAATATTGTTTTTTAACGGTTATGACTATTAGCACAAGCTGTGGTCCAATCTTCTTAAAACTTTGCATGCTTGTTTAGAATCACCTTTTGCATGTGCTCACCAGGTTTTGTGAAGTTGTGAGTTTTCCTTTAGGCTTTATAGGATTTTGGGTAAATTTGGACAGGCCCCTTTTGATAATTATTGACCTAGAGAATCTAGAGAATTGTACTACAGTGTTTTTTTCCAGCGAAAAAAAATGATTTTGTAATTGACAGCAGCGGTTCTAGAGGCAAAGTTGTCTAGAATTAAGAGTTCTATCGTATGATACAAATATTGTGTGTATGTGTGAAAAAATGTGCAATGTTCAATTGTTTACGTGCTTGAAAAATTTGATATCACTTGTTAGTGGCCGAATTCTTTCTCACAGACCTTTGGAGCCGTGAGTCAAACATTTCCAATGAGTTTCGTTCCGACTGGCCTCAGTTAACCTTGTCTAATAGGTGCTCAAACGTCATCGACCGGTGGCCATGTTTTTTTAGGTATGCCAATGTCCTTATAGACACTTGTGGCACTTTGGACCAATACCGTGCACTGTGATTTTCATGTCGATAGGACAAATGGTTGTGTAGTTTTAGCCATTTTTATGTTTTAAAAATACCCTGTTTTGTTTACAGACCATTGAAGGCTGCAGGTGAGATATCCATTGAGATCCCAACCAAAGCTTGCGTAGGACAGGCGAACGCTATTGTATCTTTGGAGCATGTCCAGGTGGAGGTCAGCATTGAGTACACAAGGAGAGGAGACCTTCACATCACACTGACATCTCCATCAGGTAAGACAAAAACATTTAAACACACTACCATGTGCATGTTTGGGAATGAGAACACTGATTTTTGGGTTTGTCTCATTAGGTACCACTACAGTCCTCCTGGCGGAGAGAGAGAGGGACACGTCATCCAATGGTTTCCGAAACTGGGCTTTCATGTCCGTGCACACCTGGGGAGAAAACCCCACCGGCACTTGGACACTGAAGATTACAGATACGGTATATACCAGCAAACAAAGGTCAAATGCACATGAAGTGCCTGCTAATCACAATCCATTTTCTTCTTTCCTTTGCTTGCAGTCTGGACGGATGGAGAATGAAGGTCAGATTATCAGCTGGAAGCTGATTTTGCACGGGACGTCTGAGAAGCCAGAGCACATGAAGAAGGCGAGGGTTTATACACCCTACAACGCTGTACAAAACGATCGCAGAGGAGTGGAACCGATGGAAGACATGATCAAGGTTAGAACAGGGGCCAAACTTAGGTGATGCCAAAGTGCAAATTATATAGTGACTGTGGAGGAAATTTCTTCTTCCAATTTTAGTCCACAGTCTGTTGGACACTGAGGACAACTGAGAGACTCATATGCAACTATTACAGAAGGTTCAAACGTTCACTGACCCCTCAGAAGGAAACAGAATGTATTAAGAGCCAGGGGGTGAAAACTTTTGAAATTTTAAGATGAGGGTGAATTTAATTTATGTGGCCTTCTGGGAAACTTAAGTATCTTCTGTAGCTTCCAAAGGGCAGTACTAAATGAAAAAAATAATGAATTTATGCAAAATAAGAAAAATGTACACACCTTCATTCTGTTCAAAAGTTTTCACCCTCTTAATGCATTGTTTTTCCTACTGGAGCATAAGTGAGCATTTGAACCTTCTGTAATAGTTGCATATGAGTCCCTCAGTTGTCCTCAGTGTGAAAAGATGGATCTCAAAGTCATACAGTCATTGTTGGAAAGAGTTCAAATATACAAAAATGCTGAAAAACCAAAGAATTTGTGGGACCTGAAGGATTTTTCTGAAGAACAGCAGGCAGTTTAACTGTTCAGAAGAAACAAGGGACTCATGAACAACTATCACTAAACAAAAAAACAGCTGTGGATCATTCAGTTGATCCAGCTGACTTTGTTAAAACAAAGTATTAACAATCAAGTGTATGTAAACTTTTGAGCAGGGTCATTTTTATAAATTCAGCTATTATTTTTTCTTGTAGACTATATGTAAATGTCTTTCATGTGAAATATATCATTCAGGTCAGTACTAAATAAAAAAAATAACACACATTTTGTATAATCCCTCTTCTTTTGGTAAAATAATTAACATTTTGCAGATTCTGCAAGGTGTATTTACTATGGATGCAAGGGCTTGTCAATTGTTCTGTTATTTTCAAGCATACTGTTTTCTGTTTTACGACCTGGTTCAAATAAGCATCATGCAATCCTTCCAGTCTTACCTCAACTTCCTGTCTCTCTTTCCAGCAGGAAGCTCCGACTCCAGCTCACAAACCTGAAATTTCAAGTCCAGCCGTCCCAGACTCACTCCCTTCCACTGCTTCCATCAGTGTCCCCGAAGAAAATCCAGAATCTCCAGGCTCCTCCACTGCCAATCTGGCCCTGCTGCGTCTCCTCCAGTCGGCCTTCCACAGGCAATCCCCGGCAGTTCCTCAACACGCCCTAGCGGTTCCTCCATCGCCTCCCAAGACCTTTCAGCCCGAGAGGATCCCCCCGCAGAAGCTGTACCAGGCCCTCGACCAGCTAAATCGCTACAGGGGCTCCGAGAACGGCCTGTTCAGTGACTACAGCGACAACTTCTACAGAGCCCAACCATACAGGCACAGAGACGACCGACTGCTGCAGGCGCTGTTTGACATGCTCGGAGACGACCAGCAGTGAGACGAGAAGAAGGAAAGACAGGAAGAGTAGGTAAAAGAAGCTGGATGCCCTGCTGAAAAGACCAGCTTAGGGTTCCCATGGTGTTAAACTGGTCTTGGTGGTTAAACAACATCTAAAACTAGCTGCTACGCTAGTCTTTTCAGCAGGGCGAAGGGGCAAGAAAGGAAGTAAGCTGGTACGTAGAGGAACTTGAAATGACTAGAGTTAATGGGATGAAATAAGATGCGTTTTGTTCTCTTCCAGACAAGCTTGTTTTTATCTGCACATGTAGTTATCAACTATAAGCATTCTACGGCCTGTGTCTGTCAGTGTGAGTGTTTGTATATCTGTGGTGACCAGCCAGCTGTATTTATCCCTCAGTTTTGAACCAGGTTGCTAAGATTTAAAACCAATGACAGGACCAATTATGGCGTCTCGTGCCCTTTGCCCTCTTGATGATTTTTCTCATGTTGCCTTCACTGCCACCAACTTCTGCATGCTATAAAACGTTTACATTAGGATGTTATGAGAATATTCTATTATGAAGACGATGATTGTAAATTGTAGCAATTTGTGAAAGTGTCAATCTTCGCAGAATCAGTCCGACTTTAAAGAGATAGTTCACCTAAAAATGAAAAATGTCTTTCCAAACCTGTATGTATTTCTTTTTCTGCTGAACACTAAAAAAAATATTTTGAAAAATGTACCAACATTTTTTTAAAACGAAAGTCATACAGGTTTGGAATGATGTAAAAGTAAGTAAATGTATTTTTCATTTTTGAGTGGTCTGTCCCATTAAGTTGATGTGAAATCAAATCTGACCTGATTTATTTTCTCAATTCGTGAGTGCACGTTATTCCAAATAAATGTTTGTCTTAATATTTTAACAAAATATGACTTGCTCTCGGCCTTTAAAATGACTTGCCTGTTTGACTGATATCAAAAATTTCTTTTCACATTCAGTGGTTTCTAACACCCACTTTTCACAATTCAAATCGATACTTAAAATAGTGTGTTATTCTAGAGCAGGGTTTCCCAATTGGGGTTTGTGGACCTTAGGGGTTAATGAGGGAACTACAGGAAGTCTGTGAGACATACCAATGCCAAATGAAAGGTGAACTAAGGTACTTTACCTGTAGAGAAAATTGCACCTAAAATCAGGTATACTCACTGTTTTATTCTAAACTGACCAAGTTGATATTGATCGCAAATGTTAATTCGATTAATCGTGATTAAACGCATCCAAAATAAAAGTTTGTTTACATAACGTGTGTGTGCATATTTATATGTATATATAAATATACAAACATACATGTATATATTTAAGAAATAAATGTAATATATATTTCTATTCATATATATTATAAATCAAATAGAAATATGGATACGTATATACATGTAAATATTTCTTAAATATATACATGTACATTTGTGTATTTATATATACATATAAACACATATAAGCACGTATATTATGAAAACAAACTTTTATTTTGGATGCAATTAATCGCGATTAATCGATTTTAAGGTAATAATTATGTATTGTAGGTGAACAGTGTTTGTCTAAAATTCTGTAAGCAGAAATTACAGCTTCATCTTAATTTGCTCCAAGGTTAATGTTAACTAAACTTAAACCACTGAAGACATTATTCGTTATTTGAACCAAAGACCTTTTCATTACTTGAAACAAAGAAATTTTAGCTGTAATTAAATAGAGGAAAACAAAGATATTTTTCTTTTATTTCAGCTGGCAACATTTCTCATTTTCATTTAGTTTAAATTGAAGCACTGAAATAACTAAAACAAACTAAACTAAAACTAAAAAAAAAAAAACTACAAACAAAAAAACTAATTAATAAAAATGACAAAAATACAAAAAAAAAAATTTACTTTCAAAATAATGTGAAAACTTTAAAATATTAAAAAAATGAATATAACAATCAATTAAACTAAAATAACACTGTTTTGCTCACAATTAGTGCTCTCAAATCGATTAATCGTGATTAATCGCATCCAAAATGAAAGTTTGTGATTACATAATATATGTGCATGCATTTATATTTGTTTGTATGCATATATGAATACACAAACATACATGTATACTTTTATTTAGGATGCGATTAATTGCGATTAATCGATTTAACAGCACTACTCATAATACATTTTTAAATGCATTCATTTTTTAATTTATTTTTTCTTTATTCCAAACATATTCCAAAAAAATTAGCAAACTGATAAAAATGAGGAAAATGATCAGTGTGTATATATATACAGAAAAATTAGTAATTTAATTAGTGCCTTCAAACAATTAATCACGATTAATCGCATCTATGTGTGTATATTGTGTATATTTATTATTAATATAAAAAATACACACACATACACCCTGTATTTTGAAAATATTTACATGTATTTACATGTATATATTTATATTCATATAATTGATATTATATACATATAAATATTTTTAATATATAAACAACATTTTTCTTAAATATATGTACATTCATGTATGTGTATTTATATATACATACATACATACGCACAGTAGACACACATATTACGTAAACAAAAACTTAATCGCGATTAATCGTTTGACTGCACTACATTAAATGGATATGTAGTATACTTAATAAATATTTGAAAAAGTTTTGAACATTACTTAACATCTCAGGTAATTCCAGTAAATTTAGGTTATTTTAGGTGGTTTAGCTGACAAAAAAACCCTGGGAAACCCTGTTTATAGACTTAAAGGTCATCAGTAACACCTGGTTCTACTACTGAGTGCTTATATTTCACCGTAACGCTCAGGATGACAGTGTTTAGAAAACTATCATTCAGTAAACTGTAGAATAGCGAGGACATATACCTGTGGGACACCTTGAAGCCTACATCTCTCTGCCCTTTTTTTGCACAACTTTTACCATGTACCTCTCCCCTGCTCTTTCTAGAAACATGTGCTTTAAAAATAATAATCTCTAAATAGCTCTATAGAAATAATTATGATTTTAGCACTCATAAAAAAGAGAATTGTACATCCCAGGAAACTATGTATCAACTGATTTTATATTCAAAAATTCATAAAACAAAGATAAAGTTTTATTTTTCTAAGAGTTCATAGTTTATGAGAGTTAAGAGAAGTAATATCTATATAGAACCCTAATATATTATATCGCCATTTACCTCATAAGCCTAAATCGCAATTCTGTCTCTTATGTGATGTTGTACCTTTAACCTGATTTCCAATAAACTCTATCCAGCTGTTGTGATGATGCTCTGAAAGGGATTGTCTGTGATTTGCATTTGTAAAACAGGCTTGAATGTTCTTGCTCTGTTCTATTTACAGGATATCCGATGTTAAGTTAACTAAGTTTGAGTGCAAAACGTAAATTAGAAACCAGTTATGTTTGTATTTTTTAAACATATAATCTGAAATTGCTGGAAATACCAGTTTGTAAAAAGAAATGACTTAATAAATGTTTGTCATGGTTCAGCACATACCTTTTATTTATTTATTTTTAGAGAAGTCTTAGTGTACTATGAACTGTACAGTTTTACGTTTACACACAAACAACCTGTAATTTTTCAGTGTGATCAGTGTTTATACCAATTCACACCTGTCTAAAGTTGTTTACAAAATACATAGTTTAATGTATCTATATTAAATGACTTTTATCGTAATAAACTAAACGGTAACATCGCAAGCAAACATGTTTTCATATATGTGTATATTTAAAGTTTTGAATGGATGCATGTTGGAGTGCGGAAGAGCTTTCTTTCTTTAACACGTGTGGAGAAAGAAAGTGACTAGGCTACTTCATTTCCTGCTTTATTAATAATGCAAACATCTCTGGCTTGTGAGAGCTTTGTGTAACAGCTATTCCTTATGCATGTCCAAATATTACCTCAATATACTGTAAACTGGCCTATATATAGTCTTGCTGAAGGACATGCTGTAACCTATTTGCATGAAATCAGTAAATTACGACGGTAATTAAAGAGCAAGTCACCGCCTGAACTGTTCTAGTGGTAATTACAAAAATTAAAACGTCAAATCGGTCAAGTGAACACTTAAATAGGCGAATAAGCTTTTGTATTTGCATTCTAAATGTGCTGATGCCGTGAGAGTTTGGTTAGGTTTTGGTTTTATATTCTCACATCCCGATTTACAAAAGACTGACATGTTTGGTATGACATAGCGCCATCCTGTGACGCAAAATGCACACTAACAGAGTAAAGTTCAGGGACATAAAAATAGATGTTTCATTATATATAGTAGATAATTTGGCAGTTTTGGAGGGTAAAATAACTGCATGTGATAGTTTTCATAAGAAAAAAAATGAATATATGCGTCATCAATCGACCTTATTGACGGTACTGAATGTAAACAATGCCACTGAACCTACCAAAACTCGCATATTTTGCTGATTATTGCTGCTAAAAATGGTCAATTATTGTCATGTTTTGGGCTGATCTCATCGGTCAGATCAGGAAAAAACATTTGGAGTATTACAGACTGCCAAAAGTTATAACAAATCAAGTAGAAGAGTGCAAAAAACTGTCTGAGGAACAAAAGGCGTTTCACCGAACTGAACCAGGATTTCCAGGGCAAGAATCTTGACAACATTCGTGTTTGTTTTTATCATTTCCAGTCAGGTTGGTAAAATATTAATGTAATATTTCTATTTTATTTCTACTTCTCTATTTTTAGTTGTTTTTTTTTTTCTGTAGTTTAGACAGCACAAATTAGCAGAAAAAAACATATTCAGTAGTACATTAAAGAAGAAGTCCACTTCCAGAACAAAAATGTACAGATAATTTACTCACCCCCTTGTCATCCAAGATGTTCACGTAGGCCTAGTTCTTTCTTCAGTCGATAAGAAATTATGTTTCTTGAGGAAAACATTTCAGGAATTACCATATAATTTAGTTCAATGGTGCCCCCAAGTTTGAACTTCCAAAATGCATTTAAAATGCTACGAATTCTAACTTCCGATTGGATGCTCTTCTATTCCGGTCTCTATAGGAACCCGTTCAAATAGCGTTTTCTATTTGAATCTGTTTTTAATGTTTTTAATGTAGCTAACGTTGGCAGCTTCGTGTCAAAGTCCTCTTTAACACACTCATTAAACTTTGAGGAGTGAGACACGGACAAATGACGGTCATTGCGACATTGCAAAGTGATGGCGCTATGGAGCCATGTGCGTTTAATTGGTTTAACATTAGATTGTCAACTCGGAAAATACTCTAATTTGACTAGAAACACAGGAGACCGGAAATGCAAAGCATCCTTATGTCAGGCGTGAGTCAGGTGTGACTTCCACGTTGCAGGAAAAACGTCTATATGTTTCACCACAATTTGCTAAATATGAAAAGAGATTAATGAAATTCTGCATTACATTACATTAAAGGGGAAATTGGATTTACTCTTTTTTTTTTTTTTTAATCACTGAAAAACCTAAACAGTTTCTATTATCAATCCGTTTTGATTTTATGAGCAGTAGGATGTAATACTGCTTCGGCTCCGCCCACGACCGCTGATGGACTGTCCCTTATTAGCATATTCCCACCCTTAGCCAGTTGCCATTTTCTCCGCACTTAAGCAGCTGTAGCGACAATAATGTCTCGTACGAAAAGCAGGTGTTTTGTAGTTAAAAATGAAACATAAAGTGAACATGAGTCTTCATTTTCTCCTGACACACAGTGGATTCGTTTTGTTTTTGATGATAATGCGCCACCGAATACACAAACAACAGAAGAGAGGGGTGGGGTGAGCAGAGCTCATTAGCATTTAAAGAGACAGGCACCAAAACGGATTGCTATGAATAGAGCTGTTTTGTGACAAGGTAAAAAGAAGGCAAAAAAAAAAGGTTTTGTTTACACAACTATTGATAAATTTTAACCAAAGTATGTTGCTGACATTTCACAAAGACCTTAAAGAATCATAGACATCTTGTAAATGAACATGCGATGTCCTCTTTAACATATTGTACTTTTTAAGATACTGTTGAGAAACAGGTTACAATTACACTCTCTTCATTTCTCTGGTTTTCTTTTCCTCTTCGCTGGAATCAACTGTCCTCCTGGAGTTTATTCTGCCCGGATTCCCTCCAAATCTGGCTGCTTTGGATGACAGCCAGAGAAACAGATTCCACCGCTCAGATGTTGAGAAAGAAGCACAGGCACTGTGTGAGAGTACCGAGAGAGGACAGAAAATAAAGAACAGGAAAAGTAGAGTTAAGAGTGGGAAAATGAAAAGAAAACATTATATTAAAATTGATGGAACAGGTGCGAATTGAAGAGACTTGGTTGGGGATGAGAGATAAGAGGGCTGAAATGACGAGGGAGGCCGGGGAAATCTCTCTCTCTCTCCCTATTTTACTGTAAATCTCATCTTCTACTTTGCATTCACAGGAAGCGTTTTGCATTTCTCTGGAATCATCAGAATGTTGTGGCATGCCGTTCGGTAATTCCGTCCAACCTGAGGTGAAGTGAAAGGTGTTTGGAAGTTATGAAAATATGCTGAGACTGGATTTGCAAGATTATGCAGCTCCACAACAACTGTATGCCAGGGAGTTCATGGCCTTAAAATGAGTATTTCTCTCATACAGACAAATGTCTCAATAACCTGTGGACTTTTTGCAAACACTTAAGAATGATTTTGTTAGAAAAATGCTTGAGGCAGCTCTTATTTAATTTGCTTGCTCAATGATCAAATCATATTTGGATGGACCGTTCATTAAATTAAAAATATTTATAGACTTTTTGAAGGAGGGATCATATTATATGGATGCCTTTTGGGACAATTTTATTTTTTTGTTTCAATTTTATTTATTTATTTATTTATTCTTGTACGTGTATATCGCCAGACCATACTATTAATACACCTTTTGGGGTAGTATTTAGAATATTCTGTTTATTTTATTTTATTTCATTTAATGCTGTTAATAGGGAAACAGATGCTTTATGGGGCAGCATTTAGAATATTTTATATTATTTTATTTTACTTTATTTTATAGAAGGAGTGCCCACAATATTATACAACTGCCTTTTGAGATTTTTTTAATGTATTTATTCATCTAGTTATTTTTTTTTAGTATTATTTTAATGTGTATATATAGTTTTTTATAGAAGAAGGGACCATAATATTAATATGGATGCCTTTTGAAGCATTATTTATTTTATTTTATTTTATTTTATGTAGGGAGCCCACAGTATTATACAAACACCATTTTCGATTTATTTATTTATTCATTCATTCATTCACTCATGTATTTATTTTTTTATGCAAATACATAGTTTTTATAGATAAAGGGACCATAATATTAATACAGATGCCTTTTGAAGCAGTATTTAAAATATTTTATTTTATTTTATTTTATTTTATAGAAGGAGGGACCACAATATTATACAACTGCCTTTTGGTATTTATTTATTTATTGTTTTATTTTATTTTAATATGCTGTTTATTTTATTTTGTTTTATTTTTATTTTGAGACCCCACAATATTATACAAACAACATTTTATTTATTTCATTATTTTATTGTATTTTATTTTATTTTATTTCATAGAAGGAGGGACCACAATACTTCATAAAGTCATTCATAAATATCTCCTACTCCTACTTGCGTAAAAAAAAAAGAGACCTGCCTCTGTTTTGAAACATGACACCAGCCACACCATCAGTGTCTGTTGGGAGATACGGCACATGCATTAGTGTTTTCATGTGATAAGGACCAATACAGCTGGTGGCACTTTTATTTCCAGATGATGGTCAAACATTAACAGGCCTTGCCATTTCAATGCCTTTAAAATTCCGGAAATTACAGAGAGGAACTGACAGCGGGACAACAGCGTCACCTGTATACTTAAACAACTCGTCATGCGCTTCCTGAGAGACAGACTGTTCTGACATGGAGTTCTCCATGTGTCCTCACATGGCACTTGCTGTGCACTCTAAGTGTGTTGACAGAGCAATGAATTAGTGTAAGAAGCACATTTGCACGCTCACTTGATGGTTTTAGGCATCACCGACAGGCTTTTAACCATCAAAACAGTTGTTCTCAATGGTGACTCAAAAATGGGTTCACAGTGCTAGATAAAAATAATAAATATGTGCATAGCTATGATAGCAGAATAAATGAGCACAGTTTTAAAAAGGTGGGGAAATGCTTTCCAGTGACGTTAAAGGGGGGGAAAAAAAAGATTTTCTAAAATTGTTTTCTAAATTTAAAATTTTCCCTCAGACCATCCAAGATGTAGCTGAGTTTGTTTCTTCATCAGAAAGATTTAGAGAAATTTAGCATTACATCACTTGCTCACCAAGTGAATGGGTGCCTTCAGAGTAATAGATTTGTTTTTTATAAGCACACAGCTTTTCCCTTCTCAAGTTGTTAACTGATGGACACGTGAATTGCTTGTGGATCATTGTGATGTTTTAATCACCTGTTTGGACATTCTGACGGCACCCATTCACTGCAGAGTATCCACTGGTGAGCAAGTGGGTGGAGTTTGCTTTACGTAAACACTAGCCTACTTTAATTACGCACTTCCCTTGTTTTAGAAAAACTCATAAAATGAGTTGACTATAGTGTTATGTTAACACATAAATTTTATATTTTATGTCTATGCTTTTGAGCTTTGGTTTGTTTCTGTTTACCCTGGAACATTCATTTATTTACTCTGTGAATTTTTTTTTAACCAGGTGCGTTTGTCTCACATTTTTTGGTCTCTGCTTGTGGACGCAGACATGTGTCTTGGTCCCACATGGAGTACTAAGGTCAAAAGATCTACAATCTAGCTCTGTAATCTAATGCCTGGCAGCTAAAGTAAGCGGAAAGTGTTGAGGTGACTTTACACACACACATGCACACTCACACCCATTTTAACAATGTTAAATATCTGTTGACAAACACAACCAAAGAAAAACAACACCAAGAGGAAGATGTAATGCTCAGAGTTTATGTGTGCAAAGCTTTGTTTCATTTAAGAATCAACTTTGTCTCAGATGTTTCTCTTAAAAAATATTTAAATATATCATCTAAAAGCTGAATAAATAAGCTTTCCATTGATGTATGGTTTTGTTAGAATAGGACAATATTTGGTCAAAATACAACTGTTTGAAACTATGGAATCTGAGGGTGCAAAAAAATCAAAATATTGAGAAACTCGCCTTTTAAGTTGTCCAAATGAAGCCCTTAGCAATGCATATTACTAAGCAAAAATTAGGTTTTTACATATTTACAATAAGGAAATTTATCTTTGTCTTCATGGAACATGATCTTTACTTAATATCCTAATGATTTTTGGCACAAAGGAAAAATCAATAATTTTGACCCATACAATGTATTTTTGGCTATTGCTACAAATATACCCGTGGTACGGACTGGTTTTGTGGTCCAGGGTCACATATATATATCACGATTTGGTCAGTTACGCGGATGTGCGGCCATATTGGCGATACTCGTATGTAAACAACAGTATGGATTGCACAGTTAATGTACTACTGAATATGTTGTTCTGCTAATTTATGCTGTCGAAACCATTGAAAAAAATGTGTGGAAGTGGCTAACTCATATGGAGAAGGACTTAGCAAGCAGGAAAGGGCGCAATATTTTTGTAAAAATACATACGAGCAGCCTAATATTTCACCTACCTGACTGGAAAACACTTATGTTGTCAAGATTCTTGTCCTGGAAAACCTGGTTCAGTTTGGCCAACCTCAAACACCTTTTGTTCCTCAGGAAGTTTTTTGCACACTTCTCCTCAATTTGTTAAAACTTTTGGCAGTCTGTAATACTTCAGATTTTTTTCCCGGTCTGACTGATTAGTGCAGACTAAAACATGACAATAATTAGCCATTTTCAGCAGCAATAATCAGCAAAATATGCTAGTTTCGTTCGGTCTAGTGCCATCGTTTGCATTCAGTATCGCCAAAATGGCCGATTGATGACCTGTTGTGAAAACCCTCCTCTATGAATCTCATCAAGTTAGTGTTTTGAAGCATTTTAGATTTATTAAAATAATAGCTGAAGGCAGTATTTGTTAACTTATGTTAAACTATTCTTTTTAATAGTTATATTAAATAGCATATATTGGTCACAAACACAGAGATTTCTTTTAAATTTCACCTAGCTGATTGCTCACTAAAAACTCCTATAATTTAAATGATTAGGTTTCCTTTTCTTGCTTTCTGTGTCAATTCATAGGCTTGCTCTCTTTTATTAATCAGAGGTGACCAAAATAATTGCTTTAATTCTGTCTGTTTTTTATTGTGCGCCAGACTGGCATGAGGCTCTATGAAAAAGCAGCCCAGCTGTGCAGGATTCAGCCACTGAAAAACCCTGCACAAAGCATGTCGACGATGCCATGGAAGTCAGAGGAAATGTAATCAGATGCGATGACTTTAATGTGCCTGAATGTTTCCATTCCTCAGCCATTGTGCCACTGACAGATGCATCAGCGTGATGAGAAACCAATTAACACCCACTTAATTAATACTCATACGGTTCATCTTAAAATCACTTTAAGAATGCTCCTTCACAAATACATTTTATATAATCCCATTACTTTGTCTGTGTGGTCTTCTGGACCGGCATGCATTGCAGGGCTGATTTTAAATGCTAAATAAACTAGTTTTTGATCAAGGGTGTGGCTGGCTTTTTTATGCAAGCCTAATCTCACGGATTCACAGCGGCTTCCCTGCACCCAGCCTAAAACTACTGCACCACACCAAAACACTCTGCATAATCACTCCGTCCCAGAGTGTGAGGCACAGCAGGTGTGCATGCTGGGGGAAAATAGCGGCCAAACAAGTTTTACCATGAAGCAGGCTTAAGAATAAACGGTTGACCTTTTCATTTCAATAAAATGCCTGATTACGATTACGATTAATGCAATGGTTTGTTCACACCTACCTGTACATGTAAAAAAAAATTATCCTGTCTATCAATCATGTCTGGAAACTGTTCCTTGTTCAACTAGTTCCTGCAGATTACCGTATGAGTGATGTAACCATGGACCGACTGTGACTCAGAATGACCCTGATGCAATTGGCTGATGACTGCAGTCTGTCACTGCTTACAAACAGTGAGACATGTACAATAATACACCTCTAGGCTGGACCTAACCGGCCAAACGCTTGTTTGACACCTATATTGCTGTGTTTTTAAGGAATACTGTGGTAAAGACAGGGAGCGGTGAGTATGACAACCGGCAAACCAAATCTGACTCCAACCTTAGCAACGGTGGAAAAAACACTCCTTAAAATGTATAGTATTAATTAGTGTAATTTGTTTGTTTTTGTGTTCAATAATCCTTTAAATTACAGGCAGGGTGCAGAAGAAATGCAAACAAATTCATCAAGCCTCTAATTTTTAACAAAAAAAAAATTCAGTATGTAGAAAGCAAAATATAATGGCAATATAAATTGCATAATAAAAAAAAAAAAAACAAAATAAAAAAAATTGCTTAAGTTAAATGAATACCTACTACAGAATACTTGCTGTAAGACTTAAAAAAAATGGTTATCCATCATTAATCTGAAAATATCCAATATATAATATTTATAAGACTATTTGACAAGGCTGATTTTGAAACTCCTATTGACCCATAATTAAATTCAAATTAGCCAAAATCAGCAGAGTAATTGCTAATTCAAGAAATGTTCTATTTTTAATATATTTTAATTTATCAAATAACAATGCTGAGAGGAAATAACAAGCATAAACGAGGACAAGCTGATTATCATACAAACACTATGATAACATAATAAGGAGAATTTATAAGTAAAACCCTCTGGCGTAAAGTGTTCCAGAATGAGAAGACCAAACTAGTCTAACAGTATGGAGCTGAAAAGGACTTACTTTTGCTCTGGTCCCTCCCTCTGTCCGCATTAGAGAGAGAGTTTGCACGTATGTCAGAGGGACTATGGTGGAGGGCTGGTAAAGATGATGGCAGCTCTCTGCGAAGATGGCACATATGGACTCAACTGTGGCCGAAAAAGCGACAGAATATCAGTTTTACATGTTAAACTGACAGAATCAGCTTTTAAAGCGCTGGAAAACTACCAAAACTGTAAGGTGAGTGTTTGAAAACTTACAGTTTTATAGAGAGAAAGCGACAGCTTGCTCGTCCAAAAGGCATCAGATGTATCAAAAAATTGTTTTATTCCTTTCTAAACAATGCAACATCTCATAAAAGTTACTAAACGGTTTTAACTGGCGGTTGTCCTTGTAGAATTCATCTGTAAAGGTTTTTTAATAAAGGAAAAAAAGACTCTAGGGAGTGAACATTATGCCAACACACCATTACCTGCTATAAACTCTTTGCATGTAATTTCAACTACAAAAACCACATTTAATAAATGTTAATACATTTATAAAGTCTCAGTGATTGAAAGAGCTTAAATCAACGGGATAAAGGCGAAAATGTTTTGTTTGTTTTATATTTAATGTGTTTTATCCTCGAAAGATGAGCTACGATGCTAACGGTTTAAGAAAACTTTCTTTACAAACCAAAAGCGTCGATTCACTTGTCTGTCAGTTCGACCATTCGGTCATTTTAGCACGTTTACAGTCTGTTTAAAATAAATGTTTAGTGTTACATGCGAAAAAGCCTTTCGAAAAAGCGAAAATTAAAGTTTGGTGAGCTAGCTGATAGCATGGCTAATGTTACTAGCTGGCAGTCCTCCAACAATGATTAAGTTCATAAATGTAGCGATATTTTTGTTGCTTGTTTTACATTCGTGATTCTTAATCCAAATAAACATGGTTTGGAATCACAACATGACCAAATAACATCTAAGTTTGTTTAATTAACGTCTAAATATGGTTGCTTCGCTAGCTAGTTAGCTATGAAGACTCAAACACCTAAACACCTGAGGAGTTTAATGTGTTTTATTAAAAAATACCGTGTAGTTTTATGCTATAACCTCAGTTTATCATATGCTAGGTATCGATATTAATCTTAAAAGACAAGGTTCTTGTTCAAAAATTAGTGTTTTTAATGTGTAGCATGGTGACTAAGTGGGGAAACCCTTAACATTTGCTTATAGCATTTTAATAGTGGACAAATAATTTTCCTTCCATGTAACTTTGATGCATGGTTTGCCAGACCACAAAGTTTGCCTATCATTTCCACTTATGTCATTCAAATAGTGAGTAGTACTATAATGTGTGAGGTAAATTTGTAAAAGTGTTATGAATATATGACACAGATAAGGAAATTTATAAAACACAAAAACCCTCTGGGTATTTCTATCATTTCTAAACGCTGAAAGAGTTTCTATAGGCTTACTAGGAGAAATCAGGCAGCTTCAATGAAGAGCTGCATTGTCTGGATTTTTTTTAAAGCTCTACGCTGCTCAAAGTGCTTACGAGGCAGTGTTTGACTTAAAGCTACAGCTGGCTCGTTGTAAAAAAAAAAAAAAAAAAAAGGAGAAAAAAACTATGCACCGGGTTCATAGAGGTGGTTCATTCGATCCCAAAAGGCCAAAACCTGGTAAACATTCAGGCCTAAGATTTGCATTGGGTTGTGGACGATTCGACATTCACCCATCCATCTAATTTGGTTCACCTATGAAGTTAAAGTCAACATGTTTTGTTTTGAATTTCTCATAAAAGAGTTAAGTTGAACCTTGAAGCCTGTTTGAGACTAAATTTAGCTTAGTAATCCATCAAGTTCCTGGCTGCTTTAGACTGGCACTGTTTGTCTTTGTTGATTAGGACTTGCAGTTTGGTTGACACTCAAAATGTTACAACACACCATCGTAGAGGCCAGATGAACAAGTCTTAAGCTCCGAGCTCACGGACAAAGCACATGCCGTTCCATTGATATTTTCTGGCACGATTATAGTATTTATTATATAGAAATTCAGCTCAGTTTTTGAAATCTTAGTTTTATGTGCTTTTGACTTTTTTTTTTAGTAATTTTTAAGTAATTTATATCTAAAAAAGTAATTTTACCACCTCAGTTAAATGTATTTATTTATTTCACTTAGCAAATTTAGCACTATTTTAAATAGTTTTCATTTTGTTCAAAGCACATGCCGTTCAGTTGATGTTATCTCGCATGGAAGCATTCGAAAAATGTTACGACGAAATATTAAAGGGCCGCAGAAGGTTACATTACAGTCGTGTTGTGTATTAAGTGTCATGTCGGTGTAAAGTATGTAGTGATCATATCCTGCAGGGCTTAGCGTCCTCCTATATTAATCGGATAGTAGTAAGGATTACTTACTACTTCATCCGTAGCATACCTGCCTTGCCTTTGGCATAATTTTCGCTTAATGTTCTTAAAGTGTTTATAATTTAATGTTCAGTATTTGGTATTTACAGCACATGTTGTCATGTTCCAGAACTGTTTGTCTTCCAGCTAACCACAAGCTGAGCTTGTGGTTAATCATTATTCATCTTTCTGCAATGGGACAAGACAGTTAGGGCAAAGACAGGCAATGTGTGAATCTCAGTGATGATCCTGGAGGCATGCCTTATCTTTCTGATTTCTCTAAATGATCTTTAATTGCTAAAGTGTGACTGTAAATGTATTGTTTTATGTCTGATTCACTAAGGAAGCTGGTTTGGGCTGGTTTTGCTGCACGTTTTTTTATAGGACATTGTGAAAACGCAACACCAAAAAGTTGTTGAAAATGTTTTAAAATTACAATGAATTGCATTCCCCATCTATGTAATGGCTGGTGGTTACTATCCTAACTATGCACGGTTTTATATAAAGTTACATTTTATTATTTGCATTTAGCATTTTGAACCTGTCAACACAGACGCAACAGACGCAGACGTTTTTGAGAGTTAAAAACCTCTGGTTTAGGCTTCCAAATCATTAGAGAGCCTAATCGTAGTTCTTCGTACTCCTGTGTAATGTGATCTGATCTAGTCTGTGTGCAAGTGTGCTTGGGGGGTGGGGGCTTGTGAAACTTATCTGGTTAAACAAGCCTTTGCAGATGGACGAGGTTTTGGGCAGTATTTGAATATAACCGAAGGTGTATGGTTGCAGGGAAGTGAAGGGATTGCACTGTGTGGGATGTATTTAGATAAATTGGACATTTTTGCCATTGATGACAGGGTAAAGAATGTCCCACTTTACCTGAATTCACTCATACTCCCTATTTACTGCATAAAGTCATGACTGATAGTGATTCCTGTTCCAGTGGAAATGAAGGGTCAAGTCAAAAGCATTGCATTGTGGGATATAGTAATCCTTAGAGTGTGGTTTGATTGTAAACTGCACATTTTAGGGCTTTCTGGCATTCTAAGCATGCAGAAAATGCACATACTGTAACTTTTTACAGTAGACACACTACATGCTGGAGAAATAGTATGCATAGTATGCCATTCTTGGGTTAATAGTTGCTCTAATCTTGCATATATGTGACCCTGGACCACAAAACCAGTCTTAAGTAGCACAAGTATATTCATAGCAATGGCCAAAAATACATTGTATGGGTCAAAATGATCAATTTCTCTTTTATGCCAAAAATCATTAGGATATTAAGTAAAGATCATGTTCCATGAAGATATTTTGTAAATTTTCTACCATAAATGTATAAAAAAATAAATTTTTTATTAGTAATTTGCATTGCTAAGAACTTAATTTGGACAACTTTAAAGGTAATTTTCTTAATATTTTGAATTTTTTTTTTTCTTTCAGATTTTCTTGGCCCAGTATTGTCCTAACAAACCATACATCAATGGGAAGCTTATATACTCAGCTTTCAGATTATGTATAAATCTCAATTTTAAAAATTTGTCCCTTATGACTGATTTTGTGGTCCAGGGTCACACATTTGATGTTTTGGTTGATTAAATTACTTTTTGCTTGTTTTAATGTTCAAACATTCTCATCTTTTCCAGAATGCATCACAGGCGACGATACGTTTTCAGGGTCTTCAAGGGGTAAGTTGACTTCACACCACCTGTTAATACGAGTTTCACAGCGTTTGAATGAGTATCATTGCTGAGTTTCTCATCAAAGCACTCTATAATTGAACCTGGTGTGTTAATAGAGAGCCCTCAGCCTTCAGTGGTTTTATTGGGCGGCGTCTCACTTTTCCACTGTGAAAGCGCCTGTTTAACCTCTGACCCCACGCACCATGCTGTAGTTTACTTCAGACGCCGTGTGACTATAAATACTGGGTCAACGAGTAGGATACTCTCTCTAAAGCTCATGAATACTCTCTCTAAAGACATAGTGCGCTTAACTAGTGTCTGTGCTGCAGTCGACATGTTATTACAAAGCTCTGACTGAGCTGACACGGTGAGTCTGTTTCAAAACCTAGTGAGCGAGTATACAGGTAGCCATGGTCATCAATCAACAGTGATGGATCATCATAGATGATTCATTTAAAACGCTCTACATGGGCGGCAGCTCACTTTAACTTTTGTCAGTCAAGCGTATCACAAATATTGCTGTTCGTGAGAACTGCACCAAAGACTTGACCAGGGCTAATGGCTGATTCTAGTAGAGTTTTGCATTAGCATTATGCTAAGCTAATAACCCTAAACACAAAATGCATATGTGACCTAGACCTCAAAACCAGTCTTAAGTAGCATGAGTATATTTGTAGCAATAGGCAACAATGCATTGTGTGGGTCAAAGTTATCGATTTTTCTTTTATGCCAAAAATCATTAGGATATTAAGTAAAGATCATGTTCAATTAAGATATTTTGTAAACTTCTTACTGTAAATATATCAAAACCTAATTTTTTATTAGTAATATGCATTGCTAAGAACTTCATTTGGACAACTTTAAAGACCTTCAGATTTTCAAACAGTTGTATCTCAGCCAAATAATGTCCTGTCTTAACAAATACATCAATGAAAAGCTTATTTATTCAACTTTCAGATGATGTATAAATCTCAATTTCAAAAAATTGACTCTTATGACTGGTTTTGTGGTCCAGTGTCACATATATGAAATTATTGGCTGATTAGTGTTATTTTAGTATTATTTATGTAATATAGTAGTAGCTTTTATTTTAATATATTTCTGTTTTTATTTTAATTTTTTTATTTATTTATTTATTTTTGTGGTGTTTTTCTCATTTTATTTGTTTTTACTTTAAATATATGTTTAGCTTTATTTGAAGTTTTAGTAATTGTTTGGTATCTCAACGTTTTAGTACCTCAGATTCATCTACTTTTTAAAAAATCTAATATTTAGATTTCAGCTTAACTTCAATTAATGAAAACTTAGAAGAGAGCATATTTCTTTAAATTAGTAGTCTACCGTCTAGGAAGCTCACTTGTGTTTTGCTAAGCTGAAATTAATATATTTATATATTTTTGATGATTACCTCTGTTAACACTTAAATAATTACATTTTGTTTTATCTCTGCCCCTTCAGCGCATTAAAATCCCGACGAAAGACGCTTCCGGTGGCTCTCATAACTTCGACTTTTATCTGTCCAATTTTGGCAAAGACAATCCTCAAGGAAGCTTTGAGTGTATCCACCAGTACATATCTAGGTAAGAGCTAAGCAAGTTTCTTGTGCATCAAAATTATGGCTCATTTTGCTGTTGTTTCTCTTTTTTTTTTTTTTTTTAACTGCTCTTTGTACCTGTTAGCACTGGGGTCCCACATCTGTCCTCACTGGGAACGATTCAGGACAAAATCACAGTATGTGCCACCAATGACTCCTACCAGGTGACCAAAGAGCGCGTGACCAAAGCAGAGGAGGATAAAAGCAAAAACAGCACCAAATTCATCAGACCCGGAGGACCTTTCAGAGGTTTGATATTAATGCACTGTATTTTAACATGTAACATGCACACAAATGCAATCTGGTTACTGATATTCAGAGAGTACCCATTATGACATTTATCCAAAGTTAAAAATAACCCTAGGTTTACAGTTGCAGGTGTGAAATGCTTTAGCGTTTTCAGCATTTCCATTTAATTTCCGGACGGTGTTTCAATCGAAACGTTTCTGTTTCAAAGAATCTTTCTACGCAACTGATGATTATCAGCACAGGATGAGGTTTCCTTTTCAGTTTCTATTTTCATTTCCATTTTAGATCTGAGTCTTTTAAATTTGCTCGTTTCTAGACTGAAATTGACTAATAAGTGTAATTTCGTGATCTCGCATCTTACAGATCTCCTTGTATTTTTCACACTGACCTGTAACGCTCGGCCAATTCAGCTGTAACGTTCACATAACGGTGTGCGTTAAACCAATTGGGAGCTTTACGGAGAGTGATGTATGGATTAGGGTCAGGAGAAAAAGCAAGTAAAACTTCATCCTGTTAAGTCGTGGCACAACCCATGTCTTCGAGATTACCGATGTGCCCCACATAGAGATGTGTAGAAGTGGAAAGTGACAGACTGTATCTTTCAGATCTGTTGTCCCCTGCTAAGGTTGTTAAGAAATCAGCATGAAGCTGCAACTCCAGAGACCGTTTTATCTCATCTTTTAAAAAGGTATCACTGTTTAGAAAAAAAGGGGAACCCTTGAGGGTTTTTAGAGTGGCTTTAACTAACACTCAACTACAGCTCATTATATTTCACCCCTGGCAGACAAAACCTGTCTCTCAGCACCTGTTCAGCTGTCACTCCCCTCTAGGGAGCCCTCATTCTCTGGACCACAGCTGGCTTCCACTGCAAAACTGGAAAAGTCAGTTTCACCCCCATCCCTCGGCACTAAGCGGTAGGGGAGGAGCGATCGGGGTGCGTTTGCATTTTACACAGCAAAAGGAAGTGCAAGACAGGGTTTGTGGTGTGAGGCTTTACAGCAGCTGGCTTTCAGGAAACCATGTTATACTTTTTGTGTGTGCGTGTTTAATCTTCAAAATGGTGCAGATTTCACATATAACACAGAGTTTAGATGATCTTCCAGTCTGCCATACAGGTGTGATGGGCAAAGCCTATTAACCACTGACGCAAGAGTTTCACCTGACTGGCAGGAGGTGAGACAGCGAAAGTGTGCGTCTGGATGTCATCCAGTCATCGGCACATGTTCAGGCAAACCAAGGGAGAGTTCGTTAGATATAGGAAGTAGGATGGGTTAAAGAGTCACTACCCATAATCTTTTAAATAGCATTTGAGGAATTTCTTAACAGGGGAAAGTTTTCTGTGACACTTAAAATTCTGAAGTATGTACTTCAGTATTGTCTTGAGAATGTGCACTTTTGTTTGTATAGATCCTAATTTTATATTTAGGGTGTAGAGATGACCAAAGCATTGATACTGTTTTTAACGTGACTCAATATGGTATCAGTGCACTCAATGTCTGTCTCATGTGGCTGCTTTCAAATGTTCAAATGCTTATTTTTGGATACTGAATACAAAAACAACACATAAGTAAAATTTGCAACTTCAGTCTTGAATTTGTTGATTCTCTTCTGAGGTTTACAGTAGCGAAATGGTCGAAGCATGAGGTTTTGTACGCAGTGTTAGACACCAATAGAAATGATATACCATCTGGATACTTGGTTTAGCATTAATCCTAATCTTGCATAGAATGGGATTGTATTTGAATTAGCCCTTGAGTACCTGGTTCAACACGTATTAAATACAGTTGAGGTCAAAAGTTTACATCTGCAAAATGTTAATTATTTTACCAAAATAAGAGGGATGGTACAAAATGCGTGTTATTTTTCTTAATTTTAGTATTGACCTGAATAAGATATTTCACATAAGACGTTTACATATAGTTTACAAGAGAAAAGAATAATTTTTTTTAATGAAAATGGCCCTGTTCAAAAGTTTACATACACTTGATTCTTAATACTGTATTGTTACCTGAATGATCTACAGTTGTTGTTTTTTTTTTATTCGTTTGTTTAGTGATAGTTGTCTCTTGTTTGTCCCGAACAGTTAAACTGCCCGCTGTTCTACAGAAGAATCCTTTAGGTCCCACATGTAAATATCTTATGTAGCTTCTAAAGGGCAGTGCTAAATGGAAAAAGAAAAATAGGATATTTAGGCAAAATGAGAAAAATGTACACACCTTCATTCTTTTCAAAAGTTTTCACCCCCCAGCTCTTAATGCATTGGGTTTCCTTCTGAAGCATCAGTGAGTGTTTGAACCTTCTGTAATAGTTGCATATGAGTCCCTCAGTTGTCCTCATTGTGAAAAGATGGATCTCAAAATCATACAGTCATTGCTGGAAAGTGTTCAAACACACAAATGCTAAAAAACAAAAACAAAGAATCTGTAGGACCTGAAGGGTTTCTCTGAAGAACAGTGGGCAGTTTAACTGTTCAGGACAAACAAGGGACTCATGAACAACTATCACTAAACAAAAAAAAAAACACGGCTGTTGATCATTCAGGCAACAACACATTAAAAATCAAGCATATTTGACGTTCATACTTTTGAACGGGGTTATTTTTATAAGTTCAACTATTATTTTCTCTTGTGGAATATCTTATTCAGGTCAGTACTCGCACATTTTGTATATTCCCTCTTATTTTGGTAAAATAATTAACATTTTGCAGATTCTGCAAGGTGTATGTAAACTTTTGACCTCAAATGTACCAAATTAAAGCACTAAGAAACTAACTGCTCTGTTGTAACTGCTCTGTCTCCCTGTGAATGTTGTTTTGGAATAGACAAAAAAGTCCAGCACCGAAAACCTGCCCCGTCAGCCCCCGACCCGGTTCCAGAGAGGAAGCAGACTACTCCTCTCAACCCAGCCAACACCATCCGCAAGTGCCTTACCAACAACCCCGTATCGCAACGGCCATACCGGGACCGCGTCATTCACCTTCTGGCCCTGCGCTCTTACAAGAAACTAGAACTGCTTGGCAGACTGCAAAGAGACGGTGTAAGCCAGAAAGACCGCAACTCTTTGGGCTCTACACTACATCAGGTAAGATTGTGTAATGAAATCAGTTCACTTCTCAGAATTAAAGCAATTGAGAGCAGGCATAATGTTATATAATAAAGCACAAGTTTTGCTGTGCAAGTTCTTGAGGACTGTCATAATCACACATATTAGTTCACGATAGGTCACAGAGACTTGAAGCATAGATTGCATCAAATCACATTTGTAATCTACCTGTGGGCTACAGACTCGAGGCACTTTTCCTGAAGCGTAGTGTCACCACAGAGAGTTGCATTCACCTCCACTGAATGTCTTGCACGTGGCAAATTAGGCAACCATAAATTAAACCTATTAAAGTAATTATGCGCATGCATGCTGATGCTGATACTGAAAAGACCAGCAGACTTCATTTCAGTTAATATAAGGTCATACTGTCGACAGCCATCATATTTGAATGGCTTTTGTCATCAAAAGGGGTAGAAGTTGCAATTTCGGTTCTCCCCGGTAGTTTCAAAGGAGAAATATCATGGTTGTTGTTCTTTTCTATGAAGTCAAGAAGGAATTAATTCAGGCTTTGAAACAGGAAGTATAAAGCGAGCTTCTTTCCTTCTTTGGAAATGCAGGAAGGGCTGAGAATCTGAAACGGTCCCTCGCTGGGTTGTAACGTAAGAAGTAACACTATATCCCTTTGCCTGACTGTCCATTTGCATTACTATTTATAGTGTTTGTGTATCTGCTGCTCTTAAGTATGCCAACTTAAACAAGTATTCAAAGTGTGCGTTCAACCTCCTATCAAATGTGTATACGTAGTTTAGTTGCTAAAAATAAAATATGATGACCATATACATAATTAAAAAAAACAAAACACAGTACTAATAATTAAATTTAACATAAGTTTTACCATATTCCAAATCATGTTAGTTTAATACTTTGTTCAAATTTCAAGCTTGCCTTAGTAAGCACCACTTATTAAATTAAAATAATTACATTTAAAACCCATTTTAAGAGCCAATATTCTTTCTTTTATTTTTTTTTACCCATTTAAAAAATTGAATAAGGTCCTTTTGAATAAATCTTCCTGTGTCATGTATTTAATCAGAGATGGGAAAATAATCAATGTAATATTTTCTGTTCCTTTAGGTGGCCAATCTAAACCCTAAGGATAACTCGTATTCGTTGAAGGAGTTTATCTTCCGTGAGGTCCAGAGGGACTGGCCGGGCTACACGGAGGATGAACGGGTTCAGGTTGACAGAAACCTGGCACGGTAAGACTCACCGGTCATATGCAATTAAAAGAAGAATGACTCTTAAATTGAACATGAATCATTTTTGAGAGCCAATACAAGAGATCTCAAGGGTATCTGGCAAAACCTAAATTAGTAAAAAAAATTTTTCCCCTCTAACAGTAAATTGGGCTTGAACTCAGAGTCTGTAACTTCCAGCAGTCCAACCAAAGAGCCAACGTCCCCACTGGTAAGACACATACATAAACGACATGCTTACAAGTTTTATATTGATATTTCTTTTTTCTTTACTTTTAAACAAATAAATATAATTTAAATTAGGGCTGTCAATTAATGGAATTTCTAATCGTGATTACAATTACAGATGCCACAATTATGTAATCGTTCAAAGGCACAATTACAAAAAAAAAAATCTACTTACATTTATTCTGCTTTCTTAAGACCATTGGGATCAGTAAATTTTTTTTATTTTATTTTTTTTTTTTTTTACAGAAAACCTTTCTACTCATCAAGGCTGCATTTATTTGATTAAAAGTATAGCAAAAACAATTGCAATTTAAATTAGCTTTTTTCTATTTTATTAAACTTTAATATATAATTTATTCCTCTTATGCAAAGATGAATTTTCAGCATCATTACTCCTGTCTTCAGTGTCACATGATCCTTCAGAAATCATTTTAATATGCTGATTTAGCTACTTAAATTTTTTTTGGAACCTGTGATACTTTTTTTCAGGTGAATAAAACATTAAAAAGAACAGCATTTATTTAAAATCAAACTCTTTTGTAACAATATACACTACCATTCAAAGTTTGGGGGCAGTCATTTTTTTTTTCTTTCGTTCTTTGTTTGAAAGAAATTGTTACTTTTCACCAAGTTGTTAAATTAATAAAAAAAGTAATAGTAAAGACTTATATTGTTAGAAAAGATTTTTATTTTGAATAAATGCTGTTTTGTTTTGTTTTTTAACTTTTTATTAATCAAAGGATCCTGAAAAAAGTATTACAGGTTCTGAAAAAAAAAAAAATTAAGCAGCACAACTGTTTCCAACATTGATAATAAATCAGCATATTAGAATGATTTCTGAAGGATCATGTGACACTAAAGACTGGAGTAATGGCTGATGAATATTCAGCTTTGCATCACAGAAATAAATTCTATTTTAAAGTATATTCGTAATAATACTGTTTTTCTGTATTTTTGATTAAATGAATGGAACTTTAATGAGCATAAGACACTTAAAAATGTTAAAAAACTTACTGATCGCAACCTTTTTTTTTTGTTTTAAATATTTATACATTTATGTATGCATTTTTATATATATCTATCACATCAATGAATTTGAAGACCCAAGAATAATTATTTGTCCCTCGCTTTTCAGAAACGCCAACCTGAGACTGACTTCATTGACCCTCTGATGTCTAAGAAGCCCCGAATCTCTCATCTCAGTAACCGAGGACCCCCCTCCTCCTCAGGTCGTCATTCTTCGGAGACTGAGGACAAAAAACCCGCACCTACGGCTGCCTGCCCAGGACCCTCTTTTCGCCCTCCCCCTGTTACGGGCTCCAGTTCAAATTCCCCCAGTACGCCGGAGGGCCGGGGGTCTCAGGACCTTCCCCTGGACCAGAGCTCTATATGCGGGAACTCCTCGGAGAGCTACGCCCCCCGCAGCCACACGCCCAGCCCGCCTAGCCAGCCAGTTTCCACGACGCCCCCCTCGTCCTTCTCCACCTGTACCGTCTCGACAACCACCATTACCTCTACCACTACCACCAGCAGCGGCCACCGCGTTTCTTCTGCCGCGTCTCCTATAGCCAGCTGTGAGGGCAGTGGCAGCAAAAAGCCCAAGAAGTCCAAGAAGCACAAAGATAAAGAGAGGAAGCGAGAAGGAGAGCGGGAGAGGGATAGGGATAAGGATAAGGACCGAAAGAGGGATAGAGAGCATCACAAGGAGGCTCACTGCGATAAGGAAGCACAGCCCAAGAAGAAACACCGGAATGAGGCAGAACAAAAACACATTCCTGCCAACATCAGCCATGAATCGGACAGAGAAGGTTTGTTTTGAGGTCCTCCATTATCATTATTGATTTAATTTATTATAATAAAAATTAAAAAAATAAATGATTAGCTTCATGTCAGCATTTGTAAATTTAAGATGTGTTAAGCTTGTTGTCAGACCTGATGACAACATAGGGGACCTGATGTCCCATTTGGCTCTGGAGCTCAAACTTTAGTTTACAACAACATATTAAGCTTAGTCCTTTTCCAAAGACACAATGATCGTGTGTTGCGTGTGCTTGTGTAAGGACAGATTTTCATGTTTGTACATGACTGGTGTGTCTCTTTACAGCTGGCAAAGACAAGCCTGTCAACAGCACTGAACTTCCAGTCCCAACAAAGCCTGATTACGTAGTGTGAGTGAACTTTGACTCCTTTATAGTGTCTCTTTCTGCATAAACAATAATAATACACTACCAGTCAAAAGTTTTTGCACAGTAAGATTTTTAATGGGTTTTTTTGTTCTTCTGTTCACCAAGCCCGCATTTATTTAATCCAAAATACAGCAAAAGCAGTAATATTGTGAAATATTTTTACTATTTAAAATAACTGCTTTCTATATGAATATTTTTAAAAATGTTATTTATTCCTGTGATCAAAGCTAAATTTTCAGGATCATTACTCCAGTCTTCAAGTGTCACATAATCCTTCAAAAATCATTCTAACATGCTGAATTACTGTTCAGGAAACATTTTATTATTATTATCAATGTTTAAAACAGTTGAGTGCCTTTTTTTTTATTTATTTATTTATTTATTTATTTGTTTGTTTGTTTGTTTTATATACAGGATTCTTTGAATAGAAAGATCCAAAAAATTCTACTCAGCTGTTTTCAACATAATATTAAAAACGAAGGATTGTATGACTTGGGGCTGCATGATTATGACAAAAATCATAATTATTTCCTTGAAATTGTAATTGCGGTTATTAATTACGATTCTCACAATTTACATTAAATGATGCTTTGAATAGCTTTATCCCATTGTTTAAAGCAACTGCATGCCACATTTTAATATATTGTTGTTTCTTTAAATATTAAAAAAAGTAAATTTTAACATTGTTAAAATTTTGTTTTAACATTACAAATTTAAAAATTAAAACATTGAGGGGAAAAAAACAACCTTAAGATAACCTGTAGGAAAAATACACACACACCCACACATTTAAGAAAGCAGAATAATCTAAGTGTTTTTTTTTTTGTTTTTTTTTTTGTAATTGTAATTTTAAATGATTACATAATTGTGGCATCTGTAATTGTAATCACGATTAGAAATTAAATTAATTGTGCAGCCCTAATGTGACTGGAGTAATGATGCTAAAAATTCAGCTTTGAAATCACAGGAATAAATTACATTTTAAAATGTATTCAAATAGAAATCAGTTATTTTAAATTATTAAAATAAAATATTCCAAAATGCTACTGTTTTTGCCGTACTTTGGATCAAATAAATGCAGGCTTGGTGAGCAAAGAGACTTTAAAAAAAAACATTAAAAATCTAAAAACTAAAAGAATACATAAAAAACTACATCTAAAAAACTTTTGACTGGTAGCATACATTTTTATATATATATATATATATATATATATATATATATATATATATATATATATATAAAATAATGTGTGTGTATTTATATGTGTGTTTTAATTTTTTTATTTATATAAAACTATTTAAGAATTGAACGAAAGACCTAAGACCTATCTAGAGTCTTAATGTCTTTTTATTGTTTTATTGCAGTAAATACACAGCAGTGATATCTATGGATCAGAGGCAGCACTATAAGGATGACTTCAACGCAGAATATGACGAGTATCGTATCCTTCATGCCCGCGTTGAGAGCGTTACTCGTCGTTTTACAAAACTGGACGCTCGGTGTCGACGACTTGCACCGGGAACTAAAGAGTACCAGGTAGGACAACAAGATTTTTTTTTGTTCTTTGTATACTGCTCTCATTCTCTATATAAAAACCGTGTGTATTTATGTATATATTTTATATTCTAAGTAGTAAGTGTTTGTCTTTTCTTCCCTAACAGGAAGTACATGAACAGGTGCTGCAAGAATATAAAAAAATTAAGCAAGTAAGTGTAACTGAGCATGTCTGACACATCTGGGACCATGCAAGTAAACAAAAGTAATAATATGCTAATTCACACATTGTGTATGCTTTACAGCACAGCCCAAACTATTATGAAGAAAAACAGCGCTGTGAGTACCTGCACAACAAATTGGCCCACATCAAACGGCTCATCGCTGACTTTGACCAGCGGAGGGCACAGTCCTGGCTGTAGGGCACGGGACCAAGCAACCCCCTCGGCCAATCAGAGCGCTCGTCAGCCAGAGGACCATCTATAGAGGAGTGTGGGGATCAAACAGCTCCTTATTTATTACAGATTCCCCACATATCTGGCCTTCTTTATCATGTTTTCTTCCTTATACATCCTGTCCCATACCTTTTGTTCTTTCTTTTTCTTTTTTTGAAGGACTTTTGAAAGACAACAAAGAAAAAAATTAAACTTCTTTGAATGCAAAAAGAAAATTCGCAATGCAAAACCGCCTTGGGCCTTACAGCGCATATTCTTGAAGCCTTTTGCACAGGGTTGATTGAGCCAGTTCATGTGAAAAAGTGGCCATAAAAGAGGGCGTTTCCAAGAGCCTTGAGACTTCCTTTCTCCTGATGGCCCTGTTTTTTTTTTTTTTTTCTTCAAACAGCATCAGTATTCACACCCACAGCGCAAGTGATGCCTTAAGGTATTAATACAGATGTATCGATGTCAGTGAGACTTACAAGCACCCGGGGCAGCGGGGAGAAATTAATTATGACCTGATCACAGGTCCATCGCACATTCGTGGAAGGTGTGATCGATGTTTGTTTCTTTGTGTTTGTGTGTGTGAGTGAGAGTAAGTGGCGAGTGAAAATTGTCAGTGTTTTTGTTCATTCTTGGGAAGGATTGTGGGTCAGAAACTACAGGAAGAGAGGCTCTGGGACGCGGGTCGGATATAAACTATAAAAGAGGAAAAAAAAAAAACGGAAAACAAAAATCCCCCAAAAAAAGCTGCTATATATATTTTTTTCTTCTTTGAGCAGCCAGAGCCTTCGGGATCAATCTGGCTCGTGTTACATGTTCTTAATTTGGGCCTGCTCTGTTTAAGAAAATCATCAAACCATCTTGAAAGCAAAGGTGCTATTGATGTGTGAGGAAATGCATCGAGCAGAGGCAGACCTGTTTATCCATTTCAAATGTATTCATTAATTATTACAAGTCTCAGAGCAGAGTTATTTATGAAATATGAATAGAATTATATATTTTTTGTTTCATTTTGAATTTAAAGGAATCGCTGGAATTTTGAGTACTGAAAAACTGATCAAATATGCGAAAAAGTCTTTATTTCACAATATCATTAGTGATGAACTTCTTAAAGATTAAGGGAAACGTTATGTTTACAAAAACCTGTGTGGTAGGAAGTTTTGCCAAAAAAAGAGAAAATGATTAAAAACAAAACAAAAATGCTTTCGATCCTATGTTAACGCGTTTCTCTGAGTGACATGACACTTTGTTATCTAAAAGCAGATGGTGGTTGAACACTTTCAGTGTCTTGATGTATTTATTTTCTTTGATCCTTGTTTAGGGAAAAGATCCAGAATGCAGCTTTGGAATCAGCCTTGAAAAATAGCATTGCTTGCAATTATGCAAATTCTCACTGGATCAAATAGCTTCATGGCGGATTCTGATTGGCTAGTTGATTCTTGAGGCTTGTTGCATTGTATTTGCACATTTTAAGATGTCTTTTTGAGATCTGAAAACTATCTCTCTCCTCTTATGATCACAATTATTCCATTGTTAAAGGCTGGGAGGTGTTTCCTTTTTTTCCAGTGTTGTAAATTGAAATATTAAAAAAACCTGAGTGAGCCATTCTCAAAATAACCATCGACGAATGTTCGTTTTCAGTATTTGGGGCGGCAGATGGCATCTTACTTTTTTTTTTTTTTTTTAGGGGCTTATGTGTTATTAAACTCCCTGAGATGTTCTGTTTTGTGAGCTTCTGTTCATTTATAGACTGGACGCCGTGTCGGATGACAACCAAATACAAGTCGTGGTTATTTAACAGAGAACTTTAGCAGCACTTTACTTCACAGACGCTTATTTCCTCAGCATTCAAATAGCCTCCACACTGAACCCTAGGGATGACACTAAGAAGTGTTGCTTGGAAAGGAGAATGTGCATCTACATATCAAACCCGCTATTGTCGTGATTCGGGTTGGGTGGGGAAGTATTTGGTGATATGTGACCAACACCTGTTTTCTTTCCCTTTTGAAGAGACTGTGCCTCTGACACCACTAAAGAGAGATGTTAATGTTGGATAATAAGCCAAGAATCTCATAACACTGTCATCTCTTGTTTTAAAGGTGGGATGGGGGTTGTTTCAAACTGTAAGAGAATTCCTGACCTGTCCACCTAAAAATGTATGAAATCAGTTCAATAAAATGTGAACTTGAGATTTATCTGCCCTGCTTTTTTACTGCTTACTGCTTTTCTTTTGTACAGTTTATTAAAACAGTTCTGCTTGATATTAACAGAACATATGACTGAAATGTTACATTATAATTTTTTTTGATCAAGTAATTATAAAAAATGAGGTAAATGTTAGGTAGTTAACCCATTTTTTGTGTATGTGTTCTGAATGAGTCATTGAATCATTCAACTCTTTCACGATCAAAACAAGTATATAATCTCCAGAAATGTACGGGTTTTGCTTTCATCAAGGTATAAAATAAATATAAGAAAACAACCCACCTTATTTTTCAACGCGGAAGTAAGCCGTTTTCAGTGAATTGCTAGACTTCCGGTTCGTTAGCCTCGTAGGAGAAGAAACAGTAAAACTGTTTGCACTACAAACCAGTGTGTTCTTAATAAAATAATATGTTAAAATAATATAAGATACAGCAGTTTACAATATCAATCAGCAAAACAAGCTGTTTTGTACAGCTAAAAATAGCTGGAAGCAAATGACAGGGAAGTCGGACCTATTTACAAATGGCCGCGCACATTCTTACCGGAAAAATAAGGTACATATATACCTTATACATTTCATACTATATACGTTTCGAGTGCCAGCAATGTCCTTATGGTATTGTATTTGAGTAGTTTTTTAAATATGACTCTTTCAGTGCCGCTCAGGCTTCACACTCCTGTTCACATTAAAGGGGGCGTATCGCTTAATAGATCCAACCAATGAAATACGCTTTCACAGGCCACACTCGAATCCTATTGGTTTGTGCCATCGTCAGTCATTGAAGTCAATATAGCTGTCAAACAAGAGACAGCCGTAAACAAAGAGAACGACTCATTTTCTTAAAAGATTCATTCGATAACCCAAATTCGTTCGTAGGCACCAATAGTTCCAGCCCATCCTGTGTTTTACCGAGGTGTGGTTAATTTTAATCCCGCCTCATTTTTGAAGGGTGTAAACCGACGGGAACTACACGAGTCACAAATCCAGGAAAAGAACGTTTCGTTTTGACCACCCTGAAGTCCTGAAAAGCTGTTCTTGTTACTTCAAGAGCAATGGCGGAATTTGTTAAAGCGCAGATTAAGGGTGATAAAGTAGTTGTGTTTTTGAAGCCGTCCTGTCCTTACTGCATACTCGCCAAGGATGTTTTATCAAAGTATAAATTCAAAAGTGGACACTTGGAGTGGATTGACCTTAGCGGACGCAGTGACATGGGCGAAATACAAGACTATCTGCAACAGATTACAGGCGCTCGCACCGTGAGTAACTATTACTCTTATATAATAATGTATTATATATGATTACATTTTTCTTATATTAGGCCAGACCGTCAGTCGTTACGTCACTCGGCCACAGTTACGTTGATTCTAAATATAGAGTTTAAAATGCAGCTAAATGTATGAATTTAAAACTAAACGTTTTTTTTCTTCCTCTAAGTTGATTTTAAGTAGTTTGTTTTTATGGTGGCAAATATGACGAGTTTGTTTTTACCCGCTTAGTCACACGTATTCGTGAGTCACTAATTGCTTGACCAGCAGCTTTGACCCTGCCCATTGCAAATGTTTAGTCATATGCTTTATTCATTTGCCATGAAATTTTATCACACTTATATACATCCATATATTCTCCATGTATTCTTTGCAGGTTCCTCGAGTCTTCATAGGGGAAAAGTGTATTGGAGGAGGAACTGATGTTGAGGGTCTGGACCGTTCTGGAAAACTGGAAGGCATGTTGCAGGCAATCGGATCTTTGCAGTGAAGGTATACCGAACAGTCCTTCTTTATAAAATATTTAAAACAATATATACAGCATTGTTTACACCTGTGGTTCTAAACTGATTTACCTTCAGGGCCCAGATTAGACAGTGGTCACAATATGAAAGCCCATTACCACCACTGAATAGAAAAAAAAAATGATTATTGTGACTTTCTGTCTCACAATTCTGACTTTTTTCTCAGAATTGCTTGATGCAAACTTTTTTTTCTTAGAATTGTGAGATATAAACTCACAATTTTTGACTTTTCTCAGAATTGAGATAGACTCACAATTGCAAGTTATAAAGTCCGGTTTTGAGGGTGAAAAAAGACTATGTTCTCAGAATTTGTCACAGTAAGTGACCCTTTATTTCTCAGAATTGTGACTTTATTTCTTAGAACTGCTAGTTTATATCTCACAATTCTGAGAAAAAAGTCAGAATTGGGAGTGTGATTCTCAAGTGCGCAAGTATCGCAAGTGCAAGAGTTTAGGCCTAATATCATCATCATCATCAATTCTGATTTAAATTCTCACAACTGCAAGTTTGTATCTCACAATTCTGACTTAACTCGCAAGTGTGAGTTTAGGCCTGTATCATGCATCATATTTATATCTCACAATTCTGAGAAAAAAGTCAGAATTGCGAGATGTAGACTCGCAATTGTAAGGAAAAAAAACAGAATTGTGAGATAAAAAGTCGCACTTAACTTAAAAAAAAAAAAATAAAATGATTATTCAGTTGCTTCCATACCACCATCCTAAAAATGTGTATTGTACTCAAAAATATCCATTAAATGTTTTTTAAAAACGGATTTTCTCTCAGCCACCAGTAGTTTTTTTTCAGTAGTTTTCATTTTATTTTAATTATTTGTCACTTTTATTAGCTTTTGGCAACTAGATGGAATAAAACAATTAGTTTTTTTTTTTTTTTTTTTTTTATTTTATATTATTTTAACGTTTATTTTATTTCAGGTAACACACTTTTAGTTAACTATAATAACCCTGTCTGGCTCATGTTGTTTGTTACCCTACATAGTTTTCATCTACAGTATCATTGCTGTTCCCACTATCAGTGACTGTATTAGAAAAGACCTGTGACCCATTTTTGGGTCACGACCTAACCGTTAAGAACCGCAGGTTTAGATTTAAGTCAAAGACTCTCAAAGCAAACATGCATCATGATGCAATCTGCTCGACCTTTCATTTTCAGTGAAATGAATTATCTCTGAGTTTTAACATCTTTTACATTACTTAGCTGATTGGACTGCCAAAGGTACACACAAAATTAGATAAAAACGCAAAATATGCAACCTTTTTTTGGTTACAATCATATTTACAAGTTGATGCCCATAAAAATGTTAAAAATGTAATGAAATACTAGCTTACTGTTCAGTTTATGTGAAAAACTAAAACAAAACCAGTCATAAGGGTCAGTTTTATGAAATTGAGATTTATACATCATCTGAAAACTGAATAAATAAGTTTCTATTGATGTATGGTTTGTTAGGATAGGACAATATTTGGCCAAGATACAAAATCTGGAATCTGATAAAAAAAAAAAATCAAGATATTAAGAAAATTGCCTTTAAGTTTGTCCAAATGAAGTTCTTAGCAATGTATATAACTAATCAAAAATTGAATTTTGATATATTTATGGTAGAAAATTTACAAAATATCCTTATGATCTTTACTTAAAGCAGAAGTCCACTTCCAAAACAAAGATTCACATATAATGTACTCACCCCCTTATCATCAAAGATGTTCATGTCTTTCTTTCTTCAGTCGTAAAGAAATTATGTTTTTCGAGGAAACATTTCAGGATTTTTCTCCATATAATGGACTGCTATGGTGCTTCAATTTTTAACTTCCAAATTGCAGTTTAAATGCGGCTTCAAACGATCCCAAATGCACTTGTAAACGATCCCAGCTGAAGAAGAAGGGTCTTATCTAGCGAAACGATCAGTTATTTTCATTTAAAAAATATAATTTAAATACTTTTTATTCTCAAAGGCTCGTCTTGCCTTGCTCTTCTTGAACTATGTGTATTCTGGCTCAAGACAGTTAGGGTATGTCGAAAAACTCCAATCGTTTTTCTCCCTCAACTTCAAAAATCATTTCAAAATCATCCTACATTGCTGCAGAAGTACCGACCCAGTCTTTGCAAAGTAAACATGCAGAGAACGTCAAACACCCTTAATGAAAAAGGTAGAAAACAGCGATATAGGGCGATTTTGAAGTTGAGGGAGAACATGAGAAGGGAGTTTTTTGACATACCCTAACTGTCATGAACCAGAAAAAAAAAACAGTCCAGGCAGAGTAAGACAAGACGAGCATTTGACATTAAAAAAGTATATAAATTGTATTATTTTTATGAAAATAACCGATCGTTACGCTAGATAAGACCCTTCTTGTCCGGCTGGGATCGTTTATAACCGCTTTTGGGATCGTTTGAAGCCGCATTTAAACTGCATTTTGGAAGTTCAAACTCTGGACACCATATCAGTCCATTATATGGACAAAAAACAATTTCTTTATGACTGAAGGAAGGGGGTGAGTACATTATCTGTAAATCTTTGTTTTGGAAGTGGACTTCTTTAATATCCTAAGGATTTTTGGCATAAAATAAAAATAATAATAATTTTTACGATAATTTTGATCCACACAATGTATTGTTGGATATTGCTACACATATACCCATGTATATAAACAGCAGGCATTATGCAATGATAAATGTTTCAAACAAGAGTATGCTACTTTGTATGGTTAAGATTAAAGTCACAGACTCTCAGAACATACAAGCATCCTTCTAAAATGTCTTTATTCAGCATGAGATGAGGGTCAACATAACTGGACTAGACTAAAGACAGCCGGAATCGGCTCTACGTCGACCATACCAACTGCACTAAGAGGCGATCCACATGCTGGATGCGTACTTTGTACGTTATTAGTTGAAATAAAAATCTCAGATGTACATGTTACAAAAATAGTTGCATCAAATTCAAATTAATCTCATGGGGGAACAAAAATAAATATTTGAAATTTATTCAAGTCATATTGCCGGAGTAACCACTGAATTCAGAAACAAAGAAATCGCACCATGACCATGAGAGTGACATATCAGTCTCTAAAGAGAGTATAAGATCGACCCTACCCTGTTTAATACTTTGGGATTAATCCATCGCAGAGGAAGTTTATTGCACCAATCAGGCGTAATTGTTCATACAGAAGATATAGTATTATCCACATTGACGCACAGGATCCACTGTAAGTCCAGGGAGAATTCACAGCTGTCTGCTTTATATCACAGGGTCAGAGGTCAAAGTTCGTGTGAATACAGTACATCCCCACCGTCAACCCAGGAGTCAAACAAAAGTCTCTTTCATCCTGTATTTAAATAAATCTCCAATTTGCATTCTCTGTTTTTCGCCCTCCCTTCCGGTCTGCAGGGCGTCCAGAAGGGGTCACATGATGCTGCAGCGAGACTTGCGGATCTGCCGTCTGCGTTGCTGGTACTCGCTGAGCTCCTGCAGATAACCTCTGGAGGGCCAGCGCAGTCGTTCCACCTGCTCGCGCTCCTCATCTATCAAAAAAAAAGCATCACGGGACTCAAAAAATATAGTTACAGCATTCCCTCCTGCTGAATGCCAATGATATCCGTCCAGAAGATTTCTCTTTATCTTGTTTTTCTGTCTGAAAATAATGTAATGTGTTTTTCATTGAGTGTATAAAAACAATGCATGAAGAAATATGAAGTTAAAAAACCTGAAGGAAGCTTGATGAAAAATACAATCTTTTCCTATCCTAGTTTGCCTGTTCCATTTATTGACTCACAAATGCACAATTCATGAGGTGACACTTTTTTATTTACTCTCCCAGTGCGTGCACAAGGGCAGGACGTGCTAATTAGGTGTGATGATGATTCATTCGTTTCAAAAGTGACCTTACAGTTGCTCTCAGTGTTTCCTAATAAAGCTTTGACAGAAGCCGGTAGTGATTTGCATGGGCTTGTGTGCAGCACCAGCTGTTACAAGTGCTCTCAGGGCGTTGGGAACTGGCTTTTGTCACAGTTAGAGATGATCGTGTGTTCTAATGCGCTTGAACATCCTTTCCAGGTGGTAAAGCGGATGGCTCACCTGATAGCTCCAGGAAGTCAGGCTTGTGGCTGAAGATCAGGTAGTTATTGGCAATGAAATGGAGGAGCCAGACGTACAGCTGGTCAGCGTTGTGACACTGTAATGAGAGGTAGAGAGTTAGCATGAGATCAGATAGAATGTTAGAGACGTTGGAAATGTCACAAATTTTTGGGATAGCATACTACTGTACGTATACAATTTTTTTTGTATGAAAATTTGTGGTATGCTAGAAAAACCCTATGACTTAATACAGTTGATCACACGTGTAGTATACAGTGTTGTTATTGTTAAAGGGATAGTTCACCCAAAAATGAAAATTCTGTCATTAATTACTCAAATTAATTACGCAAATTCAGTCTCTGCCAGAAGATGGCGCTTATGGAATAATGATACAGCGTTTCCCTGGTTACCACTGTAAACAAAACAGCGGCGTGATTATGAACGCAACTTTAAATGCATTATACAGAGGTAAATGAAAAGAAAACGCCATCTAAACCTTTCTTTAAATAGTCCGTTTTCCTCAGAGATACATTCATATAAACCCCGTTTCAATATTTAGAATATTATTTGCAATATTTCGTGCATTGTGAACTGTGATTTTGCTCTGCCTGCTAACATTACAG
Organism: Cirrhinus mrigala; assembly: GCA_036247105.1. Lineage (NCBI taxonomy): Eukaryota > Metazoa > Chordata > Actinopteri > Cypriniformes > Cyprinidae > Cirrhinus > Cirrhinus mrigala. The sequence continues at coordinate 24,289,618 of CM070027.1, read as the reverse complement.
TATTTTTTTCCTTTTTGCGTTCGTCTTCAGCGTCTCTGGCCTCTGTTAACGGATGTTTAAAGAGTTCGTACTATTTCCACACACATGACATTTTGAAAAATATTGCATGCAGTTTGTGTTCAAGCCCGGAACAGAGATCGTTTGAAATATGTCCTGTCAATCGGTGCTCTGTACTCTACTGTATAAATTAAATATAGATCTGTCCGTCAGAGACACGTCTCTCTATGATCACTTGAAATTTCAAATGAATAAGACTTAAAAACACGAGCAAATGATAAACTTTCGTGACGACGCAGCAGTAACAGATTCGTCAACTGTCCCAAAGGGCTTTCACGCTGGCCCCGGGCCATCGGGCACTCCATATTGTCGAGCCCTGTATGGTGCTTCTGATTCAGGAACTGGCGTCACATGGACTATTTTATCGATGTCAAAGCTCTCGGTTTTCTTAAAAAATATCTTAATTTGTGTTTTGAAGATGATTGAAGGTCTTACGGGCAGTGTTGGGGGTAATGCATTACAAGTGTGAGTTACTTAATCAGATTACTTTTTTCAAGTAACTAGTAAAGTAATGCATTACTTTTTAATTTAATTTTAAATAAGAAAATATCTGAGTTACTTTTTAAAATAAGTAACGGCAGTTACTTCTTTTTCTTTTTTACCATTTATTGATTGATAGCTCTCCTGTCCCCATGTTGAGAGTAAGATGTTACTTTAATTCTATAATAAATGTGAACATGCATTAATTCATCTCAATCACAAAAAACAGGTTCAGTATTTCTCAAAATGAATAAAAGCAGGGAAATGCAACTCAGAATATGATGCAAACCTGCAATAATTAAATAGGTGACATTATACAAATATCCTTTATGTATTTAATCCTATTTTATTAACCAGTTTGATGATTAATTTATTCAATGATTAATTCGATTATCCAATCCAACCCTACTAATAACCAAAAATTACTAAAGATAAACTAACATTTGTTCTTCTTTATGTTTTATTGCTGAAGAGTGTTGAACTTTCTTCTTCTGCATACAGACTGAATTCTGCTGTACAGACGTGAATTTACTTTTCCTTCAGCTTAAGGCTTTTGTTGTGAAAGAGTTTTTATATTAAATAAAACTTTTTGTTAAAAACAAACAAGCAAGCCCTGCCCAGATTTTAAAAGTAACGCAGAAGTAATGTAACACATTACTTTCCACATAAATGTAATTAGTTACTTTTTTATGGAGCAACGCAATATTGTAATGCATTACTTTCAAAAGTAGCTTATCCCAACACTGCTTACAGGTTTGGAATGACATGAGGGTGAGTAATTAATGACGTCATTTTCATTTTTGGGTGAACTATCCCTTTAACTAATTAAAAAAATAATATTCGGTAATTAAAAAATGCATAAATAATACATGAAAGACTTAAACGAAAATTAGAAATTGCATTGGCAATTGCCTGAAATAGCTAAGTTTAAGCAGAAGTACTAAAATTACTATAACTAAAACTGAAATAAAAATAAATTAAAGTTAAATACATAAGCAATATGGGGGGGGGGGGGCCACAAAAGCACATAAAAATGCCCCCCCCCCCCAATATTTACTAAAACCTAAACTAAAATAAATGTTAAATATATATTTAAAAATACAGTAACCATAAATAAATAATACTAAAATAATAATTATTGACAATACTTTTTATTTTTTTAATTATTAACAATAATCTTTAATTTTCTATTAATCAAAGAATCCTGAAAAACAGTTTCCACAAAAATATTAAGCTGTTTTCAACACTGATAATAATACAAAATGTTTTTTTTTTTTTTTTATACATCATGGCATCAAATCATTTTGAAGGATCATGTGATATGAAGACTGGAGTAATGATGCTGAAAAATCAGCTTGGCCATCAAAAGAATATTTTGAAATGTATTAAGAAAACAGTTATTTTAAATTGTAATTATATTTCACAATATTCCTATAATATTTGCATTGGTCAGCATGAGGCCTTTTTTAAAAAAAACATTAAAAATCTTTACCAACCCCAAATGTTTGAACAGCAGTGTATATGTAAGGGTTAATGCATGTGCATTAAATGATTTTAACGCACGACATGGAGGCCTCCGCTAAGTGCATTAAAATCGTTATATGCAAAGCTAGCCATGCATTAGCCCGTTTATACCATCATTTGCCTGCATAGAAAATTTAAAGCTGTTAATGATGTTTGCAGCGCAATATTTGACCAGATGGGTAAATATGACTTCAGTTATGGCTCGTTAGCGACACAGAGATGAAACAGTGCGGTAAGATCTTACAGCAGACTTACAGGAAAAATAAGGTGGATAGAACTGTAAAAACTCACCTTTGCTCTCCTCAGTAAGCGAATCACGCTGATGCCCGTAGACGCTAGCTCTCGACTGGGCATGCTCTGAAGATACGCGCAGACGCACACCTCACACAGGTGCTGCAGCCGTTTCACCTGGTACATCTCTGCGCAGACGAGCACGGCCATGGCCTGCAGCACACTGGCTGAACACACAGACACACAGAACTGTCAGTCACCTCCTGTTTCCCTCTCCATCAGCCTGAGTTCATATTCACCCACTGTCAATCAAGGTCAGTCTTTATTTGCATCTTTTCTCTCAACAGTGTTGTTTAATGTCCTTGATATGAACGGGAAAGCATCCATCACATTGATTGACGGATTGAGTGAAGCAATCTGACATAGTAAACCTTCCTTCATTGTTTAATGATAAATACGACTTGAAGCACCACATGTCATTGTGACTGAAACATCTGGATTAGATTGAGCTATGCAGTGAATATAAAAGGCCATTGTTAGACACAACATACATAAGAACCCCTTCATTCTCACTTCATATTGTAAATATTAATATTATTACCTAATAAGAATTAAAATTAAATTAAATTAAATTAAATTAAATTAAAATTAACTTATACTACCATTTTAAAGTTTGGAGTCAGTAAGATTTTTTTTTTTTAGATGTATAAGGATCAAAAGCAAGCAAGTACAAAATATTTATATTTTAAATAAATGCTCTTCTTTTGAATTTTCTATTGTAATCCTGCAAAAATTAAAAAAAAAAAAATAATAAAATAAAAATCACAGTTTTCACAAGAATTTTAAAAAGCACAACTGTTTTCAACAATGATGATGAAAATTCAGCTTTGTATCACAGGAATAAATTACATTTTAAAATATAATAAAATAGAAATCAGTTATCTTAAATTTTAATAATATTTCAAATTATTACTGTTTTTTTTTTTTTTTTTTTTCCAAATAATACAGCTTTGGTGAGGACTTTTTTCAAAAACATTTACAAAATCTTACCGAGCCCAAACTTTTTAACAGTTGTGTAAGTTTTCAATAAAACACTATTTTTCACAGTCAAAAGTTTGTAAGATTTCAGTCAACAGTAAGATTTCTAACATTTTTTAAATAAGTCTCTTCTGCTCACCAAGCCTGTATTTATTTGATCCAAAGTACAGCAAAAACAGTACAATTTTGAAATATTTTCACTATTTAAAATAACTGTTTTCTATTTGAATATATTTTAACATGTAATATATTCCTGTGATCAAAGCTACATTTTCAGCATCATTACTCCAGTCTTCAGTGTCACATGATCCTTCAGAAATTATATGTTGATTTGCTGTTTAAAAAACATTTATTATTATCATTATTATTATCAATATTTAAAACAGTTGAGTACATTTTTTCAGGATTATTTGATGAATAAAAAGATCCAAAGATCCATTTATCTGAAATAAAAAGCTTTTTTTGTGACATTATACTCTATACCATTCAAAAGCTTGGAGTCAGTATAACTGTTTATGAAAAAACTATAGAAATTAATACTTTTATTTAGCAAAAGTGCTTTAAATTGATCAAATGTGATGATAAAGACATTTATAATGTTACAGAAGATTTCTAATTCAGATAAATGCTGTTCTTCTGACATTTATATTCATCAAAGAAACCTGAAAAATTTCTACTCAGATGTTTTCAACATATAATAATATATAATATAATAATAATATTATAATAATAATTATAATAAATGTTTTTTGAGCAGCAAATCAAAATATTAGAATGATTTCTGAAGGATCATGTTACTGGAGTAATGATGCTAAAAATTCAGCTTTGAAATCACAGGAAGAATATTTTAAAATATATTCAAATAGAGTTATTTTATATAGTAAAAATATTTTTGCTGTATTTTGGATCAGATTCTGTCTTGGTGAGCAGAAGAGACTTCTTTAAAAAAAATCCTACTGTTCAAAAACTAATTACAACTGATAGTGTATAACTAGGAAATCAGGTCAGGTCAATGCAAATCCATGGAAAATTTTCAGGTGAGATGTGTCTATTAGTTCTTTCTAATGCATCATTTGATTCACAGACATGGATAATTCTCTTATAACTTGTTGCTAGGTTAAGTCATATAATGAATCATATAGTATATTCTAGCACAGATGAAACACTTCATTGACAAATCAGCATCCAGGACCTAACATATCTACTCTATATAAGGAATTTAAAGGGATAATTCACCAAAAAAGGAAAACTCTGTCATCAATTCCTCATCTTCATGCTGTTCCAAAAAGAAAAACAGATTGTCAATACCCCTGCTTTAAAAGCCTCTCACCTGGACAGCAGGTGTCAGTGTAGAGGTACTCCAGAAAAGCTAGAAAGGTATCAGATGAGACTCCGTGGATTGGCACCACGCGACTTCGTGCCTCTGCGTACTTCCCGCTAAACATGGCAGCCATAACATCGCAGCGGGCCACAAGCACGGCTCTGTGCGCTGGCAGCACGCTTCCTGAAAGCAGACGCACAGCTGACCTCTTAAAACACACTTACACCCATGGGGTCAAGCATTACAGAGGAGCTCTGACTCAAACACAAGCCCTTCCCTTGTACTCTCCAACTTTGAGCGCACTGAATCAATGCACCATTGTGTGCGCCCGTGTGTGTACATGTTCATGCACATGCAGGGTTAGCATTGACTCTTGCCTTGCACCATGAAGATGACATCAGAGTATAAAGGGGAATTGAAGAGGCTTCCCAGTGTCAAAGGACCTTGTTGAGAGCGGGGAGTGGGTGCGTCCCTGGAGGCCTGCAACCAGAACGAATCGACACTGCAGTGCACAATCTGAGGCGATGAATACTGAGAAATTAGGTCAGCCATGCAAATCATTAGAAAAAGCTTTGCGCAGTTCAGTTCTATAGTCTTTGATAATGATACCTTTTCTCTCCCAACAAACGAGCGTATCCTGTCCATCAGCTGGGCTATGGCCAAAGGGTTCTTCAGTTTTTCAGCAATGGCTTCCTCCAGGTATTCCCATTCCCAAGCCCCTGCAAAAAAATAAATAAAAATACACATAACTGACAGGCACTGACCGATGAATGCATACTGCTCGCACATGCATTAACTGGATGACCGTGGAGTAAATCTCGACCTTTTACACTGGCTGCTCAGATCTGCTGGAGTTTAACCAACAGTTCAACCTCCAATGGAGTTCACTTCCAGAACAAAAATTTACGGAGAATTTACTCACCCCCTTGTCATCCAAGATGTTCATGTCTTTCTTTCTGCAGTCGTAAAGAAATTAGATTTTTTGAGGAAAACATTTCAGGATTTCTCTCCATATAGTGGACTTCTACAGTGCCTGCAAGATTAAACTTCCAAAATGCAGTTTAAATGCAGCTTCAAAGGACTCTAATCAATCCCAGATGAGAAAGAAGCGTCTTATCTAGTGAAATGAATCAGTTATTTTCTAAAAAAAAATTGACAATTTATATACTTTTTAACCTCAAATGCACGTCTTGTCTAGCTCTGCGTGAACTCTTAGGGTCGAAAAACTCCCATCTCATTTTCTTCTCCAACTTCAAAATCATCCTACATCGCTGTTTTACCTTTTTTTAAATTTGATCTTTGCACGTTCACTTTGTAAACAAAGTGAACGTGCAAAGGGTCGGTACTTCTGCAGCAATGTAGGACGATTTTGAAGTTGGAGGAGAAAAAAAGATAAGAGGTTTTTCAGCCTACCCTAACTGTCTTGGACCCGAATACACAGAGTTCACGCAGAGTTAGACAAGACAAGCATTTGAGGTTAAAAAGTATATAAATTGTCAATTCTTTTTAGAAAATAACTGATCATTTCACTAGATAAGACCCTTCTTCCTCATCTGGGATCAATTACAGTCTTTTGAAGCTGCATTTAAACTGCATTTTGGAAATTCAAACCCAGAGGCACCAAAAAAGTCATAAACATAATTTCTTTAGGACTGAAGAAAGAAAGACATGACAAAATCCACATCATTTTATACATATTTTGGACTATGGAGGGCGCCATTTTTTTCGATGACGTGAAATGATTGCACTTGATCAGCTACTGGGACTAACTGTTGCAATTTTTACCACAACACAATTTGGAAAATAAAATACCGACAGGATGCCACATTGTGTGGCTTTTGGTTGTATTTTCAGTGGAAGGGCAACAAGAGAAGCGATGTAAGTCTTCACTGCTTTCCTAGTGATAAGAAGAGGAAAAAAAAAATGGGAAGATGCCTGTGGATGAATAAAACTTCCTAAAGACCCGCGTCTTTGTTCTCTCCACTTCAGCCCTGATGCCCTTGAGGCTTTTAGTAGACCACAACTACTGAAAGAGCTTACAAATGGCAGAGACAAGAAATGCTAGATGCCATCCTGGCAGGATGCAAACATGTCGACGCTTGTCATGCCGCAGCCACTGAAGGAGTTTCTCAGCACCGATTTCACTCGATATCACAGAGTGCTACCATTTCACATCAACGAAGTAATGTTTCATGTTTTTTTTTTACTAAATATTTCAGTAAAAGACATCATTTACTTTATATTAAGGCATACAAGTCAATACCCGGGGTTCAAATTGATGCCACAGAAGAACCATTCTGGGCAGGGTTGCCAGGCTTTCACAACAAACCCCCCCCTAACTGCTACTCAAAACTAGCCCAAAACTAGCCCAATCACATTTCAAGCTGGGGTCCCCCATTAAAAATCGCATTCCGGGGGATTGGCGGGGGTTCCCCTGGTAAATTTCAGGGGCTAGATATGATGTCAATGGAGTCACTTCACCCTGTGGACATAAAAAACAACTAGTGTTAAAGTAGCCCAATTCCGTGGGAAAACCGCAGACTTGGCAACACTGATTCTGGGTTCCAAGAACCTTTCAGTGAACAGTTCTTAAAAGAACCAGAAGAACATTTAAAAAAGAACATTTTAAAAATCTAAAGAACTTTATGTGGAATTTTAAAGGTTCTTCATAGAACCATAAATGCCAATAAAGTTGCAACAGTTGCAACTTTAAAGAGATAGTTCACCCAAAAAGGAAAATTCTGTCATTAATTACTCACTCTAATGTCGTTCCTAACCTGTAAGAACTTCGTTCATCTTCAAAACAAATTAAGATATTTTTGCTGAAATCCGAGAACTTTCGGACCCTGCATAGACAGCAACGCAACTTCAAGGCCAAGAAAGGTAGTAAGGACATTGTTAAAATAGTCCATGTGAAATTATTGAATAAAGTATTATTTTAGTTTTCTTTGCGCACAAAAAGTATTCTCGTAGCTTCATAAAATTAAGGTTGAACCACTGGTGTCACATGGACTATTTTAACAATATCCGTACTACCTTTCTGGGCCTTGAATGTGTTAGTTGCGTTGCTGTCTATGCAGGGTCAGAAAGCTCACGGGTTTCATCAAAAATACCTTAATTTGTTTTCTGAAGATGAACGAAGGTCTTACAGGTTTGGATTGACATAAAGGTGAGTAATTAATGACAGAATTAAATTTTTGGGTGAACTATCCCTTTAAAAACAAGGTTGTCTGAGATTTTTCTCAGCTTACTTTTCTCCATTAACTACACCAGGATACAAAACCCACAAATAAGGAGGCAGAACAGCTGTTTTCCACCAGAATCAAGTATTCTTGGTGACAGCTAAGAAAACAAAAACCAATATTTATCTGGTGTTATTTCATAGTAAAGATAGTTTCCGCTGTTCTGTCACATAAAAATGATCATTCGTCACAGCTGAGTTGATTCAATATTAACTCGGCCTCATTCATAAATCTGTCTAGACACAAACCGAGCGGGATTTGATCCACAAGAAACCACGCACAATGAGTTTCCGTGCATCATTTCCGTTAATGTAACGACCGCCCTTGGTTCATCGGGGGAAAATGGCCTCTTGAAAAATCACACTATATATCAGCAGCAGGGTGAGATGATCTCATCAGTATGGGCATCACCTTCTAACCTTCTGAGCATGGTCTCACTCTGATAAATGAGTCTATAATATCCATTCCTGTTTCCTGGACTGTTAAAGCTCCGTCTGAACACCTGATTGAGATGCATGTCCATCCCTCCAGCCTCCATTTTGCATCGGAGGTCCCAAAGAATGGGGAACGGGAGGTAATATCCCCGGCTTGTGAGGAATGTTGTGGCGGGCTAATACAAGCATAGAATGACAATTGTGAACTTGGGTGAAAGTCACGGAAACATGTCCAGGATACACTTCACTCCAAAATCATTGTACTGTTTGTATTAAAAGGATAGTTCACACAAAAATGACAATTCTGTCATTAATTACTCACCCTCATGTCGTTCCAAACCCGTAAGACCTTCGTTTATCTTCAGAACACAAATTAAGATATTTTTGATTAAATCTGACCCTGCATAGACAGCAACGCAACTACCACATTCAATGCCCAGAAAGGTTGTAAGGACATTGTTAAAATAGTCCATCAGTGGTTCAACTGTAATTTTATGAAGCTAAGAGAACACTTTTTGCTGCGCAAAAATAACTAACAACTTTATTCAATAATTCTTCTCCTCCTCATCAGCCTTGCGCCATTTTGGAAAGTCTTACAGGTTCGGAACATCATGAGGGTGAGAAATTAATGACAGAATTTTCATTTTTGAGTGAACTATCCCTTTAAGATAATACTCTGTGACTTTATTTTCATGACAAAAGTGACTATCCCTGATTAAAAAGCATTAAACTTACTATTAAAAGTATTTGTTAGGCCTACAAAAGCTGTTCCATTTTACATGGAGCACATTGTCTCATGACAGCTGCTATGCTGAGATCATATGGCCATCTGAATACTACTTGCTTTATTTTTGTAACCCCCTTAAATAGCTCACAGAACAAATTAAACATTGCATTTACAACAGCTTGCTACTTTAACACCACTAGGTGTCGGTATTCTTGTTTGCAATTATTGTCTTGTGTGGTTTGCAATATATAAACCAATATAAACAAAAATATGAGTGCAATCCCCATTACCGTAATGCCTCTGGACTGTAAATTAATATACGATTCATTTTAAATAAGTATAAAATATAGGCAGTTTAACAAATACTATGATAAAATATACACAATTTGCATTTATGTTATACCATAAGAAGAATTTCTTAGGAAAATACTTAATTGCCGTAAAAATAATGTCACGATGCAAAAATATCTTAATGGTCCAAAAACAGTCAACCTTTCATTTAAATTTAACTTTTACTTTTTTGAAAATAGGCTCATTTTCCAACTCCCCTAGAGTTAAACAGTTGAGTTTTACCGTTTTTGAATCCATTCAGCCGATCTCTGGGTCTGGCGGTAGCATAGATCATTGAATCTGATTAGACTGACAAAAATGACCATATATAATGACGATATTTTTTCCTATTTAAAACTTGACTCTTCTGTAGTTACATCGTGTACTAAGACTGACGGAAAATGAAAAGTTGCGATTTTCTAGGCGGATATGGCTAGGAACTATACTCTCATTCTGGCGTAATAATCAAGGAATTTTGCTGCCGTACCATGGGTGCAGCAGGCGCAGCGCCTGAAAGTGACCGGCAAGTCACAAGTTTGTGTAGATGCAGAGTTGCAGCTGGCAAAGTTGACGGTTGCGTAATATCATTGCGCCTGCTGCACCCATGGTACGGCAGCAAAGTTCCTTGATTATTACGTCAAAATGAGAGTATAGTTCCTAGCAATATCAGCCTAGAAAATCGCTACTTTTAATTGTTCATCTGTCTTTGGTCATTTTTGAGCGAGATGCTAACGGTCTAATCGGATTCAATGATGTATGCATGTATGCTAAGCTATGCTAAAAGACCTGGAGATCGGCTGAATGGATTCGAAAATGGTAAAACTCAACTGTTTAACTCTAGGGGAGTTGGAAAATGAGCCTATTTTCAAAAAAAGTGGAGTGTTCCTTTAAGCAAGACATTATTTTTCTTTTGATTTTAGGGGGAAAATGTTTGTTTATTGATTTTTTTGTGTTGTATTGTATTACAGTAAACATTTATTTATTTATTTGGGTAATAATTTATTTACTTACTTACTGTAATGAGAATTCAGGTGGAAAATGTAAATAATTGTATTAAATAATGTATACAATGCAAAAAAAAATCTTAATGGTCCAAAAACAGTCAACATTTTATTTAAGCAAAATGTATGTATGTATGTGTGTATGTATTTATTTATTTGCTTGCTTGGGGTGGGAAATGTACTTAATTCTCATGAAAATAATGCCACAGTGCAAAAAAAAAAAAAAAAAAAAAATTCTTAATGGTCCTAAAACATTCAACATTCTATTGTAGCAAAAATGTATTTATTTGTTTGTTTGTTTGTTTGTTTGTTTATTTGTAAAATCAAATTTATTTATTTACATACTTTCAGCAATGAGAATTTGGGAGAAATGTTATTCATTACAATAATGCCACAGTGCAAAAAACAAACAAACAAACAAACAAACAAAAACACTTTAACACTTTTAACATTTTATTTAGGTAAAATGTTTTTGTTTGTTTGTTTGTGAAATATAATTTATTTGTTTATTTATTTACTTACATTCAGTAATGACAATTTGGGAGGAAAATGTACTTAATTCTCATGAAAATAATCCCACAGGGCTAAATAAATAAATAAATAAATAACAACAACAACAACAACAACAACAACAACAACATTTAATGGTCCAAAAACAGTCAACAATTTATTTGAGCAAAACTTATGTATGCACGTATGTATGTATTTATTTATTTAAAATATAATTTATTTATTTATTAATTTATTCACTTACTGTCAGTAATGAGAATTTGGGAGGAAACGGTACTTAATTGTCATGAAAATAATGCCACAGTGCAAACAAAACAAAACAAAACAAAATTCTAATGGTCCAAAAACATAAAGCCCAAGTCAACATTTATTTAATTATTATTTAATTAATTTTTATTTATTTGTAAAATATTATTTTTTTATTTTTTTACTTTCCTACTTCTTACTTTTCTTAATGAGAATTTGGGAGGAAATGAAAATATTGCCACAGTGCAAAAAAAAAAAAAAAAAAAAAAAAAAAAAATCGTAATGGTCCAAAAACAAGCAAAATGTATTTATTTGTTTGGTTGTTTGTTGTTTGTAAAATATAATATATTTATTTACTTACTTACTTTCAGTAATGAGAATTTGGGGAACAAATGTACTAAATTGTCATGAAAATAATGGCACAAAGCAAAAAAATCTTTATGCCATAAAAATAGTAAATATTTTATTTTAGCAAAACTAATAATAATAAAATAATAATAATTATTATTATTTTTTTTTTTTGATTTCGAGGTAAACATGACGTGACATGTTACTGAGAGGTTTTCTGAGATTCTGCACTATATAACCATAAATTCAAAACGTTTTATAGAGGCACAAATATCGCACATCATGTCTTCTGGTTTCTCTCTCTTATTTTGCCTCATATGAATATACAGTCACACACACACACTTGAAAAGAAAAACAAGCACACACACACACACACACACACACACACACAGATCTCTGTCCTCCCAAGCATGGTAATCAGCCCCACAGCTCCAGGGTCTCATAGAGTGGAATGCCATCATACAGGCACGTGTAGAGAACCATAAATCAGCCAGGGCCTTCGACACAAACAAGCAGCCTCCAAACTAAAGCCATTTTAATTATGAAACAGTCCTATGAAAATCCGTCTTTTCAAACACAAAAGAAAACACAATTGCAGAGCTGAAGAGATAAGGCAGAGAATGGGAGAGAAAAATTTCAACCGTAACTCAATTGAGATGCCTAAACCAGCAGAACTGAGGAAGCATTTTCAAACTGTTTCCTTCAATAATGCTAATCTCGCTTCATATTTACGCTTGTGACAGGATTCTTCATAGAAAAAGAAATGCTGCCGGCACACCAGCAATAAAAGATGCTCTAGCTAGAGGAAATTTGCTCTTTTATAGCTCAAAAAAACTGAATTCTCAGTAAAAAAATAAACAATATAAAATAAAATCTATTTCATTTTTTTTATAAGAGTACTAGCATTTTATAGCTCAGGAGAATTAGGTTCTCAGTAAATAAAATATAAATAAATATTTAAAATATAAAAAATTGTTATATGATTATTAGCATCTGTTTCATGGCTTAACAGAATCAGGTTAAAATATATTTAAAATGTATTTAAAATATAATTTTTTTTTATTTTATTATTATTAGCATCTTTTTAATGGCTCAAGAGAATTAGGTTTTCAGTAAATAAAATAAATATTTAAGATGTATTTAAAATATAAAAAAATTGTTATATGATTATTAGCGACTTTTTCATGGCTGAAGAGAATTAGGTTCTCAGTAAAGAAAATAAACTAAAAATGAACATGAAAAAAAATTGATTTAACATATTACATTTTTACATGATTGTTATATTTTTTCATAGGTTATGGGAATTGGGTTCTCAGTAAATAAAATAAATATTAAAAATTGATTTAAAATATTTTTAAATGATTGTTAGTGTCTTTTTAATGTCATAGCTCAGGAGAATTAAGTTATCAGTGAATAAAATTACATTAGAAATGATATATATTTTTTTAAATGTATAAATAATATAAATATTTAAAATGTATCTTTTTACACAGCCCAAAAGAATGGGGCTCTCAGCAATTAAATATATATAAAAAATTATATTTAACATCTGTTGTAAATATTACAGTTGTTTTACATGATTATTAGCATCTTTTTTTTTCAAGAAAATCTGAAAAGCAGAAACCACTAAGTTACTAAGAAACTCATCTGTGATTTCTCTTTCTTATGGAAAGGAAAAGCCATAACTGTAAATATATTGTGCCCTTTATCCAACCGCAGTTGCTTTGAACAACATCAGCCGTAATAATGCAAGCAGTGCACGTTCTCTCTCACCTCTGTAAAGAAACATTAACGTCTCCCACAGGCATAAACAGAGCAGCGGGTCCTTCACAACCAGCCGTGAGAGATGTCCGGGAGGGTGTCCGTCTGCTCTGGGAAGATCATCTATGCCTCCATCCCAGGTGGACAAAAGTGAGTGTGGGCCGTCTCTATCCCTGCAGGTGCAGCGCGAAACGGGCCTTTCCCAGGCCTGCCGTCCCACCAGCAGCTGTCTGAAGTATGGGCTGACAGCACACAGAACGGACGCGTGCGCCCAGCCCAGCTCCTTCCCGGAGTCCCCAGCGTAGAACGCCACGTCTGCGAACTGAACACCGCGTTCGAGGAGCCACTGCAAGTCCTGAGAGAAGGTGGACTCCTCCACTCTCACCGGGGGAAGACGCGCTGAAAGACATATACAGGGATGTTATGAGACAGCTTTATTGCTCAGATGTTACTCTTTTATTGCTAAGGAAGTCTGAGGATGTTTCAATCAAGTATCAACTTCAGAGCTGAGATGTCTCCTTAAATATCTTAATATAGTCCAAATGTGAGACAACTGTTGACATGGTGTAAGAATACAGAGCTGTCAAATGAATAACGTGAAATGTGAGTTAAAATTGAAATCTTTGACTTTTGATTGCAGAATTAGTAATAACCAAAAATAATCAGGGACTGTAACGAGTCGGCTGCCTCCCCCTAATTATCATCGTCACCCCGTCTCTAATCACCGCCCTTCACCTGGCTCCCGACGGGGGTGGGCGTGTGGAAGAGGAGGGGCGCTGAAACAGCCAGGTCTGGCGGCGTGTGATGAAGCACACCTGACGTGAATGAAGCCTCATCACCGCCGCTGTTGAAATTCCGAGCGCGCCTCTCCTCGGGAGACCGGTCTCTTCCCCGTGCATGCATGCTGGTGTCCTCGTGGGTCCAGGAAGGGAGCGTTGAGGGCTCAAGTGCCGCGGAAGTGACGAGTTTCCAGACGTGAACCGCAACGGCTGCGGGCCAGGATGCCGGGCCGTTTAATCTCCAAGGTGGCCGAAGATGAAAGATGAAACCGCCGGCCCTCGCGCCGCGGACCTCACAAGGGAGCGCGTGCGGCCGCCGGACTCCGTCCCTTACCTTTCCCTTCTGAACATTCACGGCCCCTCCTTCACGGAACCCCCAGCACGACGAGGACACCAGGTCCCCTGTTTATTTTAAACACTTATTTCCCTTTTTGGACACTTTTATTTTATGTTTAATAAAAGCCTCTCCGAGGCCTGACGTCACGCCCACTGTATCTGTCGTTTGCTCGTCCCGCCACAGGGATGTAACGATATTATCAATACTGTGATATCGCGATAGCAAAACTGTCTTGATGTTATCACGTGAAGATATGAAAGTGTAGTTTTAATATATTTAAACTTCTTATTCTAACATAAAAGGTCTTTAAAGTTGTGTTTTGGGTTTTTAATGCGTTGACCCTGTATCTGTCAAACAAACTAAAAACGAAGGCGCAATATGGCTTAATCAAAGCAAAGCGCCACTTCATTCAGATGGTCAGCTTGTGATCCAGTGTTTTCCGCGCCTCAGAATGTCTTCGTTCTCAGTGAATGAATGCAGTGAATTCGTTTATTGCATGTACTGTGAGTTTAGTACCAGTTATGCTTTATTTTTTCGTGGCAGATGATTACAGCATTTCAATAGATTTGTAGTGACATGCGTTTTTCTCAGCCTGTTTTCACTGAAGCTGGTGTTTTTCGTCAAAATAAAAGCTTAAATGGATCACGTTATTGGGAAAGGTGATTGCAGAGATTCATAAAAAACTCACTTCTGCTGTAGGTGAAGCTGGATCACGAATGATTTGCGCGAACATAGACGCATTCCCTTCACAAACGTAATCCACTGCATCTTCAGTGGCTCAGATGTCGGGAGTAAATGACGACCACTATGTTCATTATTACATCCAGCAACACAACACCTCAATTGCTCAGTCTGAGATATTCTTGTCTATCTTACATCCCTGCTCCAGCATCGAAACAATGGAGGTTAGACTTTTACAGCTGATCTGAGGTAAGACGCTCATGTCAATCAACTATCGTGGGAGCGACCTCTGCTGGTGTGACGCCACACCGACAGGCATCTGAGAATAGCTTGATTTGCAAAAGGGGATTCAAGTTTTTATCTTGTAATTCTGACTTTATTTCTCACAGCTGCAAGTTTATATCCGCTATTCTGACTTTATAACTCACAATTCTGGGTTTATATCACAATTATAAGAAAAAAGTCAGAATTTCGAGATAAAAACTCAGTTACCTTTTTTTATTTTGCAAGTTTATATCTCGCTATTCTGATTTCATAATTTGCAACTGTGAGTTTATATCACGTGTTTCTGAGAAGAAAAAAAAAATAATTGTGAGTTTATATCCTGCTGTTCTGACTTTATAACTTGCAGTTGTGAGAAAAAAGTTAGAATTGCGAGATACAAATTCACATTTGCGAGGAAAAAAGTCAGAATTTTTATCTTGCAATTCTGACTTTATTTCTTGTAAATCTGACGTAATATTTTGTAATTCTGACCTTATTTTATAACTCACAATTGTGAGTTTATCACACAATTCTGAGGAAAAAAAAGTCACAGTTACCTTTTTTATTTACCAAGTTTATATCCTGCTATTCTGCCTTTATAACTCGCAATTGTGAGTATCACGGATTTCTGAAACAACAAGTCAGAATTGCAAGATATAAACTCACAATTGTGAGAAAAAAGTCAGAATTGCAAGCTACAAATCGCATTTGTGAGAAAACAAGTCAAAATTGCAAGTTTCAATTCTGACAAAAAAAGTTCACATTTGTGAGAAAAAAAGCATAATTGTGAGATTACATCTTGCAATTCTGACTTTATTTCTCACAATTCCGAGTTTATATCCCACTATTCTGACTTTATAACTCGCAATTGTGAGTTTATATCATGGATTTCTAAGAAAACAAGTCAGAATTGTGAGATATGAACTCACAATTGTGAGTTTATCACAATTCTGAGAAAAAAAGTCAGAATTGCGAGATAAAAGGTCACAGTTACCTTTTTTATTTTGCAAGTTTATATCCTGCTATTCTGGCCGTATAACTCGCAATTGTGAGTTTATATCATGGATTTCTGAGAAAACAAGTCAGAATTGCAAGATATAAACTCACAATTTCGAGAAAAAAGTCAAAATTGCAAGTTTCAGTTCTGACAAAAAAGTTCACATTTGTGACATTTCTGATAAATTTCATGCATCCTTGATATTAAAAAGATCTAATCTGTGATTATTGTTTCCTGTAGAGAATGTTAAAGAACCTCTGGAAGTACAAAAGGATGTGAGGGAGAGGAAGATAAAAGAAATAGGCAGGAGAAAAGGAGAGAAAAGGAGAAACAAGGTGAGCTAAGCAGAGGAGGATGATGGGTAAGGAATTTTTTAGTGTGAAGGAAACAAGGTGGAGAAAGAGAATGATGAGACAAGCAAAGCAGAGCGAGACGGGATGAGTAAGGGATACGGTAATAAGACGGGGAGCAACGAGAAAAGTGACGTGAAAGCAAATCCCAAACGAGGAGGATTATGGGAAGGCCACATTAAGACCAGGCGTTAAAAAGAAATAGAACAAGCACAACAAACAGATGTTGTTTATTCATCATGTCCGTATTATAAGCACATTTCTCATATATCACTGCTGTGCTTTATGCACTCCATAACCATTCATTTGAGGCCACACCAACGGTTTCCGAGCATTCAATACCCTTCATATTTTATAGGCTGTGCTCTATAAAAAGAGCCTAAGTGGTGCTGGAGCCACACCAACAAACTACAGAAAGCTTTGGCTTCTCATTCTAAGTGTCAGTGCTCATAGCAGTACTCATCTCGTGCAGAATCCTTCTAGCCTTCAGCAGACAATCCTTTTATCTAAATGGCAGATGAGTCCATTGACTCAGTTGCTGATGAATATTGCCATTTAGTGCATATTTTGCAGCCCGAGTGCTTTGCAGAGATTAAGATAAGATGCCCGGCAAATTGCAACTAATTATTACTGAGATTAGCCAAAATTAGACAGGTTTGAAATAGAAACGGGAAAAGTCGAAAGATGCGTGAGTATCTTTTTGGGAGGTCTCTTCAAAGACAAACACTAGACACATCATTTGCATGATAATGAGGGAAGATCTCATCAGCCACTAACCTGGCTGGTCCAAATGAGGAGGGCGGGGCTCGTTAAACCTGTGACCTCGCCGTTTGTCTGGCCGTTCTTTGGCTTTCTGCTTCAGACACTGAATCATGAAGTATTCCAGCTGTGAAGATTCAAAGGCAAGCGTGTAAATAACATCCAAATATAGCAAAAATCACACTAACACCAAGAAATATGGTGGACGATGTCCTTGCTACCTTTCTGGGGCAAGGTCAGAAAGCTTTCGGATGTCATCAAAAATATGTTAATTTGTGTTAGATGAATGAAGGTCTTACAGGTTTGGAACGACATGAGGGTGAGTAATTAAAGGAGAAGTCCACTTCCAGAACAACAATTTACAGATAATGTACTCCCCCCCCCCCCCCCCTTGTCATCCAAGATGTTCATGTCTTTCTTTCTTCAATCGTAAAGAAATTGTGTTTTTTGAGGAAAACATTTCAGGATTTTTCTCCATATAATGGACTGATATGGTGCCCCGAGTTTGAACTTCCAAAATGCAGTTTAAATGCGGTTTCAAACAATCCGAAATGCGGATGTAAACGATCCCAGCCGAGGAAGAAGGGTCTTATCTAGCGTAACGATCGGTTATTTTCATTAAAAAAATACCATTTAAATACTTTTTAATCTCAAAATCTCACCTTGCCTTTCTCTCCCTGAACACTATGTATTCTGGTTCAAGACAGTTAGGGTATGTCGAAAAACTCCAATCGTATTTTCTCCCTCAACTTCAAAAATCATTTCAAAATCCTCCTACATCGCTGCAGAAGTTCCGACCCAGTCTTTGCAAAGTGAACATGCAAAGAAGATCAAACACCCTCAACAAAAAAGGTAAAACAGCGATATAGTAGAATTTTGAAGTTGAGGGAGAAAATACGATCAGAGTTTTTCGACATACCCTAACTGTCTTGAGCCAGAATACACAGAGTTTAGGGAGAGCAAGACAAGACGAGCATTTGACATTAAAAAAGTATATAAATTGTATTATTTTTATGAAAATAACCAATCGTTTCGCTAGATAAGACCCTTCATCCTCAGCTGGGATCGTTTACAACCGCATTTGGGATTGTTTGAAGCTGCATTTAAACTGCATTTTGGAAATTCAAACTCGGGGCACCATATCAGTCCATTATATGGAGAAAAATCCTGAAATGTTTTCCTCAAAAAAAAAAACAATTTCTTTACGACTGAGGAAAGAAAGACATGAACATCTTGGATGACAAGGGGGTGAGTACATAATCTGTAAACTGTTGTTCTGGAAGTGCACTTCTCCATTAATGACACAATTGTCATTTTTGGATGAACTATCCCTTAAGCTTAAAGTGGTCCTATTATGCCATTTTAAAGGTTGTTTTATGAGTCTCCTAAAACAGGTTTACATGTATGCAAGGTCAAAAAACACTTTAGTTTTCTGCAAAAATAGATTTAATTTTACCTCATTTCTAAATGATTCGTAAATGACTCATGCGAAGCAGTTCGAAGAATAAGTCTCTCTAAACCCCTCCTTTCTGTGAGCCCTCACTGCTGTGATTGGTCAGATGGCGCAGTCCTTTATGATTGGTCTACCGCGTCTACCGTGTTGGAAAACGACAGCCCTGAAGACTTGTCAATACATAGAAAAGATGGCATTGATTTTACCTTACCAATTCGAGCCAGAGTCTGACGATGAAACGGTTGAAGTGGCTAATCCACAAGTTAGCACAGACTACCCTGGAAAGTGCTCGCAATTTGCTTATGTAAGTGAACCGGGCACACCTCTATGTTGTAAACTTTAACATTGTATAATGCTTTAAGCGGCTTTCACACCGAACCCGCAACTAATTTAAACTTTGAGCGTGGCGTGCGCGCCAGTGGTGCGCTCCACTGCGCGTGCGCTTTGGTCAACGCAGAAATAAGCCGTCCTGGTGCGGCGCAAGCAATTAAAATTAATGGGTTTCATAGCACAGCGCTTTCCGCTTTCAGTGTGAAAGCTGTTTTGTGCGCCATCCTTTATCATTACTCCAACTAGTGAGATAGACAGACAGTCAAGCTGCATCAATCACAAATTTTTAGACTACAGTGGGCCCACAGCTGAACAACAGAACTACAGAAGCGTGAGTTAGCCGGTTAGCAAGACATGTGCAGGGTTGTTACACAACATAACATACACAACTACGTATTTTAAACGATCGCTAGAAAATACAATCTTTGTAGATTCATCTTTTGGAAGTGAATATAAAACAAATTTACTCACAGCGTAGGATACTTTATTTATTGTGCACTGTCGATTTCACAACTTTGCAGATAGCTTATGTTCACGTACAGCTACATGACACACTGCATGAAAGGTCATATTTTATATGAAAATTACATACAAAATTACAGTCTCCACAATCGTGTAATACTGTCGAGAGAGCTTAAGCGCTCTTAAAATGTAAATTCTAATTAGCCATTTAGCAGAAGCTTTTATCCAAAATGACTTACAGTACACTTATTACACTCTCCCTGGAGCAACCGGGGCTCAAGATCTCAGTGGTGATGGATGGGTTTTATATTTCACCCGAGGCATGGAGTTTATAAATTACCCCTTACCGGGTTTGAACCTCCAACCTTACGGTTACCAGCCCAGAATGCTAAACCACAAGTACATTTCTTCTGCATACTAATGAGACGTCTTAACAATGATTAAGAGAAAATAAGACACTTACCACACTGCCAAAGTAACGACCCACAAAAAAGTTGTTTAGAGAGGGCAGCTCCAGGTAAGTGGCCCCCAGGTCCCTGGACAGCTGGAGCCCCTCACTGTGGGGCACACAGCTGCTCCAGTCGGACGCACACAGAGGACATGTACACGGCGGTCCTTCATCTGTACAGGATGACAGTGGGAAACATAATAAAATGTTATCCACTCTTAAAAATAACGATTTTTAAAAGCATATTTCACAGTGATGCCATAGAAGATCAATTTTGGGTTCAACGGAACTATTTTTCTTAGTGTAAACAACGTTTTATTAATCTAAAGAACTTTTTCCACTATTAGGAACATTTTGTGCAATGGAAAGGTTCCATGGAACCATAGTTGCCAATTTTTAAGTGTACAGTTACTTAAAAATAGGAAGGATCATAGAAAATGCATGTTATTGTTTATTTAGTACTGACCTGAATAATATATTTCACGTAAAAGATGTTTACATATAGTACACAAGAGAAAATAATAGTTATACTGTAGTATATACTATAGTAATACTGTGTTGTTACCTGTATGATCCACAGCTGTGTTTTTTTTGTTTTGTGGTAGTTGTTCATGAGTTCCTTGTTTGTCCTGAACAGTTAAACTGCCTGTTGTTCTTCAGAAAAATCCTTCAGGTCCCACAAATTCTTTGGTTTTCCAGCATTTTTGTGTATTTGAACTCTTTCCAGCAATGACTGTATGATTTTGAGATCCATCTTTTCACACTGAGGACAACTAAGGGACTCATACGCAACTTTTTTTGAAGAACAGCAGGCAGTTTAACTGTTCATGACAAACAAGGGACTCATGAACAACTATCACTAAACAAACAAGAAAAAAAACATCTGTGGATCATTCAGGTAACAACACAGTATTAAGAATCAAGTGTATGTAAACTTTTGAACAGGGTCATTTTTATAAATTTAACTATTATTTTCTCTTTTATGTGAAATATCTTATTCAGATCAGTACTAAATAAACAACAACATGCATTTTGTATGACCCCTCTTATTTTGGTAAAATAATTAACATTTTTAATGATTCTGAAAGGGTGATGCATATTTTTGACCTCAACTGTATATGCATGCGCAAACGTATTACTGATGCACAATACAAATTACATTTGTAGAGCAAGGGGCCAAATAAAGGAAGCAAACATCTCAACTCGTACTGACAGAGAGTACATAACATTCAGAGAGATGTCAACAGGCAGACATATGGAGCGACGAAATCTGAGTCTTTATTACGTAACAACGCATGTCAGCTCAAGTTTATACCAGCGTAAATTTAAACATCAGTACGTGCGTGCGGACGGGCGGAGAGAGAGTGGCAGTGACAGAATGAAAGACCAGGGATAGCTGGATAAAAACAATGTGTGTGTGTGTGTGTTAGGAGGACTTGGCCGGGCCAGTAGGGCGAGTGCCTCGGGGAACAGAAGAGCAAGTAAAATGATAGCAAGGAAAGACAGCTAAATGGAGAGAGAGATAGATGGAGTGAGAACGGAAGAGTGGAAGAAAGAGACGTGAAGAGGGCACGGGGCAGAAAGAGGTATGAATCACTGTAGCCAATAAAAGAAAAAGCCCGGAGAAATGGAAAAAGAAGTACCGCATGAGCATGTTTTTGCCATGTTTTGGCCCCGAGTCTCTTCACGGCCAAGCAACGAGAAATACAGCGCAATTCTCATGATGCAAACTCATTAGCATGAATATCACTATTGCTCAGACTTAGGAGTATTAGAAATAAACAAACCCTTAAGTGTATATCCTAAAGGGATCGTTCAGCCAAAAATTAAAATTCTGTCATCATTTACTCATCCTCATGTTGTTTAAAAAAAATGTATTTTCTTTATTTTTTTGTGGAGCTCCAAAGAAGATATTTTTTTTTTTATATTTTTTAGCTTACCTAAAAATGAAAATTCTGTCATTAGTTACTCACCCTAATGTCATTCCAAACCTGTAAGACCTTTGTTAATCTTCGAGACACAAATATGATATTTTTGATGAAATCCGAAAGCTTTCTTGACCCTGCATACACTGCAGAAAAACACTGGTAACAAGTGAAGTGAAACGGGTAAAATTAATGGAATAAGAGAAAAAATGTATTATTGTGCCTTTGGATGTCAGAAACGGAATGCAAATCATTTTTTATAGAATACTGTCATGAAACATGACATTTGAAGCTAAACGCAGACATTTAAACGGACAGACTAATGGATGAAACCTGCTATGATTACTCTTTTTAAAGCATACATTTGATTTAAACAATATATTCACATAGGTAGTTCACTGGGGACATATTATATTTGCCCTACAGTTACAGCATGAAACACTATTTAAACCTATAACATTTTACATTCACCTATTTTATCTCACAATTCTGACCTTTTTTCTCACAAATGCAAGTCGATATCTTCTATTTTAGACTTTATAACTAGATTTAACTCAGCAATAGAGTTTGTCTATTCTGAGGGGAAAAATAGCCAGAAGTATTGAATATAAATTCATGACTCTAAACTGAGGAGAAAAGAGAGAAGTTGATTTTTCTTATCAGAATTGTGAGATATAATCTCGGAATTGCGAGAATAAAGACAGAATTTTGGAATACAAACTCAAATTTACTTTTTTTTTGTTCCTTTATTCCATAACTGTTGCTTGAAAACTGTAACGTTCTGCCACCCGATAGGCTCCGCCCACAAAAAACGTCATCACTCTTTACAAACACCGAATTGGTCTATAGACAGCAAAGCCTAGAAAGGTAGTACTGACACTGTTAAAATAGTCCATGTGACATCGGTGGTACAACCTTAATTTTATGAAGCTACGACAACACTTTTGTGTGCAAAGAAAGCAAAAATAACGATTTCATTCAACAATTTATTTTCTGCCTTGTCAATCTTCGACGTGCGTTCATGAAAATTCATGTGCGTCTTCCTCTGTTTGCAAACAAAGCACAATGCATCCAGATTCTACGTCAGAACACCGGCTCCTGCGTCAGCAGCACCACACACGTGCTGTTGCACTGTTGTGAATGCATGTCGAAGACTGACACGGCAGAGAAGAAATTGTTGAATGAAGTCGTTATTTTTGTTTTAATTGCGCACAAAAATATTCTTGTAGCTTCTTAAAATTACGGTTGAACCACTGATGTCACATGGACTATTTTATCAATGTCCTTACTACCTTTCTCGACCTTCAACGTGTTAGTTGCGTTGCTATCTATGCAGTCTCAGATTTCATCAAAAATATCTTAACGATATCTTATATCTTACGAGTTTGGAATGACATGAGGGTGAGTAATTAATGACAGAATGACAGGGTAAACTATCCCTTTAAAGTCAGTGGGGTCCAAACAATATATATGTATTTTACTAAGAATTTTTATTCATAAATTATTTATGTCAATTTTACATTTTTATTAATTAATTAATTAGTAATTTCTGAAGATGAACAAAGGTCTTACAGGTTTGGAATGACATAAGGGTGAGTAATTAATGACAGAATTTTCATTTTATGGTAAACTATCCCTTTAAAGTCAGTGGGGTCCAAACAATATATATGTATTCTACTAAGAATTTTTATTCGTAAATTATTAATGTCAATTTTACATTTTTATTAATTAATTAATTAGTAATTTTTCATCAACTCACGATCCCCAGTTTGACAAACACTGCGCAAGAATCTTGTGCATGTTTTAAACAAAACTATCGTGTTTGTTTCTCCTCCATCATCCTTCAGGGATAAATGATGTAGCTGGATGGAATCACATCTTGATGAATTATACATCTCAAAGGTCACACTGTGAGCACAGAGCTGCCACTTTTACAGCGAATGGAGCCAAATCTGCAGTCTAAGTGCTTTGAGTCTATAAATGTTTACCTATGAGCATATTCAACAAACGCTCACGGCGCAACCGCGCTCGGCACATCAAAAGAGCGCCAAATCTCGGCTCGATCAGACTTTTCCCCTTTTCCTTGAAGTCAGAAGCTTCTAATATGCTGTACTGCTTTTGAAGATCAGTAATAGTTAACTAGTTCAACACCATAGTGTTCCTATAAGTTTCATCTATTTCAGCAAAGTCAATGTTGCTCTTTGTCTTTTCAGGAAAGTTTAAAAGTCATTTTCACTGTTTAACACTTTGATTGACATGAGGTCATTAAGATTTAATTATGCATAATCCTAATTATCATTAGTACTTGACATTATTTGCTCTGTTTACAGTACTTAAGCATGCATTCCATAAGCAAAACCATCAGGCAATTTTTAACCAGAGTTTAGTTAAATTGTTTCCATTAAGTCCATTATCTCCCAAGTCTGCACTACAAGGCTGACAGTCATTTATTTCTCTTTAAAGCTTCGTAATAGAGAAAAATACCTCAAATGAGCCTAAAACAAATGCAGAACACAAACAGCCAATCACATCTCACCATTAAGCCTCGCCCCCACAGCTACCAGAATCACAGGAACACCCCAATGCCGAAGAAGAGGGCGAAGTCTTGGGGCATAGACGTTTCGGACCTGCTGAAAGGCTAGTTTGTCGTTGACTGAATACTTAATGACCACGATGTCGGCCTGCTCCAGAACGCTTCGCACACTCGCCCAGTCACTGTCCAAAAGGTCCTGCGATTAAAACGAAGAGTTTTAACCTAAGAGGGCATATCTCAATAGCTCAGCATCTGTTCCACCAATCAGCTTATGAATATCACTGCCATAGCTAAATTCCTCTTAGTCCTCCAATCAGGCGGAAACAACTCTCTTCCCAAAGTCTGCAGAAACCTAATCCTGCTTTTGAATCGCATCATCCCTCTCTCATTCACTGTTACTCACCCAACTGGGACAATCCCGCACCATCACTCTCACATCCCCGAATACTCTAGATTGGTACTCCATAAACGCAGGGTTCAAGGGATGCCTTGATGGCGTCACAGAGTTTGGATCTAATTCCCGAGCTCCGTGGCCCAGGTAACTCCACAACAAGCCACCTTGGACCTGTCCCGGGCCAGCCGTCTCATCCCCAGGCCCGACACCCCCAGGACACTCACTACCCAAGGCCACTATGTGGACAGACCTGAGGGACATAGAAAAGCCTTTAGTTGTTCACAATCACAATCCAACAATTCATCTTTATACAGAGTGTTTTCACAACGTGTAATCAGTCGGTCATACTGGCGGCACTGAACGTAAACAATGCCACTGAACGGAACGGAGCTTGCAGATTTCGTTGATTATTGTTGCTGAAAATGGTCAATTATTGTCATGTTTTGGGCTGTACTAATCAATCAGATCAGGAAAAAACATTTGGAATACTAAAGACTGCCAAAAGTTATAACAAATCAAGGAGAAGAGTGAAAAAAACTGTCTGAGGAACAAAAGGGGTTTGTGGTTGGCCAAACTGAACCAGGATTTCCAGGGCAAGAATCTTGTCAAAATTCATGTTTGTTCTTATCATTTCCGGTAAGGTAGGTGAAATATTAGACTAATAGTTTTCTTAATACTGCTTGTACGTATCTTTACCACCTATTAACTTTAGTTTGTCAAGATATTGCACTCTTTCCTGCTTACTAAGTCCTTCTCTATATGATTTAGCAGCTTCCACATGTTGTTTCCCTGATTTAGACAGCATAAATTGGCAGAACAACATATTCGTTGTACATTAACCGTGCAATCAATGCTGTTGTTTACATCCGAGTAGCTCCACTATGCCCGCGCATCCGGGTAACTGACCAAATCGTGACGTAAGTGCAAACCCTTTATAAATACGGTTTTGTGGCTCTTTAATGTGTCGCGACAGATCAGCCTCAGTTCAAACCGCACGTAAACCCATCATCTCTTCCTCTTTACTAGCAATGAAATAAACATGAATTTACATTATATCTTGTTTCAGCCGCGAAAAGACGTAAATACACACCATTTTTAAAGTTCAAGTTCACTGCAATTAATCATGTTTGTTTGTTTGTTTGTCAAACAAAATGGCAGATTCGGCATTATGATTGGTCAGATCGCCTGTCAATCAACCTGTCTGTGAAGCGTCGTAAATTACTTTTCCATATACAATGAAAAACTGTAACTGGTTCGGCACTGCATAAAGTGTAATTTTACTGTAAAATAATGTCAAATGTATGGTTTTGGCAAGCAAAAATAACGAATTATCTTCATACTTCAGTTTTTTGTTAGTTAAAGTAGCCTAGATTTGTATATTAAAGATCACTTAATAAAATACACAGTCATCATAATATATAAATATTCAGGCACCAGTATTTTACTGTGATTTTATTAGAAAATACAGGATATAGTAGGTAAGACAATACATTTTTATGGTATTTTTTGAGTACAATGACATTTTTAATATGCAGGGCCCAGGACAAAATACAAAGACATTTACAGTTAAGAGCCCAAAATGCATTATCTGCATTATGATATGATTGTTGTAGTTGTGTGCTAATTATTACTATTGCCCATAACCTATTTTGTATGCAAATACATGTTATAGTGCAATATTTGCAAACATATTCGTCTATTATATATATATATATATATATATATATATATATATATATATATATATATATATATATATATATATATATATATATAGTTATAGTTATTATTGGACACAGCCTATGCATGCCGTGCAAATGTCAATGCCCAGTTAGTGCATTGATATTTATGTCATGGTACTGTAGCATAACTGTCAATTTTGCGCTATTAGGGCTTCTGTCATAGCAAAGCAAGAATCATATGCATACTTACATGATCACAACAACCGTCCGCTGGATCAAGGCTCGGGGAGCACGTACTTCAGCGGCGGGCTTTCACATCAGTCTCCGGCTGTTTTCCGCAATGAAGGTCGGACACGGTACAATCCCTCAGCAGAATGTAAAAGCGAACGGTTCATTCATTAAACACGCGCTTGAAAAGTGAAAGAGTGTCAGGTGCGCGATGATCCGTCTGTAAACACACACATCCAGGCAGAAACGATCCAGTGGATCCTGCGCTAGAGGAAACAAGTTAATACTCCACCGAAAACAGGGATCCGGCGCTTCCCGGGACGCATGGCACGATCCGAACCCTGAAACCAGACGTCACTTGAGCATAACGTCAAAGCTCATGGGTCAATGAGATAAGAATATAGAGGAAAACACAAAAGAGCAACGCGAGTGGGTGCCTCCTGACTCAGCAAACGATCGGACGGACGTGGACACTTGCTGTCCACACCGCACACATGGGCTGCGCACACAGGCTGGTCGTGTTAGTGCTGTGCCTCTGCTGTCTTGTCTGTTCAAACCAATGGCACTTTCAGTCATTAATACGTGATATGAAAGAGTCTTTAACTGGTATTCCCAACAAATAAAAATGCAGTCTCACTGCAAGCTCAGTCAACCAACTACACAGACTGATTTTCTCAAGAATATGGCGCTCGCTGGTGCAAAACACATCAGCTTTGGGCCCCTGGGAGCCCCCCACAGTCCTTCAGTACCCTAGCCAAAGTCAAAAGAGCCCACCGCCATGCCAAATCTGAGACTTGGCAGGGGCCCCTGGAGGCACCCAGAGGCCCTTGGGTGTGAGATAACAATATTTATGCTTTGCTTTCACAAGCACCACTAATTAGACATGCTGCATGCTGACACCACTGCATGATGCCAGTGGGACGCATGTACTGACCAATACAACTAGTACCTCTATATTATGGGCTTTCAAGACACTGATCCTCTAATAAAAGGTTGCAGAGGTAATAATAGGCATTTATTGCATCATATGAACAAATAAACATTGATTAGACACTTTATTTGTGCTGGACTCTTTATAACTTAAACTGAAGGTTGCTGTTTACTTTCAGACTGTCTGCGAAGGTCATACAGTATGATTTAATATAATATTATATTGAGAATTTTTTACCAAGGCTGCATTTATTTGATCAAAAAATGCAGTACAAAAACAGTAACACTGTGAAATATTATTACAATTTAATTAACTGTTTTCTATATGAATACATTTTAAAATGTATTTTTTTCCTGATGGCAAAGCTGATTTTTAGCATCATTACTGTAATCTTCAGTGTCACATGATCCTTCAGAAGTCATTGTAGTTTGCTAATTTGAAGATTTTTATTATCAATATTGAAAGCAGTTTGCTTGATAATTTTATAAAAGCCATTATATATTTTTTCAGCACTCTTTGATGCATAGAGAGTTGAAAAGTACAGCATTTTTTTTTTGAAAAATGTAATAAAACAACTTTACTGTAACTTTTGATCAATTTAATACATCCTTGCAGAGTATTTTTTATTTAAATAAACTTACTGACCCAAATTTTCAATATTCAATACCAGAAAAAGCATGAATTTAAACAAACAAACAAACAAACAAAACTTACTGACCTAAACAATAATATATGTATATTTTCAATATATTCATTTATTTAGAGTAGGTATCTCTGAATAGAGGAAAAAATGAATTTGAATTTGAAATAATCTTTTTTATTTTATCTTTAAAACATCTTTCGTTAACTGAGGCTAGTGAGCACTTATAGTGAGCCACTGGTTCTGTACAAAAATGCTTGAGGCAATGTATTGACGCTGAAAATGCTGTTTAAAACTAGGGTTTGACCCTATAACCTAATCTGCAAGGAATAAAAGCTATTATTCTTTCCACTCATACATGGCATTCATAAACAAGCTATTACTTCAGCAAATCTGACACTTCTATTTTTAGCCAAGTGTTGTGTATATTTTAATTTGCCTTGTTTGCCCACAATGAGACATCAAAAAGCCTCAGCACCCTTCAGATCCTCCTCTGAGATCACCGAAATAGCATCATCTCTCCTGAGTAGCAGCAAATCAAAGCTCCCATTCCACCTTATTTCCGTCAGTCATGCTGTCCTGATCTACTGAAAAGATTATTTTAATTCTACCACAACAAGCTTTTTATCCATATGACAGGTCTAATATAATCCCACATCCATGGACGTTTAATTCAAAGACAAGGCTTTATCATTATACTCAGGAAGATTACTGAATTCTGGCATATGAGTATAGAGTTGTTATTATTTTATATTATTGGCCTAGTGGGATTTACTTCAAATATTTACTTACAAATATTCCCAACTTCCAGAATTCACCCATTACGCAGTCCTAATATACACTGAATAGAATCCAACACTTGTTTCTTAAAATTTTGAGGTGCTGATTTCAAAAACAGTGGCTGTTTTGCTCTCACGTCATACTTTCTCACAAAATATGTGCATTTTGTAGCAACCATCACCAAAAAATCTCACAAAGACATGGTTACTGTGTTCCTGTGATAAATTTTTACATGTATGAATGATTCTGAAGACATTCTTTTAATTTAATATTTCAAGGTTAGAATTATATAGAAGCTTGTTTCTTGCAAGATAATCTCGTGAATTCTCAATTTCCTTTTGTATTTTTAATTATGTGGCAAAGAAAGAACAAAAAACAGAATTGCAAGATGTGAACTTAGAAATCAGAGAACAAAAACAGACAAATACAAACAGCGATTGAGAAAACAGAGATTTTGCGAGGGAATAAAAGCTTGTGTATTTAAAAACTTTTGTTTATGGGAAGTTAACACGTATTTGTCATTAAAACCAAAACTTTTAATGAGCGGGTACAAAATTTCGCGAAAAGGGCGGATTTGCTTCCGGTTGGCAGCAACGTGTAAGCTATCCACTGTAATTAGGACATTTAACTGAAGGGGGCTCCACAGCCGTAAAAATACACAAAACTACATACAGTTGCTTCAAAGTGCATTCTAGCTGACCGTTTGAACGACCTTCATTTTGTGGGGAAAAAACACAGTCCACCTCATTCTTCAACGCGGAAGTAAGACTTCCGGTTCATTGGGAAATAAGGAGAAGAGGCGCAGTAAACGGTAAAACTGTTTGCACTACAAACCAGTGTGTTCATAATTAAGGTAACACATTAAAATAATATGGTAAGACGCACAAATTTCCAGTATCAGGCAGCAAAACCAGTTTTGTACAGCTAAAAATACCTAGAGGCAGATGAGATTGGAAGCCAGACCCATAAAATTTACAAATGGCCGCGCCCTCTCTTATGGCAAAAATAAGGTGGATATGTGATGGAAGTAAGTCATATTAGGTAATACTAGGTTTTTTAAAAAAATTTTGCAAACCAGGAGAATTAATTTTTCAAAATGCAGTACTGTGTTATCTGAGGATTTATCCTGCCTGTCCTATCTGTTCTACAAGCTAAAAGAAACTATTTCTGTTTGTCAACAGGCTGAAATAAATAATAAAACAGGCACTTTTTTACCAGCACCGCTGAGAGGTGTATATGCTATTTTAGGGCTGCTTGGTTGGCGTACCATTCAGAGCATTTGTTGTTAAAGGGCAGGATGGGTTACTGTAGGTCATCTGCCATGCAGAATCTTATTTCTACTCCAGTGCACAATCATGTGCCCCTCGTGTTCATTCTTGGCCCAGAGATCACAACCACTCCACAGGGAAGTCTAACTTCTGATCTTACACAAGCTACACACATTATTCCTCACTGTGAATGAGAAGAACAGTCCATTCAGAGCCATTAAATGACAACAGGACATGTTTAAGGAGGATATTACATTACGGTAACTGTACCATCGAGCTTTGGTGGCAATTTTTTTTTTTTTAGTTAAGTCTGTAACTGCAGTGTAGGAAAGGAAGGCATAAACAGATATCTGGCTATCTAGTGTGCACACTGAGTCAAGATGCTTATCAAAGTTTGTTCTTTGTTCCAACAGTAATAGATAAACATGGGTAATGTTAAACAAGCACGCACCGTTTGAGTGTATTAGAGATTCTGCTCTCAGCTAAATAAATTCATAATCAATAATTCTGGATCGTTTTTAATAAATTTCACATACTCAGCACACTGCTGCATGGATAAACTTGTTAAACCACTGAATGCTATGGCATCATTTAAAAATGTATTTTACAGAACAGAAATATTAAGCAGCACAGCTGCTTTAAACATGGATAATAATAAGAAAAGTTTCTTAAACAGCAAATCAGCATATTAGAATGATTTCTGAAGGATTGTGTGACACTAAAAAAACTGGAGTAATGGTTCTGAAAATTAAGCTTTGCATCACAGGAATAAATTACATTTTAAAATACATTAAATTAGAAAACAGCTATTATAAACTGTAATAATATTTCACAATATTACTGTTTTTATTGTGTTTTTAAACAAATAAATGCAGCATAAGAGCATAAGAGAATTTAAAAAATATATTTTTTAAAAAATATACCAACCCCAAATTTCTGAACAGGCTAGGACTGGAGTTGCACTTTGCTTTGTCTAATCCGGCAATTTTTTAGGTGTTAACATATCAGATTAAAGACAATTAGACAACATATACAGTTTAGGTCAAAAGTTTACATACACTTTGCAGAATCTGCAAAACTTTAGTTATTTTACCAAATAATTCATACAAAATGCATGTTATTTTTTATGTAGTACTGACCTAAATAACATATTTCACATAAAAGACATTTACATATAGTCCACAAGAGAAAATAAACATGGGGGCTGAAAACTTTTTAAATTTAAAAATCAGGCTAAATTTAACTTATTTTGTCTTCTGGGAAACACATAAGTATCTTCTGTAGCCTCTGATAGGCAATACTAAATCATATATGATATATATAAAAATATGATATATAGGCAAAATAAGAAATGTACACATCTTCATTCTGTTCAAAAGTTTTAAGGCTCTTAATGCATCGTTTTTCCTTCTGAAGCATCAGTGAGCATTTGAACCTTCTGTAGTAGTTGCATATGAGTCCCTCAGTTGTCCTCAGTGTGAAAATATGGATCTCAAAATCATACAGTAATTGCTGGAAAGGGTTCAAATACACAAAAATACTGAAAAACCAAAGAATTTGTGGGACCTAAAGGATTTTTCTGAAGAACAGTGGGCAGTTTGTTGTTCAGGACAAACAAGGGACTCATGAACAACTATCACTAAACATAAAACAACAGCTGTGGATCATTCAGGTATTAAGAATCAAGAGTATGTAAACTTTTGAACCATTTGAGTCATTTTTATAAATTCATCTATTATTTTCTCTTGTGGAGTGGATTTTGTATGATCCCTCTAATTTTGGTAAAATAATAACATTTTTTCAAGGTGTATGTAAACTTTTGAACTCAACTGTACAAACTAAGCGGTATTTTACAACCATTCCAACTATGGCCCTCACGTAATTGCACAATTGTGAAAGATTTCTTGGCACACAGGAGCCAAATAAATCATTATTGACAGTCTGAGAATGACATCTTATGTATGCCATGACTCTAATTTCTGGCACTTTTCCATTTACTGTTTCTACTATGCTTGGAGTTGATGGTCGGTGTCTCTTTTCAGAATATTTCATCCATGAAATAATAATTAAATGCCAAGTCAAATGCTTGTGCAAGAATGAGCTTGGTAATTAACTGAAATGCATGCTAAACTAAACGTTATTGGAGACACATCAATGTCAATATGCTTGAAAATTTTATGCTTGAAAAATGCAGCGCAAGTCACTTTGGATAAAAGCATCTGCCAAATGCATAAAAATGTGACTACTTAAAAAATAAAAACAAAATATATTAAAAAATACATTTAAGTATTTATTTATTTATACAATGTATCTTTTTTTGAGAATGCACTTTTTTTTTCAAAATGTATGATTTTTTTCTTTTGCAAAACCCAACAAAATTGAGCTGAAACACAGGCATCACTGCGAATCATGAAGATGTAGAGAGATCCTGGCACTGACACAAAAAAGGCCTATGATATTATTTTGATTCATGATGTCAAATCGCAGTTTTATTCATGCAGACTGACTCTGAAATCATCAATCTTAATATATGCAGTCCCCTTAGGATCCCCGAAGCTCTCGTCTCACTGTTTCTGCCAGACTAAACGTCTTCATCTGCATTCACGTCTGTTTCCGCATCCTCCGACTCCTGTGCTTTCCTCAGTTCTGCCCTGCCCTTCTCAGTCTGATAATAGTCTGACTCAACCCACCCGGGGCAGTTGGACAACGTCACAAAGATGTCTTCGTCTACTTCCATCACCTTGTGTACTCTCTGCTTTATGCCTTTGGAAAACCACTGTGGAGTAGGGACTTTATCTGCAGGGTTGGTGCCCTTGTATAACCCCTCACCTTCAGCCAGAGTGATCTTATACTTGTGCTTTGGGCACACAATACAGAGCTTGTTGTTGATTTCCTGCACATGAAACATTAAACGGGGTCAGGGTTCACATGAGAGGTAACAATGTGTGTCAAGTGCATCTATGGATCACTGAATGAGTTCTGCTTCAGCAGAAATGGCTTTACCTCAATATCTCCGAGCTCCAAACTACTGCCAGCATCTGTAAGAAAAAAAAAAGTGATTAGTAAACATATGCACTGAGCTAACTTGAGGAAATGCCTTTTTGAATCTGGGCTTTTGCCTCTGGAGTTGTACTTGGCACACATCCTAAATGCTAAATCTGCTACTTTGTCTCCCTCTAGTGCAGATAAATAAGGAAAGATGCTTTTTATGCTACTCACGGTAGCACTGCAGGTCCATTGCATAGAATTTTCTTTGATGGTATAGAATAAGAATGTCTCTTCCATCCAGAGTCACATTCGTTCTCTTGGCCTGAATGAGATCTTCTTTCTTGCCGATGAAATACAGACGAGAAGGCTTGTTTTTATCCATGGATGTGGTGCGGTTTTAATTATGTCTTCTTTGAAAATAGAAATATAATATAATAAATATGAATTCCATTTACCTTAACGAAGGTTATTTAAATGCATGGTTGTTTGTTCTTGTTCTTAATTTTAAAACTTAGCAGGGGTTTATTTAAAATAATTAAAATTGAACACAAAGGAAGATTTTGAAGAATGTGGGTATCCAAGCAGTTTCTGGTCCCTATTGACTTCACTGATAGTATTCTTTTTTTTTTTTTTTTTTCTTGCATATGCACTACCAGTCAAAAGTTTTTGAACAGTAAGATTTTTTATGTTTTTTTTAAAGAAGTCTCTTTTTACTTTTAAGTTTTTACTATTTAAAATAACTGCTTTCTATTGAATATATTTTAAAATGTAATTTATTCCTGTGATCACAAAGCTAAATTTTCAGCATCATTACTCCAGTCTTCAGTGTCACATGATCCTTCAGAAAACATTCTAATATACTGATTTGCTGTTAATAAACATTTTATTATTATTATTATTATTATTATCAATATTTAAAACATTTGAGTACATTTTTTTAGGATTCTTTGATGAATAGAAAATTTAGAAGAACAGCATTTATCTGAAATAAAAAGGTTTTGTAACATTATACACTATACAGTTCAAAAGCTTGGAGTTGATATAATTTATTTATTCATTTTTTTACAGAAATTAATGCTTTTATTAAGAAAGGATGCTTTTAATTGATCAAAAGTGATAATAAAGACATTTATAATGTTACAAAAGATTTCTATTTCAGATAAATTATGTTCTTCTAAATCTTCTATTCATCAAAGAAACCTGAAAAAATTCTACTCAGCTGTTGTCAACATAATAATAATAATAAAAAATGTTTAATACATGTTTTTGAGCAGCAAATCAGAATATTAGAATGATTTCTGAAGGATCATGTGACTGGAGTAATGATGCTAAACATTCAGCTTTGAAATCACAGGAATAAATTGCATTTTAAAATATATTCAGATAGAAAACAGTTATTTTAAATAAAATATTTCAAATATTAAGATTTTTAAAATTTTGTTTTTGCTGTACTTTGGATCAAATAAATGCAGGCTTGGTGAGCAGAAAAGACTTTATAAAACATTAAAAAATCTTACTGTTCAGAAACTTTTGACTGATACTGTATATAAAGGATGTAAAATTATAAAACTCAAACAGAAGTCATGTCATTCATGTATATGCCTAGTTGCCTGCTGGCACAATTCCATATGCTAGTGTTTGTATAAGATTACATAAACCATACGAAATAAAAACTATAAAATATACAGAATTAAAATTTAGTAATATATAATTGTATATAAAACAGTATTTTATATATTTTTTAAAGAATTACAAATGTAATACTAAAACTTTCATTATGATAAGATAAAATATCTACGATAGGCCTTCTCAAACACTGTCACGTTACAAAAGTAGTTTACCAAAAACAAAATGCTTAGTATTGAACACATATTTTAAAATATTTTTTTAATATCTCATTTACATTT
Source organism: Cirrhinus mrigala (assembly GCA_036247105.1). NCBI lineage: Eukaryota > Metazoa > Chordata > Actinopteri > Cypriniformes > Cyprinidae > Cirrhinus > Cirrhinus mrigala. The sequence continues at coordinate 24,254,231 of CM070027.1, read as the reverse complement.
TTTAATCAACCTTTTAACTTTACGTATCTACATATATGGACATCGGTGAGCAAATATGTTAAGCAGTTTTACCTTGTCCTGCTCCTGTTCGTTATGAATCATGTGAAACGTGCGTCATGTAATGGTTTAAGTTTGTTCTAGTCTGAAGAGGATCGCGTTATCTCAAGCACACCGGCTGCTGCCTTCAGCCCTATCAGCCCCGCAGATCAGGACCCTCTCAGAGCGTTTAACATTATCTTTGTTTAATGTAAAAAAACTAAATGACACACCACTAACTGACAGATAAATACATTGCGATTTCTAAGATATCAAAATTACGTTTTTAAAAAAGTTGGATATAACTGTAATTTGTCTCTATATCCATTAGGATTGCTCGTAATATCATATTATTCCAAAATAATTATTTTTCAACACATTTTTTTTTTTTTTTACATTGAAAGTTCTCCACATCAAATAACATTTTATATCCGTTATAACAAACATAAAGGATCTAGACTTCTATTATTTAAATTACCACTGAGGGAGCCAATCAGAGAGCGACTTACACTGCGTACTCTTGAACGTCATCTTCGCGCGGCACGTACGCAGCTACGCCGTCAAAACAGAAAGCAGTCTGTATACTAAGCACTTTTTCATGTGCCATTCGCTCATTATTGTGTCAGGATATGTCTCATCTATTTTAAACAAAAAGGAACATTCAGTCATTACCGGCTAGACGTAAGTGAAATGTTTTCATCTTAAGTCATAGCTTAAGAGCGGCTAATGAATGGTGCTAGCCTTCGGTCTTGTTTAGAAGTAGGACATACATGCACGTTGCACATAAGCGAGTCCAGGTTCATTAATTAGTGTTTCCAACCCACAATTTATATGTAAACTACTTAAAATGCACTGAGGAGACTTCTAGTTTACATTTCCTTTGGGGAAAACCAAGTCTTAAGCCCAGACTGTGTAATGTTGTTTCCTGAGGGAACTCTTTCGTTTTTCATTCAGTCATACGATGTGTCAAAAATGACAGTAATGTTGACTTTGAAACTCATTTAAAACGAGCAAACAGACCTGCTAAGACAAGCTTAGACTGGTTTAAGATGCTTTTCTCAGCAGGGTTTCTACAAGTCAAAGAATAAAAGAGTAGCTTCCGGTATTTCGCCCATGGTAAATGATGGTATATCTGTGACCCTGGACCACAAAACCAGTCATAAGTGTACATTTCTCGAAATTGAGATTTATACATCATCTAAAAGCTAATAAATAAGCTTTCAGTTGATGTATGATTTGTTAGGAAAGGACAATGTTTGGCTGAAATACAACTATTTGAAAATCTGGAATGTGAAGGTGCAAAAAAAAATCTAAATACTGAGAAAATCACCTTTAAAGTTGTCCAAATGAAGTTGATAGCAATGCATATTAATAATCCAAAATTAAGTTTTGACATATTTACGGTGGAAAATTTACAAAATATCTTCATGGAACATGATCGTTACTTAATATCCTAATGATTTTTGGCATAAAGGAAAAATTGATAAATTTGACCCATCCAATGTATTTTTGGCTATGACTACAAATATATCCATGCAACATAAGACTGGTTTTGTGGTCCAGGGTCACATATATGAGTTGTAAAGATAAGCATAGTAAAACCTGTACAGTTGCATGTGCTTTATCAGGCATTTTACACTACCAGTCAGATTTTTCTTTTTTAAAGAATTATTTTTTGATCACCAAGCCTGCATTTATTTAATCAAAAATACAGAAAATAATAATGTGAAATATTATTACGATGTAAAATGTTTTTCTGTTTAATAGACATTAAAATCTAATTTATTCCCATGACCAAAGCTGAATTTTCAGCACCATTACTCCAGTCTTCAGTGTCATATCACAAATCATTCTAATATGCTGATTTGCTGTACAAAAAACATTTATTATTATTATTTAAAACGGTTGAGTACATTTTTTCAGGATCCTTTGATGAATAGAAAGATTCAAAGATCAGCATTTATCTGAAATAAAAAGCTTTTGTAACATTATACACTATACCATTCAAAAGCTGAGAGTCAGTATAATTAATATAGAAATTAATAGCTTTATTTAGTAAGGAGTCACTTTAAATTGATTTAAAGTGATGACAAAGACATTTATAATAAACAAAAGATTTCTATTTCAGATAAATGCAGTTCTTCTGAACTTTCTATTCATCATAGAATATTAGAATGATTTTTGAAGGACCATGTGACTGGAGTAATGATGCTAAAAATTCAGCTTTGAAATCACAGGAATAAATGACATTTTAAAATATATTCAAACAGGAATCAGTTATTTTAAATATTAAAGATATTTCAAAATTTTACTGTTTTTGCACAAAATGACATGAAATATAGGCCTTCTTAAACATTGCAACACATCTTTAAACACTAAGAAACAGTTTAAAATGTTAAAATATAGTTAAAATCATAAAATATAAAATTTAATATAAAATAGGATTTTTCTATGCAAACATAAATATACATTTATATAATAAAAACATCCTGCATTTAGAAGAAAAATCAGCTATGACAGGCCTTCTCAAACATCTAAAATTATATATCAGTTTGATAAAGACTTGAGTATTTGTTTGTACGTCACACATTTATCATTTAATCTTTTTAAATTTAGAAAGCACAGTGAAACATTTTATATGATAAAACTACAATATTTGCATGTGCTTTACTAGACTGTGTATTTCCAGGTTATGGGATTGCGGGCATGTGGATTTGTCATTTTTCGGCGTTTGGCCCAGCAGCCACCCCCTGATAATATAGAGTTCCTGCTGCTGCAGACATCCTACGGGGAACACCACTGGACACCACCCAAAGGTGCATCTCACATATTTTCATGATCCTTTTACTGTGTCAAACTCATTTGACTTTAAATTTGAACCACAAGCTTTACGTTTAGTCCTGCCAATTTAAAAAAAAGAGTGTTATAGCTTATTTTCAACATAATGCTTATTTCTACGCACGAGTCAGTAAAGAACAACTACATGTAATCAAAAACACTGCTGCAACGAATACTGGTAGTTAAGTCACATAACCTATCAGTAGCAAATCAGTTGAAGACTTGTGGCTATATTCAATTTCTTAGCGCTGTTACTGAAAGAATAACATTATCCTTCCCCCATAAGGTCATGTTGATCCAGGAGAGGACGACTTCACCACCGCCTTGAGAGAGACGCAGGAGGAAGCGGGTTTAGGTAAAGATCACCTGCGTATGGTCGATGGCTTCCTGCAGAGGTTGTACTATCAGGTCCGGGGAAAAGACAAAGAGGTCCTCTACTGGTTGGCTGAGCTCCGTGACCTCAACACAAAGGTCATTCTCTCAAACGAACACCAGGATTATCGCTGGGCCAAACTAGAGGAAGCCTGCAAGCTGGCAAAATACCAGGGCTTACAGGACACACTTACAGCAGCACAGCGGTATCTAGAAACACAGGGCAAACAGTAACATTTACACTTGGTTATGATATTTAGACACTGACAGAGTTGAATGCTTGCACTCATCGTTATAAAATCGTTTTAGGATGTTGAATTCATGACGGTTTAAATGAGGACCCTGAATGTGCTGTGTGAAATTTGACTGTGGGAATAGACATTTGACTTCTGTCCTTTTTGCATCTCCACTTGCTAAGCTGAATTTAATTTGAATTCATAATAGGTTGCTTCCAAGTAGTTAAAAATGTTAAGACAAACTCACAACCTCTAATTCTCCACTAACAAACAAAACAAAGCTGCCATTCATTCATTCCAAAGAATGTTCTGGATTCAAAACGAGGTAAGCTCTAATGCTCTAATTACCATGGAAAAACATTTTGAGAAGCCCCACAATAAAAAACTGACTCACACATACTTAAAATTGATAGACTACAGGGCTTTTAAGTGGATTATGACACCATTATACAGTTTTTTTTTCCTCATAAAACATACACTGTATTTAACCTAAAAAAATTATTTTAAGAAGGCAAGTATTGAAATGCTGCAGTGTTTAGTCATTTCTGTACACACACAGACATTATAAAATCTCACTGTTACTTTTCCACAAACGTTTCTCCACATACTGTACAGTTTTTCAATGTTGCAATTTAGGGTCCATCAGAAATAATCTATAAACTGTATGCAAGTTATTTCGCAATGAATCCTGCATCATGCAGATTGTCCTAAATTGTAAACTATAGTGAAACCAGTAAATGAAAAACACTGTTTAAGAATCAATGTTGTCTTAGTATTATTTATATTCTGTTATAGTTTTATTTCAATTTTAGTTAATGTGCTTTGTCATTTCATTTGTTTCTTTTAAAATATTTTCTGAACAGTTTTAACTTCTTTTTTTTTTTGGTTTCAGTAATTTTAGTACTTCAGCTTAAAGGATTAGTTCATTTCCAGAATAAAAATTTCCTGATAATTTACTCACTCTCATGTCATCAAAGATGTTCATGTCTTTCTTTTTTTCAGTCGAAAAGAAATTAAGGTTTTTGAGAAACAGGATTTTTCTTCATATAGTGGACTTAAATGGCAGCCAACGGGTTGAAGGTCCAAATTGCAGCTTCAACTGCAGGTTTCAGAGCAGCTTCAAAGGGCTCTACACAATCACAGTTGAGGAATAAAGGTCTTATCTAGCAAAACGATTGGCCATTTTCTAAATAAAATTCAAATTTATATACTTTTTAACCACAAATGCTCGTCTTGCACTAGCTCTGCAAAACGCATACTTGCTTTCACGGATTGCATAATTACTTTGGAAAAGCAGCACAGTTAGGGGCCGTTTACACGACAATGTTTTCAGCCAAAAACAGGAAACTTTTTATGTGTTGTGCCTGTTCATTTACACACCAACGGAGTTTTGGGGACTGAAAATGCATAATTTTGAAAACGGGTTTCAAAGCGCAAGTTTTTGAAAACGCCACCGTTATTGTTTCCGTGTAAACACCCAAAACGGTGTTTTTTCAGGTGCGTGTAAACGAAAATTGTTTTGAACACATTGTGTATACATGAAACTTTTTAAAAATGCAAGGGAAAATTTTTTACATTTTTGACCATTTTTGACAACATCGTTGTTGTGTAAACGTAGCCTTAGTATTTAATTTAATTCAGTTCAAAAGGATAGGGTATGGTGAAAAACTCCATCTTATTTTCTCCTCCAACTTCACAATTGTCCGACAATGTTGTTTTACCTTTACGATGTTGTTTTACTTTGTAAAGTGCGTTTGACTTTCTTTGCACATTTGCTTTGTAAACACTGGGTCAGTACTTCACATACGTCAGGCGTGGTTGATTACGTAATGCGTGAGGTCGAGCTAGTGCAAGATGAGCATTTGTGGTTAAGTATATCAATTAATTTTTTTTTTCTTTTTAGAAAATGATCGATCGTTTTGCTAGATAGGACCATTATTCCTCAGCTGGGATTGTGTAGAGCCCTTTGAAGCTGCATTGAAACTGCAATTTGGACCTTCAGCCCGTTCGCAACCATTGAAGTCCACTATATGGAGAAAAATCCTGGAATGTGTTCCTCAAAAACCCTGATTTCTTTTTGACTGAAGAAAAGAAGGCATGAACATCTTGGATGCCATTATCAGGTAAATTATCAAGAAATTCTGGAAGTGAACTAATCCTTAAAACTTCAGTTGAGAATTTAAAATTTTGTTTAAATTTGTCATCTAATGTTTTATTTTAGCTTTATTTCAATGAAGAAAAATGCTTTTTTAATAGTTTTAGTTAATGACAACAATACCGTCATGAACCGAAAGCACCTCTAAATGTGTTGTCTAATGGTTTAATTGCTAAGGAGCATAAACTCCTGTACATACACACAAACAAAAATGAATTGTATTGTGATCATACAAGCACAGTCTTAAAATGATCATACTGGACACCCCCCGCCCACCCCGAACTCAAATACTTATGTTCAGAATTGAAATAGGTATCAATTTAGAATCATTCTTACTGTTTTTCCATTCTTCCTTATGTGAATATTTAGAACAATCTTCCCTTTAACAACATTACAAGAGAAAGGAAATGCATTCAACTTAGAGCAAATAATGACTTCGGTCGTTTTGATCTGACTCAGGACCACAAATCCTGTCAAAGAATAGCATGTGAAAAACAAAAAAAAATCATTAATGAAACATTAAAAACACACTCATGACACACAAATAATAAAATCCTTCAAGACAAATCCACTGTCGACTAACGTCACAACACTTTTTGAAATGAGCTTGGTTGTTTTGCTGTGCACAGGGGTGTAATACACCAAGAGTCTCTTGCTGAATGTGTAAAATTCAGTCTGATTTAATTGATTCACGTCCCTGTTGAGCCCTTTCGGCCCGTAGTCCACAAGTTTAAGGGAACGATTGAGCCGGGAACGATTGTTCTAGATAGTTCAGTGAGTTCATGATGCTCAAGAGAGTACGAGAGCACCGATCCCTCAGAATCCTCACATCCACACTCCGTTCCGGAGGGGTTTCGTAGGACCGGGAATCAGCATCCGTGTCCTTGGCTGGTTTGTGGGAATAAAGGTGTACCTGAGACCCCATGTGCATAAACGTCTACGCTTCGACCCCCGTTAAAGAGACCTTAGGGATTCGCGTGCCTCATTGGATGACTGACACATCATATAAAACACATTAAAACACACAAGCATGCTCTTGAAAGCTACGGCCCACGGCGACACCGTTGCCAATGCAAAAAAGCATAAGACCGGGGATGAGAGGGCTCAAATGTCCTCAGAAGTCACTGATCTCAAACCCCATATTAAAAAAAACTCCAAGATTATCGTCAAAATCGGTGAGAAACGGAAATGGTTTGGTACAGCTGCTCGGACACTCATACGTGATCACTTACCAAGAGTATGTGTACATTTAAAAGCATAACAGTATAATTACCTTCAGCCAAAATCAGTGGATCGAATATTAGGGGCCGAACGTGGGACATCATCAACAGTCTCATCATAGTTTCTGGGTCAGTGAAAAGAAGGTGTGCTGGAAGTAGTTTTAATGCTAGTGTTGCTGAGCACTTGAAAGCACCTTCATGTGCCATATAATCTGACACTGTGATTTAATGGCTCAAAAAGCTCATGTGATTTGGGGGTAGGAGCTGCGCATAAGAGGATGTGGTTGTGAAGGTGACCCTGCTAATGTGGATGGCTGGTCAAAATGATAACACTTAAATTTTATGAGAAGGAAACAGTCTATTCGTTCTCTATTTTCCCACCCTTAAATACTTCTCTTTCGAAGTAGGAATTTTGGTACATGTAGTGGAATCAGTGAAGCCCTATACTGTAAAGACAGTTGTGAAGAAACTGTAGATACTTGAAAATCTGGGAAATGAACAAAACATTCATTTGTTGGTGATTTACGAGACGTAACTAGCTCATGGGTGGGTTGAAGGGTTAGTTTGGTTGAAAATTAAACTTTTACCGTTATTTACCCACCCTCATGTCATTCCAAATCTGTGTGGCGCTCTTGATTTAAACTGGCAGGCTGCATTTGGTTATGCAACACGCAAGAATCAATTGCCTAGAGCATAAATGAGAGCTTTAGTGATAAAAGGAACAAATTTTGATGAGTTTAGAGTTAGAGTTTTTCTCTGAATTAAATCTTGTAATTCTGACCTTTTTCTTTTAATTCTGAGTTTGAATCTTCCAGTTCTGATATTATTCTCTGAATTCTCATCTCAAAATTCTGACTTTTTTTTTCTGAATTCTGAATTTAGATATAGCAATTCTGACTTTTTCCTACGAACTCTGAGTTTACATCTCGGAATTCTGACTTTTTTCATCTGAATTCTGAGTTTACATCCTGCAATTCTGATTTTATTCTCTGAATTCTCATCTCAAAATTCTGACTTTTTTTTCTGAATTCTGAATTTAGATATAGCAATTCTGACTTTTTCCTACGAACTCTGAGTTTACATCTCGGAATTCTGACTTTTTTTCTCTGAATTCCAAATTTAGATCTTGTAATTCTTACTTTTTTCTCTGAATTCTGAGTTTACATCTCGCAATTTTGACTTTATTCTCTGAATTCTGAGTTTAGATCTTGTAATTCTGACTTTCTCCTATGAATTCCGAGTTTATATCTTGAAATTCAGACTTTTTCCTTTCAAATTCTGAGTTTAGATCTCAGAATTATGTTTTTTTCCTCTGAATTCTGAGTTTATATCTCGAAATTGACTTTTTTTTTTTTTTTTTTTTTTTTTTCCTGAATTCTGAGTTTACATCTCGGAATTCTGACTTTTTTTCTCTGAATACCAAATTTAGATCTTGTAATTCTTATTTTTTTCTCTGAATTCTGAATTTAGATCTTGTAATTCTGATATTAGTCTGGGAATTCTGAGTTTACATCTCGCAATTTTGACTTTATTCTCTGAATTCTGAGTTTAGATGTTGTAATTCTGACTTTCTCCTATGAATTCTGAGTCTATAGCTCGAAATTCAGACTTTTTCCTTTCGAATTCTGTTTAGATCTCGTAATTTTGTCTTTTTCCTCTGAATTCTGAGTTTATATCTCGGAATTCTGACTTTTTTCTTTGAATTCTGAGTATAGATCTTGCAATTATGCTTTTATTCCCTGAATTCCAAATTAAGATCTTGTAATTCTGACTTTTCCTCAAAATTCTGAGTTTACATCTCGTAATTTTGACTTTTTCCCTGTGAATTCTGAGTTTAGATCTCGTAATTTTGTCTTTTCCCTCTTAATTCTGAGTTTACATCTTGTAATTCTGACTTCCCCCTCTGAATTCTGAGTGATTTTTTTTTTTTTTTCTTTGAATTCTGAATTTACTTCACACAATTATGAATTTTTTCTCTGAATCTCACAATTATTTTTTCCCTTTCTGAATTTTGAGTGTACTGACTTTTTTACATTTTACAATTATTTTTTTCATTCTTTTACATCTTACATCTTAGGTTTTTTGTTTCCACCACATAATAAATTATAAAAAAGCTGCAATATTGCAATCTTTTTTTTTTTAAATTTGCAATTACAGGTTTAAATCTCACAAATCAGACTTTTCTTTTCAGAATTCTGAGTGTATATCTCAGATTTTTTTCTCCGATTTGCGAGTTTATATCTCGAAAATTAATTTATGTCACAATCTTTTATTCACATCTCGCAATTCTGAATTTTTTCTCTTTTTTCTCTAATGTACTGTTTTTGCCCACTATATAGAAAAGGAATTAGATGCATTGTAAATCTCAGAACAGCTCAATAAAGTTTCTTTTGCAACATGAGGGTGAGTAAATCATGGCAGAATTTTAATTTTGAGGGAACTAGCCCTCAAAAAAAATACTGAAATGAACATGTATAAGGTGGCCTGACAAGCTCTGATTATCCAAAAGCCCTGAGGTTAAGAGGCAGGAGAAAGTGGGATGTGAAACGACTAGTTTTATGAACCCATAGTGAACTTTACTTAGGAACGGGGAGGTGCTGAAAAGGACAGAGATCTAAAGTAATGAGTTTTTTGGAACAGAGTGGAAAAACAAAAGCTTTAAGCACAGGAGAAGAGAATCTGAAACATGAGGCTGTCAGGGTAAAGAATAGTGAGAGGGCGAAGGTCAGTGTCACGGAAACGGTGGAAGGAGGTCAAGATTCCTCGTTGCCAGAATCGTCTTCATCGCCAAAACAGTCCCCGGCCATTTCACTGCCAATCCCACTGGCCTCCGCCTCATCGTCGTCGTCATCCTCCTCCTCTATGTCGTCGTCATATAAATCGTCATAGAGCAGGTCAGAGCTACTGTCGTGAGAAGGCACTTTGGTCTGGATGCAGTACTCAGCTAGTGTCGTTGGTACTTTAACTCCATCTCGCTCTGCATCTGCCTTAGTGGACATCACTTGCTTCCTGCGCACAACCAAAAGACAAGAAATTAGTTAAAGGATTAGTTAACTTCCTGATTATCCAAAGATGTTCATGTCTTTTTTTCTTCAGTCAAAAAGGAATCAAGGTTTTTGAGGAAAACATTCCAGGATTTTTCTCCATATAGTGGACTTCAATGGTGCCCAACAGGTTGAAGGACCAAACTGCAATTTCAGTGCAGCTTTAAAGGGCTCTACATGATCCCAGCTGAGGAATAAGGGTCTTATCTAGCAAAATGATTTGTAATTTTCTAAAAAAAATGAAAGTTTATATACTTTTTAACCACAAATGCTCGTCTTGCACTAGCTCGATTTTTCAGACTTTTTCAATGTGACTAAGTAATGTGTGAAGCTAGTGCAAGACGAGCATTTGGGGTTAAAAAGTATAAAAAAAATTATTTTGTTTGCAAAATAACCAAACGTTTAGCTAAATAAGACCACTATATGGAGAAAAAAACGTACTTGTTTTCCTCAAAAACCTTCATTTCTTTTCGACTGAAGAAAGAAAGACATATTGTAACCGCTGCAAAAGTAACGTCTCTCTCCTCTCTATAAATATATACTACCAATCAAAAGTTTGGGGTCAGTACATTTTTTTTTTTCAGAAAGGACGCATTAAATTGATTAACAGTGACTTTTTGTAATGTTACCGATAAGTTCTACCATAAATATCTGCAGTTCTGAAAAATAAATGTATCACAGTTTCCAACAAAATATTAAGCAGAACAATTGTTTTCAACATTGATCTGACACTGAAGATTGGAGTAATGGCTGCTAAAAAGATTACATTTAAAATATTTCTCAATGTTAATGTTTTTACTATATTTTTAATCAAATAAATGTAGCCTTGGTGAGGATAAGAGTCTTTGTTTTGTCGAAAAAGAATGTCAATAAGGGAAAAGTTCAGCATTTTTCACTAATGTTTACTTGCCCAAAGGGAAATAAAGACACTCTGGGCAGTATGTCCTAAACTTCAGCGGGATGGTGCAATGGAAGCGTGTTGGGCCAAAATCTGGCCTCAGTCAATGTTTAACCTACATCTCGGCCAGCTTCAGTGGTATAATTAAATTTTAACATTTCCTTAAGAATATATAAGTTGTAAGTGTGCTGGCTGGTTGCCAGGGTGCTGCTGCTGTTACTAAGGTGTTCTGAATGGCTGTTGAGAAATATTGCTATACAGTTGGGAGTTTATTGTTAGCACGTTGCTGGATCTCTGCAAATCAATTAAGGCTTCACAGCTTATTTTAACAGTTGCAAATGTAACAGCCACGTGTATAAATATATTTCACTTCTTTTCCCAAAGAACAAGCAAATTTTGAAGTGTTCAGGAAAGATGCTTACTAGCCCAAGTCAAAAACACACACACCACATCAAGTCTCAATAGCTGTGTTTCCATCCACCTATTTTTATGCGCACTTTGGAATATTGCATAAAAAAAAGCGCTGGAAGGAAACGCCAAGATGCGCATAAATTCTAAAAATGCACATAAAAATGTATGCGTGCAACTGAGTAGGATACAAGAAAAAACTACGAAGGAAACACATTTACTGAATAAATTCCACCATGCGCATCAAAAAGTCATGTGACTTGGGATAACTTAACTAACCGGCATTTGAAATGTTGTTTTGGTCGTTCTGAAATGTCTGTCATCAAAGTATTTCTGTATAACTGTCTTACACGACTGCATTCCCAAACAGCAGCAATCCACCTCTAAAAGCACTGACCACATTTATTGTGTTTTATCTGCTCGCTCTGAGAAAAATAATATGAAAATGATTATACTTAGTGGCTTCTGCTACTTTTATTAATGATATTTAGTGACAGTTTATCAGAAAGTGATGCATTTGTTCTCTTTGACTCGTTGAATGGAAACAGTGCTTTATTTACAAATGTTTTATGCGATATTCCAGTTTTGCTCACAAGTTAAGTTAGCATCTTTGGATGGCAACATAGCTATTGATATTCTGATCTCTAGAAATGGCTTACTTCAAGGTAAGCCTATGGAATTTTTTACACGTTTTATCAACCAAGAAGCAACAATCATAAGCTTGATTGCCACACATATTCCTCATGTCTGTAGCACAAACAGTGCAGGACAAATTCAAGGTTTTGAAAAAAGCATTAGAAAGCATCATTAACAACATATTAAATAAGTAGTTCACTTCCAGAACAAAAATGTACAGAAATGTACTCACCCCCTTATCATCCAAGATGTTCATGTCTTTCTTTCTTCAGTCGTAAAGAATTGTTTTTTGAGGAAAACATTTCAAGATTTTTCTCCATATAGTGGACTTATATGGTGCCCCGAGTTTTAACTTCCAAACTGCAGTTTAAATGCGGCCTCAAACGATCCCAAATGTGGTTGTAAATGATCCCAGCCAAGGAAGAAGGGTCTTATGTAGCGAAACAAACGGTTATTATTTTCTTTAAATTGCAATTGATATACTTTTTAACCTCAAAAAAAAAAAAACTCATCTTGTCTTGCTTTGCCTGAACTGTTTTTTCTCCCTCAACTTCGAAAATCATTTCAAAATCATCCTGCATCGCTGCAAAAGTACCGACCCAGTGTTTGCAAAGTGAACATGCAAAGAAGATCAAACACCCATAACAAAAAAGGTAAAACAGCGATGTAGGACGATTTTGAAGTTGAGGGAGAAAATGAGATGGGAGTTTTTTGACATACCATAACTGTCTTGAGTTCAGGCACAGCAAGACAAGACGCGTGTTTGAGGTCACAAAGTTTATAAATAATAATTTAAAAAAAAACGATCATTTTGCTTGATAAGACCCTTCTTCCTTGGCTAGGATTGTTTACAACCGCATTTCCAGGATCGTTTGAAGCCACATTTAAACTGCATTTAGAAATGTTTTCCTCAAAAAACATAATTTCTTTAAGACTGAAGAAAGAAAGACATGAACATCTTGGATGACAAGGAGGCGAGTACATTATCTGTACATTTTTGTTCTGGATGTGAACTACTCTTTTAATGATTTAATTATTTACATCTGTACTTGATATACTTTGTACGTTAGCAGGCGAAGCAAATTAAAAAAGAAAAATATTGTAAATTCTTGTTTATATTTAAAGTCAAAGAGTAGGAGAAAAAGTTGCAGATTGACCTTTAAACTTAATGTAATTTGATGGAAAAAGCTGAGTGTGTGTTTTCACAGAAGTCGTTTAAATAATAAACTGGTCGTACCTTATAATCTCCGCGTATTCCTTGTCCTTGCCTTTGCTGTCCCTCCACTTGCGAAACATGACCGAGGCATCCACATTTGCAGGAGAAAAAGTGTTGGGTTCGTTCAGCAGTGAGATCACGCTCAGCAGGATTGTTCTACAGACAAACACACACGTTACTCTATCGTTCAAAAGTTTGGGGCTTTTAAGATTTTTGAAATGTTTTAGAGAAAAGTCTCTTGTGCTCACCAAGTCTGCATTTATCTGATCAAAAATAGTAAAAACAATACTACTGTGAAACATTATTACAAGTTACAGTTTTCTGTTTTATATATTTTAAAATCTAATTATTCCTGTGATGACAAAGCTGAATTTTCAGCAGCCATCACTCCAGTCTTCAGTGTCACACGATCCTTCAGAAATCATTCTAATTTGCTGATTTGGAATTTTTTTTTTTTTTTCTGAATTCTTTAATGAACAAAGTTCAAAAGAACAGCATTTGAGTGCAATTGTGGGTTTTTACACCATCACACCTGACATTCTGTGTGGGGTTCCATCGCTCTGAGGGCAGCTCTCCGCTCTGGGGGTCATCCACGGGTGGATGAAGGATGGAAATACACACGTCGCCATTCTGGGGTTGAGAAATGTACATTAAGCAACAATGGCAGCATTATTACCACATGATGACTAATGTAAGCTTTAAGCTGTTGTAATCCATTTGGTGGTGCAGTAAACATGCATTAAACAGGCACACACAAGCATTTTCACCTCATAGATGTTTGGATGCCACATCTTGGTGAGAAACCGAAAGGTCGGAGGAGAGTAAGGATAGTCAATAGGAAATTTTATATGGGCCTGCGGAAAGAGACAAAGTGAAACGAGCATTGTTAGCTTGCATATGAGCTGTATTATAGCTAGTAAATGAGCTGTTATTAATCAGTCCAAAAGTGGAAAGGACACATTAGAATAAAAGGGCTCATATAAACATAATCCTCAGGAATCTCAACATCATGTACTCTTCATCAGGTTTCCGATGTGTGCCAAAAGCACGCTTGAAACAACAGTGCGATGGAACTAAACAGTGCAGTGCTGTGTTAAATGCTGCACTCTCTTCAGTGCAGTGCTAATGGTACTGTTTTGTGCTGAATGTTGTGATTGTGGTTATTATAACAATAGTGATTTAGAAAGTGATTGTGGCTTTGAGTTTAGTCGTAACAACTACAATGGTTGCGAGAGCAGTTTTAGTTTATGTGGCCATGAGTACTGTTTTAAAGGAACAGTTAAGCCGAAAATTAAAAGTCTGTCATTACTAACCCTCATGTTATTACAAACCCATGATTTGCTCATTTGGAAATTGGCAGTGAATAAAACTGATCATTTAAATTTCAGCCTTTTCCTCTCAAAAATCTAAGTTATGACTCATAGGACTTGGAATGTACTGCACAAGTCGTAAAACTACTTTTATGATGCTTTCACGATGGTTCTGCATCTTTTTTTGAAGGTTGAAACTTCCAGAGTGCAACCTCCAGTCGTATTTTTCCCTCTTTTTGTGTTCCGCATAATGTAAAGACGTCCTACAGGAATGAAATGACATGAGGGTGAGTAAATAATGAGAGAATTCTCATTTTTGAGTGAATTATTGCTTTAAAAATGAGTGTAAGACTGTATTTTCTCTGCTAGTGGAAATCCTGCTACTCACCACTGCTGTTGACTGCTGATTATGTGTCAGACTACATGAACTGGCTAGTGCTCAAGTCAGACTGCATCGTGACTGTGACAGCGTGAATGAAGATACGAGTCTCAGTCAATGCATTTAGTGTTAGAAAGCTAAAACACCATCTAATCTAACTTCCTCCATTAACCATCATTAGAAATAAATGGGAACAAATGTCAACTCTGTGAAGCTAGAAAAATTTGAATTTTTACAGGAAACGTTGCATTCATGAGAAAAATAAGAAAATACACTTTATATTATTTGACAAATTATACAGTTGAGGTCAAAATTTTACATACACCTTGTGGAATCTGCAAAAATGTTAATTATTTTACCAAAAAAAGAGGGATCATACAAAATGCATGTTATTTTTTTTATTTAGTATGGATCTGAATAAGATTTTTCACATTACAGATGTTTACATATAGTCCGCAAGAGAAAATAATAGTTGAATTTATAAAAATGACCCTGTTCAAATTCTTAATACTGTGTTGTTACCTGAATGATCCACAGCTGTGTTTTTTTTGTTTGTTTGTTTAGTGAGAGTTGTTTAAGAGTCTCTTGTTTGTCCTGAACAGTTAAACTGCCTGCTGTCCCTTAGAAAAATCCTTCAGGTCCCACAAACTCTTTGGTTTTCCAGCATTTTTGTGTATTTGAATCCTTCCCAAAAATGACTGTATGATTTTGAGATCCATCTTTTCACACTGAGGACAACCGAGGGACCCGTATTCAACTATCACAAATGTTTCAAACTCTCACTGATGCTCCAGAAGGAAAAAGGATGCATTAAGATCCAGGGGTTGAAAACTTTTGAACATAATGAAGATGTGTACATTTTTTATTTTATTTTACCTAAATATTTTATTTTAATTTTGTACTGCTCTTTAGAAGCTACAGAATATACTTACATGTTTCCCAGAAGACAAAATAAGTAACATTTACCCTGATCTTCAAATTCAAAAGTTTTCACCCCCCAGCTCTTGATGCATTGTGTTTCTTTCTGGAGCATCAGTGTAGTTGCATATGAATCCCTCAGTTTTCCAAAAGATAGATTTTGGAATCATATTGTCATTGTTGGAAAGGTTTCAAAAACAGAAAAATACTGTCTACTATCACTAAACCAAACAAACAAAAAAACAGCTGTGGATCATTCAGGTAACAACATGGTGTTAAGAATCAAGTGTATGTAAACTTTTGAATGGAGTCATTTTTATAAATTCAACTATTATTTTGCTCGTGGACTATATATAAATGTCTTTCATGTGAAATATCTTATTCCGGTCAGTACTAAATCAAAAGGTGCAAGGTGTATGTAAATTTTGACCTCAGCTGTAAATGCTATTCACCAAAGATGCAATATATATATATATGCAGTATTTCGCTAAAGCCTGTGAATTTAAAATAATTTGTCTGATGGGTGGAACCCAAGCCTGTTTAGAAAGATACTGTAATCTTCCTCAAAACATGCTGCATTACATTTATCACCCAGACTATGCAGCTGGGTTGCTCAGTTATGTGAAGATGGAAGACTGAAAGTGAATTTTGAAAATGTTTGAGGGTGATGTTACGCTTCATGCAGTACTATAAAGGTACTTGCCGTTAATTACATAAAGACTTAAAAGTAAAGTATGCAATTTCTGTGCCCAGCACAAATATTGAACTATTCAAAATATTGAACTATAAACCAAAAGGTAATAATCCTTCTTCAAAACTCATTGGGGAATTAACCTGCAAATGACTTTTTAAACATATTAAAGGAATAGATCACCCTAAAATGAACATTTACCCACCCCAAAATCTACTCATCCAAGATGTAGATGAGAGGCAACAACATTATGGATAGAGGACTTGTATTTTAGCCAAAGGTAACAGTTTAAAAAGCCTTAATGATGGATTGTTTTTTTTAAACACACAGCTTTTCACTTCACAAGATGTGGATTATTGTGATGCTTTTATCAGCTGTTTGGACTCTAATTCTGACGGTTCCCATTCATAAGGAAGTGATGATATTTCTCTAAATCTGTTCCCATAACTAAATATTAAGCAAATGTTCATTTTTGGGTGAATTATTCAGAGTATCATGAATTTTAACATAACAAAAAATGTGATTTTAAAAATATATAAATCAGTCAATTGCAACCTTAAATTCACAAATCAAACTTCACCAAAGACTGTGACCTGTGGCATATTATTAAACAATAATATAACTTTGAAGGAATGCTGAGGATTTGTTTTTTGTTTTTTTTTTTGTGGTAAAGTTGAGGACTGCGTCGCTGTGAAAATACTGACTATTGCAGTTAATAAAACACTACAGGGAATATGTTTGAAACGCACTGTCCTTCTCTTTTTAGCTCTCATATCTAGATGTCATTAATATCTGTCAGGGCTAAAAATAGAGATCTAGAGTATAAGGAACGCACCACCGGGGAAAGATGAACTTGAGAGTGCAAAACATGTATGTGCGGTATAATTTAAAATTAAATATTATCATGTATATCTGACTTGCAACTTCCTAGTTCATTGGTAAACATTCAAGAACATCATTTAAATGCACACAAGGCTTACCTTGAAGTAGCCCCCTTCATAAAGTGTGTTTGGAGGGCCAAAGATGGCCACCTCCCAGTTGTACAGGTCCGACTCCTCAACAAGAGTGATGCGGAAACCTTCTACTGGCTCCTCCTGCAGAGATTTCAGCTCCAGCATCAGAGCCTTCTGAGAGCTCGGCATCTGCTGGTGTGCCATGACAGTCCTGATCCTTCAGCCTTACTGTGGATTCAAGTAAAACGGGTGTAGTTTTTTCAGAGAATAATATATTATTTAATAGTTTTTTTAATGACAATTCCATTGTGAGAATATATATATATTTTTTTGTTTTAAATACCTGCTACATATTTTACTGCAGATGAGTATTACATTTGATATTACTACTAAGAAGTTCAAAATTATTCAAAATATCTCTGTCTATCTATATGCTATTTGGCCATTGAGAGATAAAGGAAATAAAAAAAACGAAAGAAAAAAAAAACTTTCTGTACAAATGTTTGATTAGATTCCTATGCAAAAGCTATACAACTACATTTTGATAAATATAAACGTTTTACACTGTTTATTACCTGTGCTGCTCCCCAGGAAATGTGATATTTGGGTGCCTTAAACGTCCAGCTTCATGTAAATATTAATACGTTTCTGATATTTATTTATTCCTTGGGGCCCAGAAGGGACTGTTAACCTTATTTTTCCTTTGTTATTTCTCGAATCCTGTTGCTTTTCCTGTCAGACGTGATGTTATCCAATCTTCAGGCAGAAATGAAGATAAATAAATCAATTTTTCACCTTTCTAATCCGTAAAAAAAAAAAAAATAAATAAGCCGTTTGTTCTGTATCTGCTGCTGCTGCCCGCAATGGAGGTGAGTGCGATGGGGTTGGGAGTTGTCCTCGTGTACTGCCCTAACGTCTAAAAAAACTCTACAGCATGCACATAAATGTCTAATTTCGCTTTATATGATGCAGAATATGCTTGTCAAACCCTGCGGGTCGCTGTCATCACGCCGTTTCGTTGCGCGTCTTCGGCCGCACAGCTGATCAGCTGCTTGTTTACATTTGTTCTGCTGCGAGGCTGTAACGCACCTTCAAAATCCCCCGTTTGCGCAAAGAATTACACTGCCAGCTCTGCTTTATCCGTCCGGACTGAGTCGACAGCGAATAAACGACAGGGTATGGGTGTTATGGAAGTGGGATATGGAGATTAATGGGAGCGCAGGAGAGATAAATGGACGCAATCGACAGGTGATGATTTCTTTCGCCGTTTCTCAATCGCTTCTATTGATGCTTCCGGTTATCAAGTGCGTGCCTGTACACGTCTGTACGCGGGTGCGTCATGACGCAGGACACTCAACTGTAAATACTCATGGAAAACTATGTACACAACATATGTGTTATTACATAGGTAGTACCCATTACTTACATAAATTATATTACAACTATTTAAATATGCGTTATACACGTCTAGTCAAACAGTAACACTGAACAGTAAGATTTTTAATGTTTTTTTTAAAAAGAAGTCTTTTCTGCTCACCAAGCCTGCATCTATTTGATCCAATATACAGCAAAAGCAGTAATATTGTGAAATATTTTTTACTGTTTAAAATAACTGCTTTCTATTTGAATATATTTTAAAATGTAATTTATTTCTGTGATCAAAGCTACATTTTCAGCATCATTACTTCAGTCACATGATCCTGCAGAAATCATTCTAATATGCTGATTTGCTTTTTAAGAAACATTTATTATTATTATTATTATTATTATTATTATTATTATTATTATTATTATTATTATCAGTATTTAAAACAGCTACGTAATTTTTTTTTTTATAATTCTTGAAAAATACAAAGATCAGCATTTATCTAAAATAATAAGCTTTTGTGACATTATACACTATATCATTCAAAAGATTGGAGTCAATGTGTGTGTGTATATGTGTGTGTATATGTATATATATATATATTTTTTTTTAATTACAGATTTAAAATTACAGAAATTATAAACATTGAAACTGTTACAAAAGGTTTCTATTTCAGATAAATACCATTCTTCTGAATTTTTTATTCATCAAAGAAACTTTAAAAAAATCTTCTTAGCTGTTTTCAATAATAATAATAATAATAATAATAATAATAATATATATATATATATATATATATATATTTTTTTTTTTTTTTTTTTTTTTTTTGCACAGAAAATCAGAATATTAGAATGATTTCTGAAAGATCATGTGACTGGAGTAATGATACTAAAAATTAATCTTTTGAAATAAAAATCTATCATAAAATAAAAAGCAGTTAATTTAAATAGTAAAAATATTTCCAAATTTTACCTGTTTTTGCTGTCCTTTGGCTCAAATAAATGCAGGCTTGGTGAGCAGCAGAGACTTCTTAAAAAAAAACATTAAAAATCAAAAACTTTTGACTGGTAGTGTATGAGAATATTTTAGTAAGCAAAACGTAATTTACAATATGGGTAATAAAAATATCCTTAACAGAGAATAAAAAAGAAAGATGAGCTAAATAAAAGTAAGCAGAAATAAAATTCCCTGAGGAAAAACACTACAATGTTGGCCTGTATATCACTTTTTTTTTTTAATATCAGACTTCTTTGAATGTGTAGTCTGATAGATAGATAGACTCTCTATAGATAGGCTTCTCTATTTAATGGTTATTACAGTTCTAATAAACAATATTCAACAAACTACAATAGATCAAAACATTAATTTTCCAGGTTGATGAACTCAAACCCGTGCTGAACCCATGTGCAAAGGCAGACACAGATGACGTCTCCTCCCTATCTCTTCGCTGATTGGTCGAACCTTTCGTCATTCAACGGCAACGCACGTCGTCACACAGGAACCAAAGGAGGCGGTCAAACAAGATGGCGTTCCGCGATGAAGCAGGAAATATACTCGGTTTTCAGTAAATCTCCTCATTTGAGAGCGTTGACCGGAGCTTGTATGTCCAAGGACAAGTGAGAGACCTATTCGGAGACTGAAGACAGAGCAGATACTGGTAAGGACACCGATGGGACACGCAGGGACAGTTTGAGGGGCGGTGGCAGAGGAAGTCGGGCCCTGTTAGGTCGCTTCACTAACCTGAACTGAAACAAAACTAGACAGTTGTTTTTCACCAAAAGTCTACATTCATTTTCGTGCTTGTCTAGAGCTTAAAGTCTAGATCTTTGAATTTAGGTCATAAATCTTTTCGCTATTTAATGACATGACAGACAGAAAAGGAGAAAATCGTAGTAGCTTGGTATGGAGCCAGGCAGAAATATGTGTCATCATCCAGTTTCAACATAAACCAGCTAGTTACAAGACTGTCTTATCAGTATATCTAAAGATTTATTGTTGAAATTGAGCTGGTATTCGACTTATCTATATTGCTGTTTGTATGAATTTCATGTTGTCTTCATTGCGCAACAAATCTATTAGCTGTATGCAGTTAACACACTGGTTATGATTTTTTTTTTTTTTTTTTCCTGATCAGCTGCTTTGCTTTTTATGTAAGAGTTCATGGGTGGTGAAATGACCTCAGAACCAGTTTTATCAGGTTGTTTATCAGCATGACATATAGTTTTGTGCTAGTTACCTAGTTATAACAGATTGTCAGTTGTGCTAAGTTTATTGGTATGTTTTAGGTTGTAAACTTTCTGTAAATGTAGAAGCATATCTCTTTACAGTTTCACTTTAAGAAAGTCCAAGAAATGCTTGTAATTTAACGCTTTTGGACTGTACTGTGTCAATATTGTTTTCTCAGCTGTATTGAAAGTATCCATCATTTTTTTTGACAGTCATCGCTAGACAACAATGAAAACATAATATGCATTATTATTATTATTATTATTAGTAGTAGTAGTAGTAGTATGGATTATTATTTTTATTATTCCATATTTGTTGTGGGCATGTCTAGCTGTTAGGCTTAAAATGCTATGCATTTCACACAATTAATGCAAAAAATATGCTAAATACATTGAATGTTTAAATGAGTTTTGCTCACCAAGCCTGCATTTTTTTTGATCCAAAGTACAGCAAAAACAGTAACATTTTGAAATATTTTTACTATTTAAAATAACTGTTTTCTATTTGAATATATTTTAAAATGTAATTTTTTACCGCTGATCAAAGCTAATTTTTCAGCATCATTAATCTAGTCTTCAGTGTCACATCATAATTCAGAAATCATTCTAAAATGCTGATCTTCTGATCAATATTTAAAACAGTTGAGTACATTTTCATTTAGGATTCTTTGATGAATAGAAAGATCCAAAGATCAGCATTTATGTGAAATTAAAAAGCTTTTGTAACATTATACATAATTCATTCAAAATCTTGGAGTCGGTATAATTGTTTTAAATAGAAATTAATACTTTTATTTAGCGAGGATGCTTTAAATTGATTAAAAGTGATGATAAAGACATTTATAATGGTACAAAATATTTTCATTTCAGATAAACGCTGTTCTTCTGGACTTTTTATTCATCAAAGAAACCTGATAAAATTTTACTCGGCTGTTTTCAACAACAACAACAACAATAATAATAATAAATGTTTTTGAGCAGGAAATCAGAATATTAGAATGATTTCTAAAGGATCATGCGACTGGAGTAATGATGCTAAAAATTCAGCTTTGAAATCACAGAAATAAAATATATTAAAAAATTTTAAAATATATTCAAATAGAAAACAGTTATTTTAAATAGTAAAAAATTTCAGTATTTTTTTGCTGTACTTTGGATCAAATAAATGCAGGCTTTGTGAACAGAAGAGACTTATTTAAAAAAAAAAACCATTACAAATCTGACATATGACTGGTAGTGTATAAAATTCAGCTTTGCCATTACAGGGATAAATTACATTTTCAAATATTAAATTAGAAAGCAGTTTTTGTAATTGAAATAATATTTCACAATGTTACTGATTTTGTTGTATTTTTAATCAAATAAATACAACCTTGGAAATAGAGCTTCGGAATTTTATATATGGGTCAAACAGATTACTGGTCAAATCTCTAGTGTTTTCCATTGGTTATGACATAGATTCAGTTTGATTAATAATTGATTTTAAGATCAGTAGTTAGATTACTAAACATGAATAGCTAAAGTTTAATTTAAATAACAGATTTCAATAGTGATTCAAATATCTTTAGTGTTATACTTAACAGCCAATTTTGACAGATTAAAATTATACTTGTTTTAAAGTATTGGATTTTTTTTGTAATTTTCATGTTCAAAAATGATAACTTCCATGAAGTAAAGCATAGTATGGGGGAGGAAAAAATGGGTAACTGACTGCAGTTTGTGTGAATTTAAGTTGTTTGTCTGTTTCTTTAGTTACTCTAAATGGCTGCGAGGAAGTCTGGATCAGATACCCATAACAACGGTGAGTCAGCTAATCATCTGTCCTTTTTTGTTGTTGTTGTTGTTGTTGTTGTTTTTTTATAGACAACAAAATAAAAATACAGCAGAAACAAATGACTCATTTTAAAATGTATTTTTCTTGTTCTCACTTGATGTTCAAGGACCCGTCAGCTACCTTGATGATGTTCCTTTCAAGCTCAATGAGAAATTCCGCCGTCCCTCAAAAGTGGGTCTTCCCATTGGCTTCTGTTTGTCTGATTGTAATTCCATTCTTTCAGATCTGCAAGTAAGTCAAATTTCCCGATAACTTTCCTTTATGTAAATGTTCTTGTCAGAAATAGGCCTAATTAATGCTTTGCTTTATTCTTCAGTATGACTTTAGTCTAGAGAGGCGGAGCGTACAGTGGGGGGAAGACCTCGCCAAAGCGCGAGCTGCCGAAGCCCGAGCAGCGGAAGCCGCCCGGATGGACATTGAAAATGAAAGGCAGGCTGCTGCTCAGGATGCAGACGTCGGATTGGTTGGTGGAAAGAAAGCGCGCCCCTCTGATGAGCAGGATGTTGTCCCACCAGCATTGAACCCGGTTTTAGCTGGCCTACGGCACAACGCAATCCTCACGCCTCTCCCAGCCCCGTCTTTCGGACCGACACGACCAGCACCAAGTAACCCTGCCCCGCAGAGTCTAAACTTAGCTGATTTTGAGCGGGAGGAGGACCCTTTTGACAAACTTGAGTTGAAAACACTGGACGACAAAGAGGAGTTGCGGAGTATCCTGCAGAGCCAACCGCAGTCATCTGTTTCGCCGCCTCAGCTTCCTCCAGCAGAACATCGCCCCGCTTCTCCCAGTAATACGTCTCCTCTTCAGTCCAAAGTAGGAATCTTCCATAAACCCAATGGACTTGTTGGACTGCTAGACTTAGACAGAGGTGGGGTTGTGGGGACCCCCTGCGGACAGATTGACGCCGACCGCCCATGTAACATTCGCTCACTGACTTTCCCCAAGCTTTCAGAACCTGGAGACTCCCCCTCGGAACCGACTCTCAGCATTTACCCGGCAGCCCAACCACGCAGCTTATCCAACGGCACGCCACCGTCCCTGCAGAGAACAGCATCAAATCCCAACACAACACTCCCACAAGAGCAACCTGTCTTCCCTCAGAATGGGACACAGAACCAGGTATCGTAACATAGGTGGAAACATTGCTTGTCAGTGCTAACTGTTAGCAGTGCAGGCTCATTGGAAAAACATACCTGTGTTGACCTTCTTGCAAATTATATTGCATAGCTGCATGTTTTGCAATTAAAGGGATAGTTCACCCAAAAATGAAAATTAATCATTCTCAAGCCATCCTAGGTGTATATGGCTTCCTTCTTTCAAATGAATACAATCAGAGTTAAATTAAACCGTGTTCTGGCTCTTCCTAGCTTTATAATGGCAGTGAATGGGTGTTGAGATTTTGAATCCCAAAAAAGTGCATCCATCTATCATAAAAAGTACTCCAAACAGCTCTGAGGGGTCAGTAAAGGCCTTCTAAAGTGATTTGATGTGTTTGTGTAGGAAAAATATCCGTATTTAAAACTTTATAAACTGCAGTCTCTAGCTTCCACTAACTGTCATATGCGCATTCACGATAGAGTAGCGTTCCAACAAATGACCTAAGACGTAGGTGTAGTGTAAGAGAATATGCTAGTCTCACGAGAACCAAGTTTTGTTTACAGCAAATAGAAACCTCTTGGCTTATATCAAAATCGTCCAACATTTTCCTTTACTAATCCTCGTTTTGTACTTTTAATTTGTTACCGGTGTTTTGTTTTGCTCTCTCATCTGGACTTTCGCGTTTGCCCTTTCTCCCCAGAGCTTACGGTATGCTAACATCCTACTGGAACGCCACTCTCTGGTGAATGTGTGTGATTGAGATTATGGTTTATGAAGTTATATCTATAGGTTTATGAAAAAATATATCTACAGAGAGTTAAATGTCTACTTTCAAATCAGCCAATTCAAATAGAAAACAAATAATCTCAGATTACGTAATCTGTATGAAACATGCTTACAGGCGCATCACTATTGACGAGTCATTTCTTAATCTCTTAAACTGAAAACAAAGAAAGCGCTACCTCATCAATAAATTATTAAAAAGTTAATGCAGTCTCATTGCTGTTTTTCTCAGACGCATTCACAATTGTTACTTCTGCCGGTGCGCTGTGGCAAGTTTTTTTCTTTGCGTGCGCTTGAGTGCTTATTAAGCTACATAGGCAATTACGTGCAACTAATAGTTGACTAATGCTTAAAATGAAGGACTACTAGTCGACCAGAAAAATCTTTAGTCGAGGGCAGCCCTAGTTTTATCCTTTTGATTTGAAGCAAGTTTCACAGGACTTGCTTCACATTGCAATGCTTTACCAGGGGGGCTACTGAGCAAGTTTACTATAGCAAAAAAAGACATACATGTACTGGTTATGAGATGCAAAACATCAAAATGTGTTCGTTTACAAACTATGCACTATGGTAGAAGTGTTTTTAAGGTAATAATATAGCATTATGCAAGAAATTGCATGAAAATAAGTCTTTATTAATCGATAACCTGCCCCATAATTATAATTTGTCTGAAAAGAAATAAGTGGTTGGTGTTTTACTGCCAGTAGTAGACATTTGAGCTGAAAACTTCAATGAATTGTTTGTAAAGATTTTGGAGATTTGCACAAATGTGTGGCATGTTTTTCCAATGAGCCTGGGTTGAAACTCTTTAAACTGATTTTCTCCATACTGTCTTTGCAGCCAAACACCATAACAGCGACTAACCATCCGCCTCCTGCCATGATCCTACACGGTCTCTCTCCCAGCGAACGACAATGTGTGGAGACGATTGTGGGCATGGGTTATTCCTACGAGGGTGTTCTTAAAGCCATGCAGAGACAAGGACAGAATGTGGAACAGGTCACTTTTTAGCTTGATTATTTTTAGTGCAAGTCTGTAATATTGTAATTTACGTAAACAAGACTTTTTACGCCATTTGTTCATTCATAGGTGCTGGAATACCTGTTTACTCACACTCGACTGTGCGATCGAGGTTTTGATGCGACTGCTGTGGAGGAGTGCTTGGAGATGTACCAGGGCTCAGAGGAAAAGGTGGGTGAATTCTAGCAGCCACAAATACACACAGACTGAATTATAATCTACTATCTAATTAGAATATGTTTTGCACTTATTTAACATTTTATCTCCACAGGCTTTGGAGTTTCTGCAGCTGATGTCTCGGTTTGGGGAAATGGGCTTTGAGAGGGACACTATTAAAGAGGTACTGCTTGTGCACAATAACGACCAGGACAAGGCGCTGGAGGATCTGATGGCCCGAGCGGCTGCGAGCTGAGTCTCCCGTCCTGGAGCCAGCCCTCCTTTGGTATTCAGAGGGGGTCCTGGCTATGGAAGGATGGGATTCTCTTATCTCTAAGACAAGATTGATTTTGTACCCTAATAAAGATATACCTCTTGGGGTAGGGATTGATGGCACCATCCAGCAGTGCTTTCATCCCTCCTCAGCTGTATGTCTGTTAAGTGATCTTAGAATGGTGATGAGTGGGAGGAGCCGAATCCTCTTTCGAAAATCGGTATTGGCTAGTGTCTCTTTTGCCATGGTGACAGGCTAGAATGGGCGGTGCTGGTGAAACAAAACTGAGCGGAGCCCCGCTGACAGAATATGGACTCGGAGTGACACTCGAAGCTATTACGCTGCCATCTCCCGCTGCTGGACGCAGGCTTTCGAAAGTGAAACCTGAGCACTCATAAACACAACCCATGGCAGAACAGAGACCCCACAGAAGTGCCCTCTCTCTATTCTGTCTCTGCTGTTTGTTTATTCATACGTTGTTTATATGTTCGACAGGCGGAAACACTTTATCTTTCTTCATTTGTTCTTTTTTGGGATCGTGTTTCTTTGCTCTTTGATTAGGAACTGCTTTAACAGAACTAATCATCGTTACATAAGTTCACCGAAGAAAAAAAAAAAAAACAAACTGCAGTAAACTTTTGCCCAGTTGGCTTTTGCACTGGAATGAACACATTTGGCAAGAGAAATTGGCAAGTTTGGCTGGAGCTGTGAAATTTAATCAATGGCGCCATATTTTCAAACAGTTGACATGCAAATACTGCACAGGCACACTGAATCACAGATGTTAATATAAACATATTTAAAGATCTGTAAAGATACACTGTCGGTTTCCATCTGTAATAAAGAGATTGAGAAAATTAACATACAGTAATGAGGTTAACACATTAATATGACTTTTATTCTGAAATCTATTGAAAAAGCAGATGACCGTATAGATGCATGGACTCAAAAGTTTGGGGTTAGTGTGATTGTTTTTTTTTTTTTTTTTTTTTTTTTTTTTTTTAAAGAAACTAAAACATCTGTTCAGCAAGGATGCATTTTAATTGATCAAAAGTGACTTTTTATAATGATTTATGGCTCAATTTAAAAACAAAATGTATATTCATCAAAGGATCCTGAAAAAAAACAAAAAATATTAAATAATTATTAGAAATGTTTCTTGAACAGCAAATAGCAGCATATTACAGTGATTTCTTCATGATCATGACACTCAAGACTCAAGAGGAGTAATGACTGAAAATGTAGCTTTGCGTCTCAAGAATAAATTACATTTTAATCTATATTAAATTACAAAACCGTTCTATTACATTGTAATAATATTTCACAGTATTACTGTTTTTACTGTATTTTTGATTACATAAATGCAGCCTTGGTGAACATTTGAGATTATTTTTTAGAAAACATACCAACCCCAAATCTTTGAATGGTCGTGTTCATGATAGTTGTGCAATAGAATGATCTTAAGGTGAGACTGTGAATGCTTTTGGCACATTAGAAACTGTTTGAATGGCCTTTTAGAGCTTTGATCACCCGAGGAAACCTGTAGGTCTGTTCAAATATCTCCACATTACCTCATAAGGGATTGACCAAATTGCTCAATTTAAGAGATACTGGCTCCCTTCTCAGAGGAATGCAGGAAAATGAGCAGAATTCTGTAGTATAGGAATACTTTACTGATCTAACAATTTAACATAACTGACTTCATTTGAACCTTTTGGCTAATCTAATATCTTTTGATATTGACTTTTGACCTTCATATTCCACTTCGAAATCCTAAGAAATTATTTTATTGTAGTGTTTGTTTGTTTGTTTTTCGCATTTTGACTGAATTTTTGCAACATATTAATATTTCCATATCATTGCAGTAATTTATACTTTTTTTATTTTAAAGCTCTCTCTCTCTATGTATATGTATATATACCTGCAAAGGTTGTGATTTTATTTTGACTTCTTTTATTTTTTACTTCTTAATGCCCTAGCAGTCAGAGACCCTCATTTGACAGTGGCCTTAAGCTGTAAAAGGCTTTTACCTGGTGTACTAAAAACCTTGATTAAGACCTGTTAAGCACTTTCCTCTGAGATGGGAGAAATTATAAGAATCACATATGAAAGAGGTGTCCCTTGGCCCAGAGAGCACATAGAGGTCACTGGGTAGCTCATCTGGCCATTCATGAATAAATGTTTTATTATTTAACAGCCAGACGTGCATTATTATTTTTTATTTTGTTTTATAATTTTTTTTTTTTTTCACAATTATAGGTACAAAAACAGCCTCTTAAGCTCACTTTCCATGTGCAATATATTTTCATCAGTGTTGCATCAAAATAATCTCATTTAAACTGTAATCGTTAATGTGAGTGGATCTCAGGGTCAACCTGAAATAAAAAAAAATCAAGAAATTAAATTTGCATTAAAAAATGTTTTTAATTTTTTTTTGTTACCTTAAGCTGTACTATGCATTTTTTTTATTTAGTACTGACCTGAATGAGATAAAAAATTACCCCATTTAGAAGTTTACATACACTTGATTCTTAATAATACTGTGTTACTTAAATGATCCACACCTGTTTTTTTTTTTTTTTTTTTTTTTGGTAGTTGTTCATGAGATCCATCTTTTCACACTGAGGAAAATTGAAGGACTCATATGCAACTATTACATAGGGTTCAAATGCTCACTGATGCTTCAGAAGGAAACACAATGCATTAAGAGCCGGGGGGTGAAAACTTTTGAACAGTATGAAGATGTGTACATTTTTCTTATTTTGCCTAAATATCATGTTTTTGTCATTTAGTCCTGCCCTTCAGAAGCTACAGAAGATACTTACATGTTCCCCAGAAGGCAAATAAGTTAAATTTACCCTGATCTTTCAAAATTCTTAATGGCTCTTATAATGCATCGTGTTTCCTTCTGAAGCATCAGTGAGCATGTGAACCTTCTGTAATAGTTTCATATGAGTCCCTCAGTTGTCCTCAGTGTGAAAAGATCTCAAATCTTAAAATCATACAGTCATAGTTGGAAAGGGTTCAAACATACAAAAATGCTGAAAAACCAAAGAATTTGTGGGACCTGAAGGATTTCTCTGAAGAGCAGCAGGCAGTTTAACTGTTCAGGACAAACAAGGGACTCATAAACGACTATCACTAAACAAAAAAACACAGCTGTGTATCATTCAGGTTAACAACACTGTATTAAGAACAAAGTGTATGTAAAATTTCGAATGGGGTCATTTTTATAAATTCATCTATTATTTTCTCTTGTGGACTATATGTAAACACATTTTATGTGAAATATCTTATTCAGGTCAGTACTAAATAAAAAAATAAGGCGTATGTAAATTTTTGACTTCAACTGTATATACAGTTTAAGGTAACTACAAAAATCATAATTACATTCATATTATATTAAAACATAAGGATAAGTGAAATTGATTGAAAATGGATGAAAAATGAAACGACAGTTTATGGCCCTAAAATTGTCTTGATGCAAAATCTATTTTTTCTTTTTTTCCAAGAGGTTTACCCATCCCTTAAAGGACTATGATAATTCAAAACAATTACCATTGTGTACAGGGATTTTCCTCATGTGCTTTTTGTAACAGCTTCTCTCAGTCTTGGCTGACCAGGCTAGAAAAGGCTGAAAAGAATAAAACAAACACACTGCTGGCTGTATCACAAAAAGAGCATTCTGGCCTGGAGCGAGTTGGAACTCAAATGCAGATCTATTGTTCTAAGTGTAAATGGGGAAACGTCCTGATGTACAACTAAAGAACTTGATGGACAGGTAGAGCAGATCGGAGAACTTAATGATATGGATCTGTTGCTCTTAAATGTGATTTCAAATGTTTAGTCGTCTATAAAATCATTTCGGCGCTTAAATGTGATTAAACTTATTCTTCTTTTAAAAGAGTGGGGCTGTCACTGATGTTAATGATGCACAGATATTGTCTAGGAGCAGCAAAAAAGACCCACCTGAACTGTGAGAGACTCTTGCTGGTCGCCACCATGATGAAACTTCCAGTGGAACAGAAGGTCAGCAGCAACAAAGAGCACAGGTTAAAGGAAATTCACACAGTGCATGTTGAATGAGGCTGTTAAACGGCTTATTGTGTGTCAGACAAAATAAACCTTTGTGCATCAGCAGATGGCATTGTTGAAACTGTGGCAACGTTTTTATCATTTAGTGAAATCATTTTTTCATCATCACTTGTTCAGATAATAACCAATTTGATAATCAGAGAGGAAGAAAATCTCCTCAGCAAATTGTATCCTTTTAAAACAAATTTTAGTTCTATATAAAAATTATTTGCAGACACAAATAAATGATTAAATTGTCTCTTCAAAATTAAATTCAAGAATTTAAGCATAAATTAGCTTTTAATTTCTTACAATGTGCGTATAAAATTCAATTTCAAGTTTCCAAAAGGCACCGAACTAAACGATTCATATATTAAAAGGTCGAGACAGTTATAATAACAATCAGGTGAACTGGGCATTAAAAATGCTGTAACGTATTTTATGGCCTTTAATGGAACCAAAGCACGACTTATTTACAGTCAGAAAATGAAACGCAAGCCATACAACTTGAGAAGGTCGTGGGCGCGCGCACGCAAGCGACGCGCACGCGTACGTTTGACCTTGTTTTTGTTGATGTTTGACTGGTTTGCGGCTGCGCGCGGCGTTGTACGTTGTGGTATGACGCGTTTTGTCAGGAGAACGACGGACAGCGAGAGAGAAAGAAGATAGGTGAAAAGTGAGCTTGGTGCAGGGGAGGGGCAGCGGTACCCTTGTAGCTCCTCCACAGAGACGGAAAGCAAACAAACCTGCCCTAAAAACGACCTAAATCAAGGGGATCGGTGATCGGGCACTGCAACGGAATCGGACGGTTATTCGATTCAGCCTCGTCCGACTCGACTCGGTTGGATTCGATTAGTCGCGCCGCCTTAACAGCCCGGAGGCCGCCGAAACAAACCCCATCGCCATTATATGATCCACTTCCAAGCGTCGCTGCTACCCTCCATGTGGGTGAGGGACCTGTGCGTGTCGGGCTATGGCGAGAAAAACAGTTAGCAGGAAAAGGAAAGCAGAGGAGCCCAAGGAACAACAGGTAACGTAATCTCTCACATTATGCCAAACAAAAACAGCGTGCAGCCATATGCTAACCTCTCGATTTCCATATAACAACATCCATGAGTCATACAAAACAGAAATGTAAGATCGTAATGTGACAGTTTACAAACAGGAAAATATTGCAGTCTAATGTTAGCACCAGTCTGCTGGCTAAAGGCTAATGGTGGGGTTGTTAACTTAGTTGTTGACATTGATCTGGCGTTGGTGAGCTGGTTTATTAATGTGTAATCATTTATCAGCTGGTCTTGGACATCAAGGATATGCGTTTTGTTTGAGTACGTCTTAATCCTGCACTAGATTACAGGATAATGTTTCTCCAGCAAGAGCCAGACAGTGTAAGCTGGTTAGTCGTCCTGTACCACAGAGGTCTGCTACAGATCTGCATTATTTTTAATTTTTAAGATGAGAAATATTAATAGCTCAGTGAGACAAAACATGTCATATGTTAGTTCTGAACAACATTCATATATGATCACTATAATGTCCTTAACATATGTGACTGTGGACCACAAAACCAGTCATAAGGGTTAATTTTCTGAAATTGAGATTTATACTTCATCTGAATAAATAAGCTTTCCATTGATGTATGGTTTGTTAGGATAGGACAATATCTGGCCAAGATACAACTATTTGAAAATCTGGAATCTGAGGGTGAGAAAAAATCAAAATACTGAGAAAATATATTGCTATATTTAAGGTATGAAAATTTGCAAAGTATCTTAATGGAACGTGATCTTTACTAATGATTTTGGGCATAAAAGAAAAATCAATAATTTTGACCCATACAATGTATTTTTGGCTATTGATACAAATATACCTGTGCTACTTAAGATTGGTTTTGTGGTCCAGGGTCACATTTGATCACTATAATGTTCTTAACGTATGTATAAATTACATGTATTACATTGTCTTCCTAAAAACCACCTTTCCTCAGACAGAATACAAAAGAATATGTACATATGTAGCTAATATGTAGCCTTTAAACAAACATTATTATGTCCTAACACAAGGAAGAGCTTCATTTAAATTACTTCTCACAGCTGTGTCTGTACTTTTTATTGTGTTTAAAACCATCAGAAATTTATGAGAACATTTATAAAATCAGGCAGTATCAAAGACAGCCTTCATCCTGAAGGTCCTCTTTCTGTATTTCACCTGCTGTGAGTTCAACAAGGTCATACAGGTGCGGGCGAATTTCTGTTATTGTCACGTTATCGTTTATCATTTTTAATCATCTTGCTTGTACTGTCCTTGTATTTTTAGGACTAGGAAATAACAAAATGTCTATACACGTGAGATAAGCACGATATAGCTATTTTATCAACATTGTATGTTTTTTTTTTTTTGTTTCAGTATGATGACAGTTCTGTAAATTAAGTTTCAAACCACCAAGTAGTCTTAATTATTTAATTTATTGAACTAAATGGTATTTATGTCAATATTTATGATGAATATTAACATTATTGTAAGATACTGACCTTACATTATCAGTTGAAAGTTTTTGAACAGTTAATGTTTTTAAAGAAGTCTTTTCTGCTCACCAAGCCTGCATTTATTTGGATACATTGGATACATTTTAAAATATAATTTATTCATGTGATCAAAGCTAAATTTTCAGCATCATCACTCCAGTCTTCAATGTCACATGATCCTTCAGAAATCATTCTAATATGCTGGATTGCTGTTTAAGAAACATTTTTTTAAATATTATTATTAACAATATTTAAAACAGTCCTTTTTTCAGGATTCTTTGATGAATAGAAAGATCCAAAGATCAGCATTTATCTGAAATAAAAAGCTTTTGTAAGATTATACATTATACCATTCAAAAAAAAAAATTGTGATAGAAATTATTGCAATTAATATTCTTATTTAGCAAGGATGCTTTAGATTGATCAAAAATGATAATAAAGAGTTTTATAATGTTCCAAAAGATTTCCATTTCAGATAAATGCTGTTCTGAACTTTCTATTCATCAAAGAAACCTAAAAAATTCAACTCCGCATTAATAGTAAATGTTTTTTTTAGCAGCAAATCAGAATATTAGAATGATTTCTGAAGGATTATGTGACAGGAGTAATGATACTAAAAATTCAGCTTTAAAATCACAGAAATAATTTACATTTTAAAATACATTCAAATAGAAAGCAGTTATTTTAAATAGTAAAAATATTTCACAAATTTACTGTTCTTGCTGTACTTTGGATCAAATCAATGCAGGCTTGCTGAGCAAGAAGAGACTTCATTAAAAAAAAAAAAACATTAAAAATCTTTTGACTGGTAGTGTATATTGAGTGATTGG
Source organism: Cirrhinus mrigala (assembly GCA_036247105.1). Lineage (NCBI taxonomy): Eukaryota > Metazoa > Chordata > Actinopteri > Cypriniformes > Cyprinidae > Cirrhinus > Cirrhinus mrigala. Next base: position 24,220,735 of record CM070027.1, on the reverse strand, counting down.
CCAATAAAAATTGACACATTATGGGAAAGTTTATTTTATTTAATTTTTTTTTTTCTCCCAGTACTCATGAATCAGTAAGCAATATATTATTATTATATCCTTGTAGGTGAAGTAGGTGTGTAAAATAGGATATACAAGACAGGATAGAGTTCTCATATGGGGGAAGGTGGTCTTCAGTACAGCACACTGCTTGGAAGATCCTTATTTGGCATCGTTGAAGGTTTATTTTGGATTTATTTATTTATTTTATTTATATTATTTATTTTCAGCTCTGGACGTATCCCTGTGTGACAGATCTAAAAAAGCAAATCAATAAAATCAATGCCCTGATATTATAGGCCTCAGCGATTGATGTTTGTAATAATAACTAGCCCTGACAATGTGAATGATTGTGTATCTTACTGTGTTTATTTAATTTTCTCATGTAAAACTACATTAAACCTTATTTTTATAAAATATGAACAATTATTATTATACATGATTTTGAAATAAATTATTAATTATTAATAACAATATCAGTAATTTTATTACATCTTTAAAAAAATGATAATAGTGTGTTCGTTACTCTCAAATGCTGTATTGCAGTCACGTCACCGCTTAAAACCACCATTTGAAGTTTTATTACCCCAAAATGTATGTTTGAGCATCCCGACCAGCACAACACTACATCAGCCGATGACGTGAGTTTGGAGTGGGACTAGAGACCGTATCCCCAATGAGATATTTTGTAGTTTATTTTTGTACCGCTTGATTGTTATTACTGTTCCTTGCAGGATCCTCCTCACATTTTTTTTTTGTTTATGTGATAAGGTGGTCGTGTATAGACTAAGATCCTGTTGTGACCTACTTGGCTGTTAGGATCTGGGTCAGTCAGATATGTCCTGAAGGAAGATTGGAAGAGCTTTACTGATGTAGAAACATAGCAGTGTTTATGACTTGAAGGAGTGTATTACTTATCTCGCTCTGGACATATGATGTAATTTCAGCAGTAGTATGGGTGATGATGTCAGTGCTGTTTTGTGAGAATATACATTAAAATGAATGAGTCTCAGTCTCTCACACACAGATTGTTGGGCCCACGGGAGCTGATATACTTCAAGCCGTTGGTTTTACTCGACCCTGTCATGGCTATATTTGATTTGTCGATGCTCGCTGGGAGCACAGAATCGTTTTGTCTGCCAGCTGGCGTTAGCATCAGATGGATGCCCTCACTTTTGTTGCTTGGCAGTTTTGACGTAATTTATTGTGTTGACTGTGTAGAAGGTTGTTAGCAGAGTGAGGTGATGAATTTGCAATGCCACCAGGTGTTTTTCTTCGAATGCAAGCTGTTTTTAAAAGCTGCAAAAGTGCTGGATTGCAAGGAAGCCACCTAAAACCAGATGTCCTGTGAGATTGTGTTCATAATTTAGGGTTGCTGTTCAAAAATGTTACGTAATCAGTTTGTGAAAGAGACATGAAATTCACTAACAAAAAGCTTTGTGAAGTACAATTAGGGTTTAAGTGAACAAACTCATTCTCAAGTTCTATGAAAATGATTCCTGTAATGGTAATTTATTATTTTTTTTTTTTTTCAAATGAATATGCATTTTCATGTGGTGCGTTATAATGTTGTGATGCTTTAACTTTTTTGTAGTACTTAAAATGACTGATTTTAGTTTTTAGTGTTTTATTTTTAAATTATTTAGGCAAAGTATAACATTTTTGCTCAAAGTACATTAATGGACATTTTAAAAGTTTCTCCTGAAAAATTATTAGACACCTTTTGTCATATATAAATTGTATAAATAATAAATTTATTTGTTTGTAAAACTAATATTGTTGCATTGCTGTATACAGTTTAATGAGGTATAGTTATTAAGACTATTTCAAAACAGTTTTATCTTACTATTTTTGATACTGATAGATATCTGGAATTGACAGTAAATGCTATTACAGTTTACATTTTAAGCAATCTAATTTTTAAAAATGTTTTTTTTTTTACTATTGATGTTGATGTAAATTGGGAAATAGTAGATGAGAATACTGGTTCTAAATCAGTTTATTTTGAGAATATATTTTTTCTCAACTATTTGCATTTCTTTAAAATGGCATGCAACTGATGAATCTTGTATAAAGAAAAATATGTATGAAAGTACATTGTTTTCATGTAGATTTTTTTTACATGCTCAACTCATTACTTTTTGTTCCTCTGACAGTTTGATTGGTGTCAGTCTGCGATTAAGCGTGCCCGCGTGTCCAGCTCAGCGCGTCATGCGCAGCACTGGTGGCAGAGCCGGCGGTCGGTGGTGTGCTCTGTGAGAGGAAGGGAGTTCCGGCCGCAGCAGCAGCATGAGTGGAGCTTCCAGCGGAGTCTCCGCGGATTTGCTGCCGGACGCATCCCAGGAATCCTCAGAGAGAGAGAGTTCTCCCTCGGCCGCCTTAACAAGGTTTTTGCTTCCCAATGGCTCAACCACAGGCAGGTGGTGTGTGGGACCAAATGCAACACGGTGAGATGTACTTTGTACTTTAGCATGTGATGTTAATAAAGGGATAGCTCACCCAAAAATGAAAATTCTGTCATTAATTATTCATCCTCATGTCGTTCCAAATCTGTAAAACCTTTGTTCACCTTTGGAACACAAATCAAGATATTTTTGGTGAAATTCAAGAGCTTTCTGACCCTTGTTTTCTTTGCGGACAAAGTGTTCTTGTAGCTTCATAACATTATGGTTGAACCACTCATGTCACATGGACTATTTTAATGATGTCTTTACTACCTTTCTGGACTTTGAATGTGGTAGTTGCATTGCAGTCTATGCAGGGTCAGAAATCTCTTGGATTTTATCAAAAATATCTTAATTTGTGTTCTGAAGATGAACGAAAGTCTTACAGGTTTGAAACAATATGAGGGTGAGTAATTCATTTTTAAAACTTTTTTTTTTTTGAGTGAACTATCCCTACTACTGTGTTTATTATTTTCAAGATATTGGTTTTTCCTGCAATCTAATTTCTAAAAATATTTTATATTTTATTATTGATGTTGATGTAAATTGGGAAATAGTAGATGAGAATACTGGTTCTAAATCAGTTTATTTTGAGAATATATTTTTGCTCAGTTTCCTGCCTTCACCTCACACACATACAGGATGCAAGTTACTTTTATTCTCCATATTTGCTTGCAGTATAAAAATAAAAAGAAATGTTTATTTTGAGACACTTTCACGATATTCTGCATATGAGTTGAGTAAATACATTTGTAAAGATTGGGTTATGGTGCAAACATAAATTTTCAAAGAGAAACAGTAAACGGAAGTAGACCTAACAGCAGGGTTAATTATAGTTAACTAACTAAAACTTTTTCATTACTTGGAAAAAAAAAAGACGTTTGTTGAGAAGAAAAAAAAAAGAATATATATACCTATTATATTTGACCATACTAACAATTTTGTTACTTAAAAAGTGAAATGAAATAAAATGAAATGTTTATAATGTCAGTGCTGCTTAGTGGGAACAAGCTTCGAAATAAACAAGTCTCATTTTTCTTCTGTAGTTAGCTGAATTTGATGTATTAAAATAAACTAAAGCAAAAATAAGACGTAATATTATATTAATAAAAATACTGTTAAAAACTATAATAGTATCTCAGTGATACTGAAATAATGTACCAGTACACAGAGTTCAATGCACTTGTCACACTACAGGAGTATTCTAATTTAAAAAGATGTGTATTGACAGCTACTGTATCTAATACAGCTCATACATTGATGCTGTTAATAGAGTTTAACTTGTATTTAATATTCCTTTAAATCTATGGTTCTCCCAAATATTAAAATCTTGTCATCTAAATGCTTTTTTTATATAATGAAAAAGAAAAAGTGACTGTTAAGGTCCAAAATGACATAAAAGTACCATAAAAGTTGTCTGAACATATGCTATATGTGTCCTTGGACCACAAAACCAGTCATAAGTAGCACAGTTATATTTGTAGCAATAGCTACAAATAGCTATATAATATTATTGATTATTTTTTATTTTTTTAAAGGCAAAAATCATTAGCATATTAAAGGAGAGGTCCGGTGTGATATTGACCTAAAGTGTATTGAATCATGATACCGAGTGTGAACTAACCTTGCATATCTCATCTCGGCTTGTCCACTCCAGTCCGAAATCTGGGGTCAGTTAGCCGATGCTAACAACAGGTTGTCGATGAGAGTAAATGGGGCATCGGGCTAGCCATGTAAATAAATCACTGTTTTACACCATTTACGAGGCACAAAGTAGCTCCACACTTCATTGGTAGACTTCCAAGGGCCCTGGCTTTTAAAACGAGACATTGAGAACTCAGAATAACCACCGGTAGTTTATTTACAAGAAGACTTATACAAACAGTACCTGCAAGAAAATGACGGGCCGCCGCCATCTTCAATGTAGTCACGATAAGTTGAGTGTCGAGCAGGAACGAAACTACAACCTGATAAGTCACGTGAGTCCTCGCGTTTGTTTTGGACTGGAGTTAGTGCAGACAGTTGGCAATTGCAAGGATGTCGGACGATGAAGCTACTGAGTTTTATGAAGACGAGGATGAAACATTTGAGTTTGATGGGCGTCCTTATTTATTTGAGCCTGAATATACGGAGGAAGAGCTGCGTGAGCGCCGTGAAAGGAGAGAGATTGAGAGACAGCGACTCAGTAGCTTCATCGTCCGACATCCTTGCAATTGCCAACTGTCTGCACTAACTCCAGTCCAAAACAAACGCGAGGACTCACGTGACTTATCAGGTTGTAGTTTCGTTCCTGCTCGACACTCAACTTATCGTGACTACATTGAAGATGGCGGCGGCCCGTCATTTTCTTGCAGGTACTGTTTGTATAAGTCTTCTTGTAAATAAACTACCGGTGGTTATTCTGAGTTCTCAATGTCTCGTTTTAAATGCCAGGGCCCTTGGAAGTCTACCAATGAAGTGTGGAGCTACTTTGTGCCTCGTAAATGGTGTAAAACAGTGATTTATTTACATGGCTAGCCCGATGCCCCATTTACTCTCATCGACAACCTGTTGTTAGCATCGGCTAACTGACCCCAGATTTCGGACTGGAGTGGACAAGCCGAGATGAGATATGCAAGGTTAGTTCACACTCGGTATCATGATTCAATACACTTTAGGTCAATATCACACCGGACCTCTCCTTTAAGTAAAGATTTTGTCAATATTTTGATGTTTTTGCACCCTCGGATTCCAGATTTTGAAATAGTTGTACTTAGACCAGATATTGTCCTATCCTAATAAACCATATGTCAGTGGAAAGCTTTCAGATGATGTATAAATTTTAACATTAAAATTAATCTCACAATTAAGATTATTTTAAGACCATTTTATCTTATAGTTGAGTTTTCCATTAGTGTAGCCTTTGTTGCTGATATGGCTGTAAATGATAGATTTTTTCAGTATTTGTGATTTCCCCCCCAGATTGGAGATTTTCAAATAGTTGTATCTCTCAGCCAAAATGTTGTCCCATCCTGTTGACCCTTTTCACTGGTTTTGTGGTCCTGGGTCACATATGCTTCTAACGGTTCTGAAGCCATGAGAAATAGATCTATTTTTATTATCTCTTAGTTGCAATCCTCTTTTAGATTACCTTATTAATGTTTTTCTTTGTTTTCTCAGCTATTTGTGGTGGACGTCCTCTCGGGACAGATAACCAGGATACCCATGCTGAAAGACAGAGAGGGCAGGGGAGAGGTTTCCCAGAGTTTGAGTGGAGTGGGAGGCCATTTCCCCTTCCACAGTTCAGCACCAGTCGGCGGCCTAGATGTCCAGCAGGGATGTGGCATCCACGCCATTGAGCTGAACCCCTCTCGGACTTTGCTGGCTACTGGAGGAGACAACCCCAACAGCCTGGCAGTGTACAGACTTCCCACACTTGACCCTGTCTGTGTTGGGGATGTGAGTCTGGCCTTTGCTCTTTTTTTCTAGTTGCACAAGTAGTGTAAATGTCAAACGGTTTAGTGGCTTCGGCCTTTGGCTCCATAGAGCTTAAGTGCTCTTAATGGGTAGCTTTAACTAACATAATAAAAACAATTCTGTTATGCACGGATAAAGTAATTCTGGTGCTGTACTTTTGACAGGATGGACACAATGACTGGATATTCTCCATTGCGTGGATCAGTGATACCATGGCAGTCTCAGGTAAGAAGCTTGCAGATCCAGTTTTGAACACTTTACACCGTGTACTAACACATTAAGTGCTAGTGTACATTTCAAGAAACATGTCAAGAATTGACAGTGTTATATTTCATCCCCAGAGCAAAGGAAGAAAAGAAATAGAAAGTATGCTTTGCATAATGAAAATGGGGCCCAGTTTAGGAACATTTGGAATATTTGACATTATTTTCATTATAGTTTAGGACATCCCTGCCTCTGTTTTTCAGTAAAGTGAAAATGATTCATACTTTTTTATTAGTCACATCATTTTTTACGCATATAAAGATAGACTATATACATCACACGAGTAGCCATGCAACATGGCTGTATATTGGCATGGCCATGATTCAAATAGATGTTGTCTTTATTACCAAACCAGATATGTGACCCTGGGCCACAAAACCAGCAATAGCCAACAATATATTGTATAGGTCAAAATGATTGATTTTTTTAATGCTAAAAATCATTAGGATATTAAGTAAAGATCATGTTACATTAAGATATTTTGTTAATTTTCTACTGTAAATATATCAAAACTTAATTTTTGATAGGTAATATGCATTGCTATGAATCTCAATTTCAAAAAATTGACCCTTATGACTGGTTTTGTGGTCCAGGGTCACATATTTGATGTGTAAACAAGCGGTGAAAACTTTTGGAATTTGAATATCAGGGTAAATGTAACTTATTTTGTCTTCTGGGAAACATGCAAGTATCTTCTGAAGGGCAGTACTAAATGAAAAAATATGATATTTAGGCAAAATTAATTCATTGTTCAAAAGTTTACACCTCTGGCGTTTTTCCTTCTGAAGCATCAGTGAGCGTTTGAACTAGGGCTGTAAAACGATTGAATCGTGATTAATTGCATACAAAATAAAAGTTTGAGTTTGCCTAATATATGTGTGTATACTGTAATTATTATTTATATATAAATACACAGACATTAATGTACATATTTAAGAGAAATGTTATTTATGTACAAAATATTTTTATTTATATATAATATAAATTACATAATAATTATAATAAATACATATACTTGTAAATATTTCTTAAATATATACTTGAATGTGTATGTATTTATATATACATAATAATTACACACAGTACACACAAATATATTAGGCAAACTCAAGCTTTTTTTTTTTTTGTTTGCAGTTAATCGTTTGACAGCTCTAGGTTAAACCTTATATAATAGTTGCGTATGAGTCCCTCAGTGTGAAAAGATGGATCTCAAAATCATACAGTCATTGTTGGAAAGGGTTCAAATACACAAAAATGCTGAAAAACCAATTAATTTGTGGGACTTAAAGGATTTTTCGGAAAAACTGCGGGCAGGTTAACTGTTCAGGACAAACAAGGGACTCATGGACAACTATCACTAAACAAAAAAAAACACAGATGTGGATCATTTAGGAAACACAGTGTTAAGAATCAAGTGTATGTAAACTTTTGAACAGGGTCATTTATATAAATTTAACTATTATTTTCTCTTGTGGGCTATATGGAAATGTCTTTTATGTGAAATATCTTATTCAGGTCAGTATTGAATAAAAAAGAACATGCATTTTGTATGATCCCTCTTATATTGGTAAAATAATTAACATTTTGTATATTCTGCAAGGTGTATGTAAACTTTTGACTTCAACTGTATATGAACTCTATATATACACTTTCTACTATATATATTATATATTTCTTTCCCTGACTACCTTCTCAGGTTTATTTTTGCGATTAATTATACATCATCTCTTATAAGAGTCAGTCAGATGCCGTTCATGGTGTACAGATTTTACTGTTCCATTTAAGGAGAATGAATCTTTTATTCACTGGTGCAGGATCTCGTGACGGTTCCATGGGTCTGTGGGAGATATCGGAGGAGGTGCTGTCTCAGGCCGAGAAGCGTCAGACTGTGGAAGGTGTTCCTTGTTACTCCCACATCTCTCACCGTGCTCTCAAGGACATCCCGAAAGAGTACACCCACCCCTACAACTGCAAAGTGCGTGCACTGGCCTTCAACAACAGCCATAAGGTCAGCCGCTGTCCTTGACTCATATGACTGAAAATTGATTGCTTTGTGTGTTATTTAAGCTGACCGTTTCTCCGATTCTGCTTTAATTTCTTGCATTCATCCATTAGGAGTTGGGTGCCGTTTCTTTAGATGGATATTTCCATCTGTGGAAGGCAGAAGACAACCTGTGCAAGGTACAATTACTACTATGAGCATTTTTTTTCCCTGTTGTATATTGACTTTTTTTGTCAAGCCTAATATTTGTAGATTTTTACAATTGCGTAATGGGTGTTTTTCCCCATTTAGGAGCTTTCTACCAAACTCCCTTACTGTAAGGAGAATGTGTGTCTGGCATATGGGCTGGACTGGTCTGTTTATGCAGTCGGCTCTCAAGCACACGTTTCCTTCCTTGACCCTCGGCAGTCATCTCAGAACATCAAATCCGTGAGCTCCAGGGAGCGTGGCAGTGGTGTGTGTGTTTTTTTTTGTTTTTTTTTTTTCTAAAGATAAAAAGTTGTAATTTGCAAAGCAAACTGGTGCTCAGTTTTGTATACTTTTAATTGTCTCTTAGGTATTCGCTCTGTAAGCTTCTATGAACACATAGTGACAGTAGGCACTGGCCAAGGCTCCCTGCTCTTCTATGATATCAGGGCCCAGCGTTTTCTGGATGGCCCATCCAGCTCACCCGGCGGGTACCGGAATCGCACCGCAGAGGGCATCCTGAAACTCACCACGGGGAGAGGATGGCTGGTAAGATTGTCTATTTTGACCTGCCTTTTTGACCCAGGTTCTTTGTCATGCTTAAATTGTACATTTAATTATATATAATTAAAATTTAAAATAACTCTGTTCTATTGTAATATGTTTTAAAATGTAATTTATTTGTGTGTTGACAACGCTGAATTTTTAGTATCATTACTCCAGTCTTCAGTGTCACATGATCCTTCAGAAATCTTTCTAATATGCTGATTTGCTGCTTAAGAAATGTTATAATTAATATTGAAAACATTTGTGAAATCTTTCTAAATGATTATTGCACAATTATTGCTGAATAAAAGTATACATTGCTTTTTGAAAAGTACCAAACTGTTGAACAGGGGTTTGTATTTATTCTAATTCTGTTTTAAAACCAAATCTGATACTCAAACAAGTACTGTTTTGCAGTTTGATAGAAACTTGCTCATGCTCATTTGATGTACACTACCTGTCAAAAGTTTTTTAACAGTAAGATTAATGTTGTTTTTTTTTTTGTTTTTTTTTTAAAGAAGTCTCTTCTACTCACCAAGCCTGCAATATTTGTACTATTTAAAATAACTGTTTTCTATTTGAATATATTTTAAAATGTAATTTATTCCTGTGATTTCAAAGCTGAATTTTTAGCATCATTACTCCAGTCACATGATCCTTCAAAAATCATTCTAATATTCTGATTTGCTGCTCAAATCGCATTTATCTGAAATAGAAATTTTATGTAACATAAATGTCATTATCATCACTTTTGATCAGTTTAAAGCATCCTTGCTAATTAATATTTTAAATAATATGTTTATTATATTTTTTGAATTGTATAGTGTATAATGTTACAAAAGCTTTTTATTTCAGATAAATACAAATTTTTGGATCTTTCTGTTCATAAAGAATCCTGAAAAAAATTTACTCAACTGTTTTAAATATTAATAATAATAAAAAATGTTTCTTGAACAGAAAATCACCATATTAGAATGATTTCTGAAGGATCATGTGACACTGAAGACTGAAAATTTTGCTTTGATCACAGGAATAAATGACATTTTAAAATGTATTCAAATAGAAAAAGCTATTTTAAATAGTAAAAATATTTCAGAATTTCACTGTTTTTGCTGTACTTTGGATCAAATAAATTCAGGATTGGTGAGCAGAAGAGACTTCTTTAAAAAAAACATTAACAGTCTTACTGTTCAAAAACTTTTGACTGGTAGCGTACATGTAATATTGCTATTTTCTTTCTTTTGTTGTATACACCTCCTACCTAATTTTTGCCATGAAATCTTTGGATGGGCTTTTGAATTAATTAGTCTATATATAAGCTCCTTTACAAAGTGCTTACTCTAGCAGTCGGTTGCCTGCAGCGTCAGTCTCTGCTTACCATATGGAAATTCATTAAGCAGAAATGCTGTCTGCTGCATTAATCAGGAGTCCACACGGAAGTATAACTACTATTTGATTGGCTTAATTGACCCACTTAGGTCTCTGCCTTTTTGTTACAACTTTGAAGAATTTAACTATGTGGGGATAGTGTACAGTCAGCCTGTTCATTATAGCAAAATTAACAACTCTTCTGCACTTTGGGGTTTTGATTTTCATCAATAAGGCTATTTTGTGAAAATGACCAGCCGATAATGACATTATCCTGGTTATTACACATTACATATTATACGCTACTGTTCAAACTTTTGAGGTCAGTAAGATTTTTTTTTTAAATAAATTAATGCTTTTATTCAGAAAGGATGCATTAATTTAATCAAAAGTGACAGTAAAGACATTTGTAATGTTACAAAAGATTTCAATTTAAGATTCTGCTCTTTTGAACTTTGCTTATCCTGTAAAAATACATTTTTCATGTTTTCCACATAAATATTACGCAGGACAACTGTTTTCAACACTGATAATATGAAATGTTTCCACCAAATCAGTATATTAGAATGATTTCTGAAGAATCATGTGACACTGAGGAATGATGCTGAAAATTCAGCTTTGCATCACAGGAGTGAATAGTTTAAAATGTATTACAATAGAAAAACAGTTATTTTAAATGGTAATCATTTTTCATAATATTACCCTTTTTATTGTATCACTGATGATAAGTCTCTGTGAGCATAAGAGGTACTGTATGTTCACTACCAGTCAAAAGTTTTTGAACAGTAAAATTTGTAATTTTTTTTTTTTTTTTTTTAAAAGAAGTCTCTTCTGCTCACCAAGCCTGCTTTTATTTGATCTGAAGTACAGCAAAAACAGTGACATTTTGAAATATTTTTTACTATTTAAAATAACTGTTTTCTATTTTAATATGTTTTAAAATGTAATTTATTCCTGTGATTTCAAAGTTGATTTTTTGATATCATTACTCCAGTCACCTGATCCTTCAGAAATCATTCTAATATGATTTCTATTCTAAAAAAACATGTTGTTATTATTATTGTTGAAACAGCTGAGTAGAATTTGTTTTCAGGTTTCTTTGACATTATAGATGTCTTTATATAGCATACTTCCTAAATAAAAGTATTAATTTCTATGATTTCTTTCCTAAAAAAAACTGACGCCAAGCTTTCGAATGGTATAGTGTATAATGTTACAAAAGCTTTTTGTTTCAGATAAATGCTGATCTTTGGATCTTTCTATTCATCAGAGAATCCTGAAAAAAAGCACCCTACTGTTTGAAATATTGATAATAATAATAAAAAATGTTTCTTGAACAGCAAATCAGCATATTAGAATGATTTCTGAAGGATCATGTGACATTGAAGACTGAAGATTTTGCTTTGATCACAGGAATAAATGCCATTTCAAAGTATATTCAAATAGAAAACAGTCATTTTAAATAGTAAAAATATTTCACAATAATACAGATTTTGCTGTATTTTGGATCAAATAAATGCAGGCTTAGTGAGCAGAAGAGACTTTAAAAAACATTTAAAATCTTACTGTTCAAAAACTTTTGACTGGTAGTGTAATGCAAAAAATCCATATCAGTCAGGCTCTCCATCTTATTTTCTCCCACAGAATCATGATGAAACGTGGAGAAGCTACTTTTCTGATGTCCGCTCCTTCCCGAACGCCGTATACACACACTGCTACGACGACTCCGGCACCAAACTCTTCGTGGCCGGCGGTCCCCTGTGTTCAGGCCTACACGGAAACTACGCCGGCCTCTGGAGCTAACCTCCGTCATCCCTCCATTACGCTCTCTCGTACAATGTGCTCACATTCTTCCATTTTTCTCCTCGCTTTTTTTCACTTCCGGTTTAGCGTCTATCCAAGATCATCCTCTGTTTCTCAAAGGACTCAGGAGCATAGATGTGATTCTTAACCATTTTTGTGCTTGTCTTTAAATTTTCATTTGCCTGTTGTACTCCTCAATTTACTGTTGATTTTTTTTTTTTTGTTTTGTTTTTTTGTTTTTGTGTGTGTGTGTGTGTGTGTGGAGAAAACGGCAAAGAAAAAGAAAAGGCATGACCGACACTGATACCTGATTTCCTGAGTTCATTTAAGTCCAGAAACTGCATCGGTTGCCTGAACCTTTGAGAACTGTGGAATAGTCTAAAATATATGGAAATGTTTAACAGTCTCTTTGGGCATTAGGGTTTTTTTTTTTTTTTATTTGCTGTTTTTTTTTTGTTTGGTTTTTTTTTTAAAGCCATGGTGTGTTGAGTTTGTTCTGCTGTGTTTTTCTGCCAATCAGCTCCTTTTCTTGGCTCACAGTGGACTGATATGACATTATAAATCCTGAAAGAGCTGAGAATTGGCATTTAAAGATGAATCTTGGGGAAATGAGCGGACAGCCTGACCTGTGGACACTGGGATCAAGACTGCAGTTATATGAAGAGCACAGAGTAAACATGTAAACATGGACATGAGTCGGATAGTGTTCGATGAAGACTCACCCGCTGTTTTTTTTTCCCATTTTGTTTTCCAAAATAATGGCAGGGAGGACAATTGTAAGAAATCACAGATACCGTTTGTGTTCTGTGCTAACACACGCATACACTCGCATCAAGATTGCAATTTTCCCTCTGTGACATTTAGACGTCTTATTTATTTTGTATCGTTGCCGTCACTAGCACTCATGACGTTCAGGTACAATCATATTTGTTAGGGTTTTTTTCTTTCTCATCTTCTCTGCTTCAAGGCAGAGCAGTGTTGTGTGACATTGTTGCCTTTTCAGAGTCTTTCTGTGAAAGACTGTTGCAGATTGAAATTGTTTGGGGTTTTTTTTTTTTTTTTTTTTTTTTTTTTTTACATGATAATCTTCATGAATTGTCACAACATTGCTAGTACAGTGAACATAGCAACAGGCATATATTAAGCAGAAATTACCCATCACTTTTAAAATGTATTTTATATATAAATGTATATGTATACATATTTGGAATCTAATAGGAGAATACGATTTATGTAAATGTCAGAGGATATATGTGCGTGTGTGTGAGTGAACTAATCTGTCATTATTTTGGTGGTGCCCTTTTTTATACTCACATCCTGAATGTTTTTACAGATAATTGTACATTATCAAAACAAAACAAAAGAACAGCAACATGAGACATTCTTCAAAAAGGCAATGAATAAAAATTTATTGATGTATTTTTCTTCCATTCTGACTTTGCATTTGCTGACTTTATCTATCTATCTATCTATCTAAACTGGTTTAAGCAGATTTTTAGCTTTTTATGCTAAATCAGGTGGTATAAGCTGGGTTTAACTGGTTTTTGCTAGGGTTTTTTGCTAAATCAACTGCTTTTAGCTTGGTCTTTACCTGGCTTTTTGTTAAAACGGCTGGTTTTATATGTTTAGATGGTTTTACCTGTTTTTTTTGTTGTTGTTGTTGTTGTTTTAGCTAATTTTGACCGTTAACTGGGTAAACAAAAAAAGTTTATGGGCATTACCTCAGTAGCACTGCACTGTAGTGATTCATTTGACCGCTGGAGGCGCACACAGTGTTATGATTATAAACAGTGGCGTTACAGAATGCGCGTTCATGAGCATCATCTGTAGAGAGAAATAATACGTACGATAACTCAGTACAATAAATCCTCATTTAACGTATGTTCAGAAACGGCCAGCTTTTCATTTAAAGTTCTTAAGCATGAAACGATTACATTTTAAACAGAAAAGGAGTAGTTATAACTAAATGAAAAAATTACGACCTAATTTGTCTTTAAGATTGTACGCAATTTATTGGTTGAATTATCTGATTTATTTTATGTTGTTAAATTATGTTTTTTGTACGGCTTACTGCGTACGTGCGCGCGCGCTTGTGAATGTGCCTGCTAGTACGGGAGCGCGCCTGTAGGATCTGCATGGAGAGAAGCGGCAGCGGCGCGGTGACGGTCACGTGACGGAGTCTGCTGCTGGCTGAGTGAAGCGTGTTAGCAGGTAATAAAAAAAAACAAAACTGTCTTTCACACTCTAACTGGTGTTTATTTATCAAGTGTTACGTGATTAATATTTAAATTTCTTTGTCGTTCATCTGTTTTAATCCGTCGCTGCATGTTTTTTGAGGTTATGTTGTCTTTTGTATGGCTTTGTTTTGCCTCCTCAGTTTAGCTTATTCGGCTTTAGCTCTGCTGTGAGACCGTTTTCCTCAAACATCCTTTTACCACAAGCCCGCATCACTATTAAACCAGTTTTTCGTCCATTAAAAAGGTCGTATTGACATACATCTCGGTGTTTAAATGCTCTTGAGGATTTAAATGTTATGAACAAGGACGCCGGGCGGTCGTGAGTTAGCCAGCTAAGCTACAACAATTGGAGAGAGGAAATGACATTAGAGATCATGGACAAAGGAGAGCAGAGACTATGCGCTTATGCTCCTCACAAACTCTGTTTTTACACATTCGTAGGGTTTAAAGAACACCATATTGAACCCGAATGTTTCCGAGCATCACTAATGAATTTATAAAGATAAACTAGGATGCTGAGCCTGGTCCTGGATCTAATTTCCCTTTGTTTGAGGCATCTCAAATTTTGCTTAATTTTATCATCTGTATAAATGTAGTTAGTTTTTTAGGACATATTTATAGAACCCCAGGAGGCAAAGAAAGTAATTTGTGCATATGCTTTAATTATGGTCATTTGTTTGAAGTTTTCTAATGTGATGGTGCCATCACATATGTTTTGATTATGAATGTTATGATTTTTGATCTGCAATAGTTTTATACAGATTTTGTTAGTATTTGAAACTGAAACATACTGTTTTCTGTTTTAGTGCTAAACATTATTTGGCTCATATTTGGCCTTTATGAGATTATTGACATATGGCCAAAAAGGCCAATGTTTATACTCGTATGAGAAGTGGAAAAAACCACTCATAACTTTGCGTTTACTCTTTTTGTGTTTAATGTTGTAAATGTTCATTTAATTTCAGTAATTATTTAATCTATTAAATTGTTTAATGTAAATTGTTTTATCTTCACAGTTGAATTTTAGTTGTGCTCTGGTTAGTCTATTAAGCTCCTTATTGATAATCAATAATAAAATTCCTTGTAATTTTTCTATTTTAGTGTGTTTGTCAGTCCACATTTCTAAATGTGTTTTATAACCACAATATCTGTGAATTTGAACACTATGGGTGGTCTGCTGACCATCAGAAAAGGCTTTGTTTTTCTATTTTGTAAGGATCTCAGAAATGTGACACATGAGACCATTGTCAGCTGGTGGAATCACTTTCATAGGTTGTTTTGCTTAGTGTCATCATTAAATCGTTTGTGACCAGCAGCGCTTACACAGCCAGTACGATCTTGATGTGTATTGCAAGCTGGGAATTTTTGCCAGATATTATCTGATGATCTCTATACGTCAGAATCTAGTCGGGCGTTTGCTGCATGACTGTGTGGAAGGGTTAAACATGCACAATAAGTTCTCTTCTAACAGCCAAGAAAAGCCCACTGTATCCATCGCAGATGTTATGCGTGTTGCCTTGTCTTCTGTGTGAGATGTTTTAGTCTTAGTTTCACACTTGAAACTAGTTTCTTCAAGGATTTAATTTGGTGGAATATCATCCAGGAAGTTTTTTTTAAGGGAATAGTTCACCCCCAAAAATGGAAATTCTGTTGTTTATCCTCTTCCATGTCATTCTAAACCTGATTGAATTTTTTACAATAAAGAAGCAATGAAAATAATTGGCTAAAGTGGCTGTACAGCTCCAAAATTACTTTTAAAGTATCATAAAAACAGTCCATAGCACTCATGCCCTGAGTTTCAAATCTTTTAAAGCCGTATGAATGCTTTGTTTGAGAAACAGACCAAATGTTAAGTTATTTTTATGTTATTTAATCCCAGTCTGTGTCTGCGGGTGTTCGCTTCGTTTGGAAACACAGTATTGATCTGTAGATGTGATATGCCTACAATACTTTGAAAAAAGCCAAAATAGATGTCATTTTATGTAATTTATTAATAATAATTATTTAACATGAGAGCTCAAATGAGTGACCTTATCATATTTGATTCAAAATTTTAAACATTTTTTTTTTGGTGAACTATACACAATACATTTTGGCCATGTACACACTGCAGTTCATCTTTTATTCCTTAAAGGAGTAGTTCCATTCCAGAACGAATATCTCCATATAGTGGATTTTAATGGTGCCTGTGAGTTTGAACGCCCAAAATGCAGTTTAATTGCAGCTTCAAAGGGCTCTAAACTATCCCAGCCGAGGAATAAAGGTTTTGTCTAGCGAAATGATCGGTCATTTTCTAAAAAAAAACCCCAAACAAACAAAAAAAAAAGTCTTTTTAACCTGCTTGTCTGGTCTAGCTCTGACATGCACAGTACAGTTAGGGTATGTCGAAAAACTCCCATCTCATTTTCTCCTCCAACTTTAAAATCATCCTGCATCACTGCAGAAGTACTGACCTAGTGTTTACAAAGTGAGCAAGCAAAGAAGGTCAGACGCCCTTTACAAAAAAAAGGTAAAACAGCAATGTAGAATGATTTTGAAAAAAATCATATATTAACTCCATAAAGTGCTTAGGTTTATGAGCTAAGACCAAACAACATGCCAGAAGTGCTTGCAGATATGAGGACATGGCAACCCTGCAAGACAGCACTCTCTAAGGCATCCTCCCCATTTAGATTTCACAGACAACAAGAGTCTTTAGCCAAAAAATGGCAGATACCAAACGGCTAAATTCCTAATCTTTCCTGCAAAATGTTAAAATTGTTGCTATGGTTACAAATGCGGGAGTGACTGCTGTTCCGTACACACATGGAACGATAATTTACAGGAGTCATTCCCACATTTAAATGCGGTTGTCACTCCTGAAACTTGCAATGGGACACTGGGCTAGTTGCGCTCATGAGCCCAGCAGTAAAGTGTCAGTGTTGCCAGATCTTCATAGATAAACAAACAAACAAGGACAAGCGCAAAGAATACTAAAACACCCAAATGCTTTTTTATATAATGCCCCAAAAATTCATACATCTCAAATCCACAACAGACCACTTTATTAAGTTCATAAAGGGCCTAGCTTTATGAGCTAAGACCAAACAACACTTGTAAGTATGAGGACATGGCAACCCTGCAAAACAGTGCTCTCTAAAGCAGCCTCCCGAGCATAACCAAAACACAGCACGTCTATCAGCAGTAGTTCAGTTTAAAATTGACAACAACAAGGGTCTTTAGCCAAAAAATGCCAGATACCAAACAACTAAATTCTTTTTTTTTTTTCTCGCAAGATGTCAAAATGTTGCCATGGTTACAAATGCGGAAGTGACTAGTGTTCTGTACACACATGGAACGATAATTTACCACATTTAAATGTGGTTGTCACTCCTGAAACTTGCAGTGTGTACGTGGCCATTGTCGATATCCATAATGCATATTATTGCATTTTTGTATTACGATTATATTGTGACATGATATATTTTTACGCCCTTGTCGATTACCGAATGGTTGAAATATTGGTGTTTGACATCATTAATGTCGAACCTTGTGCTTTTAAATGTATGTTCTGATGTTTTTATTTATTTATTTATTACTCGCCGGTAACTTAATTGAATAAATGTTTTAATAAATAATGGTTTATATTAGTTAGGCTAGGAGCTTTTGCAGTGATATCGTATTGAGAAATTATTACAATTTATAGGAATCTAAAAGGTTTAGTGTCATGACAACCTTATTCATTAGAATGCAAGCTTGCATCGGTCAAAGTAACAGTTTTTTATTTATTTGTTTATTTATTTATTTTTTATGTCCATGAATACTTTGTCGGGGCAAGTAAAAAACTGAACCACTAGTCCGACTGGCCAAATCGAATTAATCCTTAGCGTTGAGCCCTGGATTTGATAGTAAATATTAGCTGCTTACTCACTCAGAGCTGTTGAATGGTTTCAAAAGACCTAGATTAGAATATAGAGCATGAATCATATGGACTACTCTTACGGTGCTTCTTTTTAACTGGGCAGGTTATATGGCGTGATTACAAGGAATAAAATCAAAGTCGGAAAATCATGCAGGATTTGCAACGTCTTGAGTCATAGATGGCACACTATTAATTTTAAAGTGAACTATCCCTTTTAATTTTTACCTTTTTTCAGCATCTGAAGCTGTTGTGTAAAAGTGATTTTTGTGGGTATTAAAAAACTCTATTGTCACTTACCAACAGCACTAACAAAATCTGCCACCTTAAAAAGAAAAATTTGTGATATAAACATTGGAGAGCGAGATGTTTTCATCATCGATACATGTTTCTGTGAAGATTCAAGTATGTGAAGTAATAAACATTCCTCCATGTTCTTGTGTCAGAGGACTAAGTTGTCATTTTGTATGGATGAGGAATGGCTATGTGATGCGATCTGAGTGTGAGCGTTTTAGAAGGACACTACAGGCTAGTTGTGAAGTGTTAGCGGACACCAGTGTGGTCTCGTAGCTTGGTCTTCATTTCAGCGGGGCTCGGATAAGCTCGATTGTTTTTTCTACAAGGGTTTCTGGCGGTCAGAGTATTGCTCAATCTTTCCCAACTGGGTTTAGGAGAAAGGAAATCCGATACAGCCCTTGTGTGTTTGCCTGACGCTGCGTGGGACACTGAAGGGAAGATCTGCAGAAAACGTCAGCTAGATCGCTTGAACAAAACTCGTCTGGTGTCTGCAAATATTTGGACTGGAAACTAGGACATGGGAGCTGTTTCTGAATAATAACCTCTTCCTGTTTTCGGCCTTGTTTTTCTTCCAGATTTTTCTGTTTTGTACATACATTGTTTTGTATATACTGTATATGATGACCTCGGTGGGCGTCGAACGAGCCCGGGGTACTCGGGACAAAGCGCTGCCCACTACCACACAGACCACACAACCACAGAAACAGCTTCAGGTGAGTAAACAACAACATTTGGAAATATGCGCCATGTTAGGAATAAAATACAACCATGTTATTACTGCAGTACTGACCAGAGGCTTCTGTGTACTGTATCCCAAAATGCACTATGCTTGACGTGACCTTCTAGTTTCCTCGAGGGCGTTTACATAAGACGCTCATGCATTAAAAAAAAAGCTAGATGGAGCAAATTGCTGTTAAGCTTTACTTTTAAGTTGAACTGTTTATAAAGTGACATCTTAAAGGGATAGTCCACCCAAAAATGAAAATCATCATCATTTACACCTCCTCATGGCATTCCAAACCTATATGCATTTTGAGAGAAGAATGTTGCTAACCAAACAGTTTTGGGTTCCATTGACTTCCGTAGTTTTTTTTTTTTTTCCTTTCCTTTCCTTTTTCCCCATACTATGCAAGTCAGTGATATTCAAAACTGTCATACAGGTTTTGAATGGCATGAGAGGGAGTAAATTAGGACAGTTTTCGTTATTCATTATAGACAAATGTGTTTAAAGAAGAAGAATTTAACACAAGGAACTTGCTGCCGGTGCTCAAAATAAAACACCACTAAAATTAAAAATACATGAATATGTACTGTACTGCATGTAGATAGACTAGAGCTTCACTAACTAATTAGTAAGTTACTATTTTTTACACGACTAAAAGTTAACTCGTTTCACAGACTTATTAATAACAAGTTATTTACCTTGTTACTACATTTAGGTCTACATTTTACCACATTAAATGTCTACATTTTAATTTTAGAGATAATAAGTGAGCTATACTTGCTGAATAAAACATGCAAGGTAATTTGACAAAATATTTAAAGGCATTTGTGACCCTGGATCACAAAACCAGTTATAAGTAGCACAAGTATATCTGTAGCAATAGCCAACAATACATTGTATGGGTCAAAATTATATATTTTTTTCTTTTATGCCAAAAATCATTGGGATGTTAGGTAAAGATCATGTTCCATTAAGATATTTTGTAAATTTCCTACTGTAAATGTATCTCAACTTACTTTTTGATTGGTAATATGCATTTCTAAGAACTTAATTTGGACAACTTTAAAGGCGATTTTCTCAATATTTAGATTTGTAGCCAAATATTGTCCTATCCTAACAAACCATACACCAATGGAAAACGTATTCAGCTTTCAGATGATGTATAAATCTTAATTTAAAAAATTGACCCTTATGAACGGTTTTGTGGTCTAGGGTCACATTTATTGTTGCATAACACATACTTTTATGCTTAACAAAGTAGAAGTGTACAGTATACACTGTGCAGTAGGCTTGTAGCCAAACACACTCGCACTGCTTCCTCTTGTGTGTAAAATGTCTTGGCCATTAATCTGACCGCTCAATCAATTCCCTTTTCTTTTTTCATATTGATTCTTGCTCACTCATTCTGATGTTCATAACTTGTGCTTCCAATTACAGGCTACAGCTGAACAGATCCGACTGGCCCAGATGATCTATGACAAGAACGATGCAGATTTTGAGGATAAAGTGAAACAGGTATGGGAAGCTCTTTTCTTTAAGAGTAAATGTGGGTAGGTGATTTGGTTGAAAGTCTCCTTACACTTGATTGCATAGGACCATAAAATGTTCATTTGGACAACTTTAAAGGCGATTTTTCTTAATATTTTGATTATTTTTGCACCCTTAGATTCCAGATTTTTAAATAGTTGTATCTCGGCCAAATATTGTCCTAGCCTAACAAACCATACATCATTGGAAATCTTATTTATTCAGCTTTCAGATTAAAAAATGGACCCTTATGACTGGCTCTGTGGTCGAGGGACACACATGTCATCGGCGTGAATCATTGCGCTATTTCAGACCAAGCGAGAATGGAAGCAGTTATTATTGTAATATTATGCGCTTTGTACTGTAATGTTTTCTCAACGGTGAATAAGACATGAGGTAATCTGACAGCATTGCATTCAGCCCTCCACCGACGCTGTGCCTCATGTTGCTGGTCTGCCTGTGTGCATTTATGTGTTTTGGAGAGTAATTTGCAGGGTGGGATCCTATTTTTTCAAAGCTTGTTTGCTATTGCTAGCCTTTCTAACATCGCCTACCCTACTTTTAACCTTAATGATGTTCATGTTTGTTCACAGCTCATGGAGGTTACAGGGAAGAACCAAGACGATTGCATGGTAGCTCTTCACGACTGCAACGAGGATGTCAACAGAGCCATCAACTTCCTTCTCGAGGGAACTTCTGATGCGGTAAGGATCCCATCCAACAGATGCACATGCGGTCTAGACTACTTAGCAGGTGCTAAATCGCATGGCGAGTTTTTGAAAAACGGGAAGAGGTTTTACCGAAAATGTCACTGTTGTCAGCTGTTTTGTGGAAGGGAACAATGATTTGTCTAGCTACACTTTTTTGTTTTTCTGCATGTTGTTTTTTGTTTTTTTGTTTTTTAGCTTAAAGATGAACATACCACAGTGCTTAATACCCCATCCAATCATGTGATTGACGCTAATCTACTTCACAGATAAAGCATCTGTGACTTTTGTTGTGGTGAAATTCGAGAGGCCTCTGCTTATAGCCTAGGATTTGTTTGAATGATTTCTGGGAATGAAACTCTAAAATAGAAAGTGGGTCGCTTCTGTAGTTTTGATCAGAAGGTAATCCTGTGTCATAACAGACCTCTTCCTCCACCTCTGTGTCATAATACAAGCTCCTAAATGTCCTTCATCAGCAATAATGATTGAACAGTAATCAGTTATGTTAAATGACACTGCATTCTTTTTGTTTTTTGTTCATTCTGACTTCTGCTAATCATCTTGCAGACCTCTTGGGAAACAGTGGGGAAAAAGAAAAGTCTTGGAAAGGATGCAACCTCCTCAGAGAGTAAGGAAAACAAGGAGAACAGGGAGAAGAAAGAGAGGGAAAGCAGCAAGGGTCGTGGAGGAGCGAACCGTCGCGGCAGAGGGACCAGTCGCAACCGGCCAGGTAAGTGTGTTGATGGGATTTTCTTGTTTACATAGCTACAAATGTTTTGTTTGTATTCACCAGCAATATTTATACAATTTTGTCCCATTTGATAGTGTGTGAGTAGGTTTTAAATATTAATAGGCTTATGCGTGATATTATTTCATTTTCTATATAGCGAGGACTGAAGAGAATGGCGTGGACCCTGCTCCTGTTGAGAGAGGTGCTGACCGTGGCCGCAGAGGAAGAGGGAGAGGTGAGCCCACACACAGTGTAAACATCTTTCACTGTCATTCGGATCAGTTGTGCTTATTATGGATGTGCAATACTTTCTCAAAATGGGTTTTACCCCTCTAACAAACCTGACAGTTATAGCATCTATTAAAACCTTCTCAGAAGTTCGATCTCCCTTTTTGAAGTGCTAAATATCTTAAAAAAGGTTCTTTATTGGCATCAATAGTTCTATGAAGAACCTTGAACATCTATGTAACCTTTCAAATGTAGAGAAGGTTCTTTATAGTCGGAAAAGGTTCTTTAGATTTTTAAAATGTTCTTTAAAATGGTTCTTTTAGGAACTTTTTCTAAGGCATCACTGCAAAAACGCTTTTGGAACCTTTATTTTTAAGATTGTAGCTTTTGAACATTTAGCATTTTGGATCATTCTAACTCATTCCTAGTGTTTATGAGTTTGTTTTTCGTTCACAGTGTCTGGAGGTAGAGGCAGAGGTCGGGCTCCGGTTACCAGCAGGTTTACAGCACAGGGAATGGGGTGAATATCATTGAAATTATATTTTAACCTAAAATAATTCTCATTATCATACAGCAGCCACCTGAAACCATGTCTCACACTGTGCGTATCCTTCTGCAGGACCTTTAACCCTGCAGACTACACCACAGAGAGTGGGACGTCAAATTCACACGCTGATGTCTGGGAGACGGGGGCCAACGACACTACAGATGGGACAGGTAAGAGACCTCTCTTTCCCAATCCCAATCTATTTCCCAATCTTTAGGCCAACTCTCATCTCTCTTTCTGTCTTTGACACATTCTGTTCAGTGGCATGGCAGAACACTTTGGACGAGTGGGCAGCTGAAGACTGGAGTGAAGATGTGAGTGTGAGTCATGCTCTATAATTAACCTCCTGTGCATTATGGGATTTGCAGAGCTTGAAATTAATAAGCCTGAAAAGGCATGGTATATGCGTTGGCCAGAAATGTTAAAGGTTAGCACGTAGACAGTAGTGATGTTAAATATTTTAAAAATTATTTTTAACATACATTTCTTAATTTTGCAATATTAGTCTTTTTATAATTTTTATGTGTTATATAAAACATATGTATTTATAGTTATATATTTGTAATTCTGTAATATACAAGTTTGGAAATTATGTAACTTCATATCTCTTTTTATACATTTTATGAAAACTAAATAATGTATATAATATTTTAATATATATTATATATTTTAATATATAAATTACAGTTATTAACTTATTAAAATGTGTATATAAAAATTAAAAATTGTGACCCTGGATCATAAAACCAGTCGTAAGTAGCACAGGTATGTTTGTAGCAATTTCCAACAATACATTGTATGGGTCAAAATTATTGATTTTTCTTTTATGCCAAAAATCCTTAGAATATTAAGTAAAGATCATGTTCCATGAAGATATTTTGTACATTTTGTACTGTAAATATATCAACACTTAATTCTTGATTAGTAATATGCATGTTAAGAACTTAATTTGGACAACTTCAAAGATGATTTTCTCAATATTTTGTTTTTTTTTTTGCACCCTCAGATTCCAGATTTTCTCAAATGTGACCCTGGACCACAAAACTTTTTTTTTTTGAAAGTTTAGGTACATTTACAGTAGGAATTAGGAAAGTTACAAAATATCGTCATGGAACATGATCTTTACTTAATATTCGAATGATTTTCCGCATAAAAGAAAAATCTCTAATTTTGACCCATACAATGTATTGTTGCCTATTTCTACAAATAAACCTGTGCGACTTATGACTGGTTTTGTTGTCCAGGGTCTCAGTTTTCTTTCATAATATCTCTTCTCTCATATTTGTAGACTATAGTCATATATAATATTTTACAATTTTTTTCTGCTACAAAAATAGAAGTACTAATTGTCCCTATTTCATCTCCAAAGCTCTCTGAGACCAAAGTGTTCACATCCTCTTGTGCACCTCCAACTGAGAACCACATCACACCTGGCCAAAGGTAATAAAGTCAGAACTGGTGTTCTCACTTGAAATTTGTGATGATTACAGCACTTGCATATGGCTTGTGTTTCTTTCACTGACTATTTTGTGTATTTCGCTCTAGTCTGGATCTAGCAACTCTGCTGCAGAAGCCTGTGGATCGAGAGGAGGTGGGAGGTCTGAAGGCTGTGGGCTCCTCTCAGGGGCTTGGCCACAGTCTGGTCTTCACCAACTCCCACCACCAGCCTGCTCGAAACGGCGGCACATCTGCTGGTTCCAACAGCTACACACACGCCACCCTGGTGAGAATCCACAGGCCGGATTTATAGCGTTTAGAAAAACGTTTTCCTAGAGGATGAACGGCAGTAGTACTTTCTAGTTAGTTATTTTAAGATCTATTGTGGTGTATTGTTCAAAAGCACTAGATCTGATGCCACCTCTTCTTTGTGTCTTTTTTCCAGTCCTCTGTTTTGGGCTCTGGTTTTGGAGAGCTGGGTGGTCCAAAACTCGGGCAGACGGCCGGGCAGCAAATACTGGAACAGCTGAAGGGGCCTGGTCTTGGGCAGCTTACCTCCCAACCCTCCAGCACAGGGACCAACTGCACCCCTGTAGGGGGGCTGGTGGGGACGGGGATGTCAGTCCCCTCCTCCTCCTGGGACATCAAACCTCCTGGAACACAGAGCTCCACTTCACTCCCTTCCCAATTCAGTCGTGAGTGTTACAATTGCTTTACTGACCCAGAAACGCAAACTCATTCAGTCATGCAAACATGTGGCTGTGCATTAACACTTTTGACCTGTTTTTTTGCACTGCAGGGGAGTTTCAAATGCAGCCAGAGCCATCTTTGGTGCTAAGCCAACTCGCCCAGCGACAGCAGGGCTCCCTGACCCACACGGGGCCTCTAGCCAGGCAGCCCAGCCCTCCCCCATTGAGTGCCCCTTCGCCCGCCCCGGGCACGCTGGAAGCCTTTCCGAAAGCGCCGGAAGCTTCTCAGCACCGTGACGGGTCCTCGATGGCACCCTCACAGGCAGCCGAATCTCAGGGCAGCAGCACACAGCAGCGGCAGATAAAGACTCAAAAGCGACGGATACCTCCCACTTCCAAGGTGACTAGTGATTGAAAAAGTATTGAGGTGGAATGCTTTGTGAGATCCGTTTGTGAACACTGTATTACCAACCACAGTTTGTAGATAAACATACACGAAATGACCTTCGAAAGCCATTTTGCTTACAAATTCTGGGTTTAGTTTTAGCCTTAAAGGATGTAGGGTGGGGCTTGATTTTATCCATCTGGAACTTATTGAATTGTGAAAAGTGGGTGTTACCAGAATAGAGGGGAGAGCAAGTTACAAAGACAAACTTATCAAATACTTCCATGCATGTATTTGTGCACATCCAGATTCCCGCGTCTGCTGTAGAGATGCCCGGCTCAGCAGATGTGTCCGGTCTAAATGTGCAGTTTGGTGCCCTGGACTTTGGTTCAGAATCTGCCCTGCCGGACTTCGGCCAGTCAGAGAACTGCAACAGTGAACCCATAAGGGAGGCTGCGGTGGTTTCTCAATCACAGAGCAGCCTTTACTCTAAACCAATCAGGTCAGTCAGTCATAGAAATGGAATTACTGAGAACGAAACGGTCTTGCTGAAGTCTAAATTGAATTTAAGTGCTTTTTCTTTTCCTTTGAGCAGTGGACTTCATGTATTGCTGATTTTCCTAAATCTCTCAACGCATGTCTGTCTTTAGCTATGAAAACACTCCATTCTGCATGCTAATCCATTTCCCGTGATCTCCCCTGCAGTGAATCTCTGACCAGTCCGGTTCCTTTGCTGCTGCCTCTGGCCTCTTCTGACGGCATCTACCCTTCTCCCTCGGTACCTCTCCCCAGCCTTGCCCCCTCCCACACCACCCCCAGCTCAGCCGCAGCCCCCTCGTCCTCTTCATCCTCCTCTTCCTCCTCCGCTGCATCATCGGCGGGTAACAGCTTTGACTGCGGCGTGGCTCCTCACTCAAGACTGACCTTTTCTCAGAGCAAGGAGCCTTCTGGACCTGTGACGGTGAGTGCTGACAGACAAACCATAGTTTTAGATGTTTTGCAGCTTATAGAGTTGTGAAGATGTAAAGTTGAATTCTCAGTTAATGGGTTACATTAACCAAACATTTAAATGTTCATAACATCAACTAGTGTGGAAATTTGTGGTTCATTAAATTGTGCATTCAATTGATAAAAAATGACAGTAAAGACATAGTGTTACAAAAGATTTTTCAAATAAATTCAGTTCTTTTCGCATTTTCTACAAAAATATTAAGCAAAAATTAAGCAGCACAACTGTTTTCTGTTGAAATAAATTAAATATAAAAAATTTAGACTTTTTTTATCTCACAATTCTCACCTTTTTACCATTGCATGATACAAACTTTTTTCTTAAAATTGTGATATAAACTGTCGGAAGTTTTAAAGTCAGAATTACATAATGTAAACTCGCAGTTGCAAGTTATAAAGTTAGAATTGCGAGATATAAACTTGCAATTCTTACTTATTTTTGCAAATGTGAGTCTGTATTTCGCAATTCTGACTTTTTTTTTTCTCGCAACTGCGAGTTTATATCTCACAATTCTGATGTTTTTTTTTCTTGCAATTCTGATTTTTTTTTTTTTCTAGAATTCTCAAATTCTCTCTGACTTAATAATTCTGACTTCTTGCATGTTAAGTCAAAATTGTGAGAAACATACAAATCTGACTCTTCTCAGAATTGCATGATATAAACTTGCAATTGCGAGTTATAAAGTTACAATTGCAAGACAAACTCTCAGTTCTGAAAAAAAAATATTGTAAGTTTATTGTTGCAATTCTGAATTTAACTTTCAACTGCGAGTTTATCATGGAATTCTGAGGAAAAAAAACTCACAGACAAACTTGCAATTCTGAATTTAACTCGCAACTCTGAGTTTATCTCGCAATTCTGAGGGGAAAAAAAGTCAGATTTGTGAGTTTATATCACGCAGTTCTGAGAAAATAATCACAATTATTATTATTACTATTTTTTTTTTTTTATAATTATTCAGTGGTGGAAACAGGTTTCCAAAGTTTTTAACGTAGTTAATAAGAAAAAACATTGCCAGAACCAGATAAGCATATTACGATGATTTCTGCAGGATCATGTGACAAAAAAAGACTAGAGTAATGGCTTTTCAAAGTTCAGATTTGCTATTCAATATATACATTTTAAAATGTATTAAAACAGAAATCAGTTCCAAATTGTAGTAACAATTTCACAGCATTACTATTATAGTTTTGATAAATGCAGCCTTTATTAAAGTAAATGCAGCCTTTGTGAGTGCAAGTCTTTTTTGTAAAACAAATTTGAGCAGTTGTGTAGGTGCTCTTAAAGGAGAAGTTCACTTCCAGAACAAAAATTAGATAAACAGATAAATTACTCACCCCCTTGTCATTCAAGATGTTCATGTCTTTCCTTCTTCAGTCGTAAAGAAATTGTTTCTTGAGAAAAACATTTCAGAAATGTTCTCCATATAGTGGACATCTATATTGCCTGTGAGTTTGAACTTCCAAAATACAAGTTAAATGTAGCTTGAAAGGGCTCTAAACGATCCCAGCCGAAAAAAGTATAGTATAGTTTATATACTTTTTAACCTCAAATGCTTGTCTTGTCTAGCTCTGCAATGCGCATGTGAACTCTGTGTAATTTGGGTCAATACAGTTGTCGAAAAACTCCCATCTCATTTTCTCCTCCAACTTCAAAACCATCCTACATCGCTGCAGAAGTACCGACCCAGTGTTTACAAAGTGAACATGCAAGGAGGGTCAAACACCTTTTACAAAAAAAGGTAAAACAGCAATGTAGGACGATTTTGAAGTTGGAGGAGAAAGTGAGATGGGAGTTTTTTGACATACCCAAATTGTATTGACCCGGATTACACAGAGTTTGCATGCGCATCACAGAGCTAGACAAGACAAGCATTTGAGGTTCAAAAGTATAGAAATTGTACTTGTGCATAGTACATATGTACAGATATTCTGCCTATATTGATTCAATACACCTTGTCTGCATCTCTGACAGAACGGTTTCAATGGTGCGAGGACCTCTGCTGCTTTAGACAGTAAGTCAAACTCATCAGTTTTACCCTTCTTTCTTTGTCATATGCATTCAAGATTCATCTTTGCACTTCATTTTTGTAATATATGACATTTATCCCTTCTCCATCAGCCACATCGAGTTCCTCCACTCCAAAACAAGAGTCTCCCTCTCTGGTCAGCAGCACAAGTGTTGCCCCATCTGCCCCATCCTCCCTTATGCCCCCTTCTGTTACACCACACAGCTCTGCTCTGCCCAGCCTGGCATCTGAGCTGTCCTCCGCCAGCTTACCTCCGCTCAGCAGGTGAGCGAGATGCTTATTTGTAGCTTTTCTTTGTATTACACAGTTCAGTTCTTCAAAAAAGTTATGTGGGCTGCTTATGACTCTGCCTGTTTTTCCTCTAGTCATGTGAGCAGCGGTCATTCCTCTGTGTCGGCACTTTGCACCACATCTTCACTTACAGTGAGTTCTGAAGGATGCACACACACACACACATACACAAAAACGCACGCACACTGTCTCTTCAACACCTCTGTTTGTGTTTGTCCTCAGTATACAAGTGTGGACAGCGTGAACTCTCTCGCCCCCTCATCGATGGCATTTTCCTCGCCGCCTGTGTCTGCTCTGCCCAGCAGCAGTGTTAGCAGCTCAGCGAGTGGCAGCAACAGTCTGCACGGGTCTGGAGTTTTGGGTCACGGCACCAACGGTAGCACACCTTCCGGTGTCAGGACTGCCCCGCTACTGTCTTCCTCCAGCGGTAAGAGAGAGCACACATCAGTGTTGTCACATCATCATACTCATAAACAAGGTGATTTTTATTATCATATTTGCTTGGAGTCTAATCAACTGCTCCTGTGTTTAATTGAGCTGAGAAGCAAATCTGCTGTTCTTCATTCTCTAAAAACTCTTCCCTGTTGTGTGCAGGTAAAGCTCCTCCTAATCTCTCTCAGGGGGTTCCTCCACTGCTGCCTAACCAGTACATCATGGGACCCGGAGGCCTGCTGCCTGCCTATCCGGTAAGAACCCTCATCCTCTTAAATCAAAACAGATCAGCTTTCAGTCCTCTGGGAAGTATTGTAGTCTATGTGGAATTTCAGGATTTTTGTGTGTGTTTGTTTTGGGTTGGATGATTTAATGGCTTTGCTTTTGTATGGTGGTATGTTATTGTGTGTGTGTGTGTGTGTGACTTGTAAAGAGTGTATTTGATGCGGGTTTATGCAACCCAGTACAAGCATTAAGTTTGTGAATACTGAAACACTGAATATTGATTTCAGTAACATCTATAGTCTGTAAAGTGCTGAAAGTTGTTGTTTGTGTCGTACAGCAGATTTATGGTTATGAAGACCTCCACATGCTTCAGTCCAGACTACCAATGGTGAGTCTGAGCCCCTTCAGATTTCCTCTAGAGTTGCCAATGAGTGTCATGTTTTCTTTTTAAACTTACCTATTTGTATTTTCCTGACTATAAGTTGACTGGCGTTGAACATCTTGTGAGCAGAATGGCAGATGTAGTTCTATGATATGAGACATAAACACAGCTGCTGATATGCACACATTTACAAGGTTGTTAGTGGGAAACATTTTAGGAAAGAGCAGGAGAGCTAACATCTGTAAATGGGCCAAGCATGTGCCGTTTTCAGCTTAAAAAGCCTGAAGATTAATCAGCCTGATCCAGGGTTGTTGCTATTACATAATCGCCTGATTATGATTATTTGATTTTAATCATGAGTATTTTGAGATAACGTGATCATTGTGTACGGTAGATTCCAGTCAATTTAAAATTGCCACCCAAATAAAATGGTGAATATAAGCAAATCAAATTAAAATGCAAAAATGAAAGATCTTCGTTCATGTGAATTATAATCTATTATATTAATATTAAAAAAATGAAAATATATTTATAGGGTCCTATGATGAGTTTTATTTTTTCCATATGTGGCCCTATGAAATCCATTTAACTTTTTCAAAATTACATTTTATTTTTTTCCAAAATCCATTTTTTCTGTTTTAATTTTTCTAGATTCCATTTTTCTATTTTAATTTTTCTAGACTCTGTTTTAATGGTCAAATAAAATTATTATTATTATTATTATTATTATTATTATTAATGTTTTATTTATTTAATTTTTTGAGAAATACTGTGTTGTGTGTTTACATTTTTCTGGTAAATAATTTTCTGGTAAACATGGAAACAAATTTGGTTTTATTTTTATCAAATTATGTTTTCAAGTAATTTTTTGGATTCCATTTTAATGGTTTCATTAAATTTGAATCATCAAAAGCATCTCTACTGATTTGTTTTTATGTAAAGAAAAAAGAAAAAGAAAAAAAAAATATTATTCGAATTTTTTTTTTTTTTTTGGGAGAAATACTGTGTTGTGTAATTTTTTTTTCCTCATAAATTCTGCTAAATATTTTTCTGGTAAATATGGAAACAAATTCACTTTTTTTTTTTTTTTTTTTTAACCAAATAGTGTGTTTCATTAGATTTTTTTTTTTTTTTTTTTGATTCCATTTTAATGGTTTCATTAAATTTTAATAATCAAAAGCATCTCTACTGATTTGTATATATTTGTATATATATATATACAATATATATGACAGGTTGCTGTGAAGACCTTTAAATTTCTGTTTGTATATGATATGATGATAGTTTTTCTCACAAGAAATGGTAAAATGCACATAAAGCGACGATTCCGTTTGTTTCCGCATCTTGGAAATTATAGGGCCTTACATTTACTGTAAATAACATGAACAAAAACGAAAACTGAATCGTTAAACACAATCATTTGTATGGCAGTCAGTTGACAGCCCTAGTCTGGCCAAATGTTCACTCTGCAGCATTTTCTGATCCCTTTAGGATTACTATGGAATCACATTCCCAGGGCCGACTGCTACGCTGTCTGGCAGAGATGGGAGCCTTGCCAGCAACCCTTACTCAGGTACTACACTTGCTTTTTATTGGTAAACTGCAAGCTTTGATTCATAATGTTGAACATGACACGAGTATAGACAAAAGAAGATAATAAAATTAGTGTATTTTTCTCCCTTTAGGTGATGTCACAAAGTTTGGCAGAGGTGAATCCACCTCACCAGCGCCCTCTACCAGCCTGTCTGCTGCTCATGCCCCACAGACGGCGCAGCCTCCGCAGGCTCAGAGCCAAGGCCAGAACCAGCCCCAGCCACAGGGCCACCACAACACACAACAACCCTTCCTAAACCCAGCCCTGCCCCCTGGATACAGCTACACAGGCCTTCCCTACTACCCCGGTGTGCCTGGCGTGCCCAGCGCGTTCCAGTACGGCCCTACCATGTTCGTACCCCCTGCTTCGGCCAAGCAGCACGGCATGGGACTGAGCAACCCCACAACGCCATTCCAGCAGCCCAGCGGCTACGGCCAACATGCCTTTAGCTCAGGTTTGTATTTAAACATAAACACAAATTCTCATGCATACTTTGTGCTCTTGAGTATTAAAGTATTGTTTTTTTTGTATATGTTAAGGGTACGATGACCTGACGCAAGGCCCGGCAGGAACTGAGTACAGCAAAGGTTACAGTAACTCTTCTCAAACACAGGCCAAATCTGCTGCCTCCGGCCCAGGGAAAGGTACATACTTGCACTTCACATTTTGTTTTTTTTTATGTATCAGTGTATCCTGACCATTTAAATTTAAATAAATAATCCATCACTTTGTGTCCCAGGTGTCTCTGTGACATCTAGCAATTCTGGGGTGCCAGACATCAGTGGAACTGTTTACAATAAAACGCAGGTACTACTTTTTTTTTTAAATTATAAATACATTTAATATTTTACATTTTATATACACTACCAGTCAAAAGATTTTTAAAGAATTCTCTTCTGCTCACCAAGCCTGCATTTTTTTTTTATCCAAAATACAGCAAATATTGTGAAATATTTTTACTATTTAAAATAACTGCTTTCTATTTGAATATATTTTAAAATGTAACTTATTCCTGTGATCAGAGCTACATTTTCAGCATCATTACTCCAGACTTCAGTGTCACATGATCCTTCAGAAATCATTATAATATGTTGACTTGCTGTTCAAGAAACAACCATTATTATCATCAATATTTAAAACAGTTTGATGAACCGAAAGATCCAAAGATCAGCATTTATCTGAAATAAAAAGTTTTTGCAACATTATACACTATACCATTTAAAAGGTTGAAGTCAGGAAAAATTATAGATTTTTTTTTTTTTTTTTAAGCAAGGATGCTTTAAATTGATCAAAAGATAATGTTACAAAAGGTTACTGTTTAAGATAAATGCTGTACTTCTGAACTTTCCATTCATCAAAAAAACCTGTAAAAAAAATCTGCTCAGCTGTTTTCAACATAGTAATGGTAATAATAATAATAATAAATGCATTTTAAATTTAATAAAAAAAAAGTTTGAGCAGCAAATCAGAATATTAGAACGAGTTTTGAAGGATCATGTGACTGGAGTAATGATGCTAAAAATTCAGTTTTGAAATTACATGAATAAATTATATTTTAGAATCTATTCAAATAGAAAACAGTAATTTTAAATTGTAAAAATATTTCAAAATTTTACTGTTTTTGATGTACTTTGAATCAAATAAAAGCAGGCTTGGTGAGCAGATGAGACTTCTTTAAAACCATTAAAAATCTTACTGTTCACTAACTTTTGACTGGTAGTGTAGGCATACTTATATTGCATAATATATCATTTTAATTGA
This sequence comes from Cirrhinus mrigala, assembly GCA_036247105.1. Classification (NCBI taxonomy): domain Eukaryota; kingdom Metazoa; phylum Chordata; class Actinopteri; order Cypriniformes; family Cyprinidae; genus Cirrhinus; species Cirrhinus mrigala. Next base: position 24,187,498 of record CM070027.1, on the reverse strand, counting down.
TGTTTATTTTATTGATGTATTTAATGCATTTTTCCCCCCTGCAGCCGTTCGATAAGCAGGGTTTCCATGCTGGCACACCACCACCTTTCAACCTCCCCTCTGCTCTGGGCGGCACGGGACCTTTGACCCCTGGTGCTGCCCCTGGTTATGCTCCTGCTCCATTCCTTCACATTCTGCCGGCCCACCAGCAGCCCCATTCACAGCTGCTACATCATCACCTCACCCAGGATGGACAGGTCAGTCCCTGTCTATTTTTAAAGGGATCCCTGGCTATTAAGACTTGTATGGCTTATAAATATAAATTGTCACTTACTGAAATATGTAGTAGAAAACCCATGAAACGCATGTTATTTTAAAAATCCACATTGTTTTATACACATTTTGGGGGGTGCCATTATTTCGATGATGTAAAATGGTTGCACTCGGTGACCTACTGGTGCTACCCGTTGCTATTTTTACCGCAACAAAACTCGGAAAATAAAAGGTACTGATATGATGACCACAGCCAAAATGGCAAGATTTCACCCTTGTAATCCGAGCTGTCTGCTGTGTTTTGTTCACGTAGGGTGGGCCAAGCCAGAGAAGCCAGTCCAGCACCATGCAGCAGAAGACCCAGGTCAACAAGTCCAACTATGGCAGCTCCCCTTACTGGGGCAACTGAGCGCAGTCGAGAGCGCAGGTGCCGTCCCGCACCAGATGACACGCCGATCAGAGCAGAGGGACGCCCGAACACACTACCATCATCCTCATCCTCCTCCCACGTTCTCATCTCCCCTTTTCAAAGTTTTGGCTGTTGTATGTAAAGTATATTTATGTATGTATTTATACAGTATATATGTATTGGTAGGATATGAAATGTGGTTTTTCTGCATTTTGTTTTTGAAGGAATTTTTTTTTTTTTTTTTTTTTCTTTCATTGCTAACTGGCTAAGAGGATATGATGACAGAGAAGTTGATGAGAACATAACAGAAAGGTGAATATACTTGAAGCAGAGAAAGCATCATGATTCAAACATGGGAGTTTTTATTTGTATACATAACCCTGATAATGTATGTACATTACTGCTAAGCTTGATCACTTGATGAAGCCTTTTTTTAACTTTTGTATTTTTGCTCCTCTCCCACCCCCTTCACCTGTGAACTTTTTTTCTATCGAGGGGGATTTTAATTTCAATGCTTAATTTTGTTCCCTCTGCCCTTCATTTGTGACCCCGTCCCCTCCCCCCCCCCCCCCCCCCATCACCAAATTGGCTAAACGGTAGCATTTTAGATCAGATTTCATTTTAACATTGGTTTTACCCTTGTTGTCAAAATAAAATTGTCCAGATTACTTGGTTTCAGTCTGATTATTCACACATAAAGTATTTGCACACAAGCAGTAACACTGTAGCTTTTTAATAAATGTTTCCTCCAAATCAGGATATTACAATGATTTTTGAAGGATCATGTGACAACTGGAGTAATGGCTGCTGGAAATGTAGCTTTATACTAAATGTATTAAACTAGAAAACATTTAAAATTGTAATAATTTTAAATAAAATACCAGGCAGGTGCACAGACAGAGCTTTAGATAGTCCTAAAGCAGACTTTTTTTTTTTTTTTTTATTAAAAAGAAGACTTTTAATTTATTTATTGTTTTTTTTTTAAGCCTAGTTATCACAGGCCCATGACATTAATTCTGCGTGACCAAAAGAGCCCCGCCCCCTCTTCGACGTCGCTTGTCAATCACAGGCACCACAGTTAACGCAAATCGAGCGCCAGCAGGCCGTTGCGGCGTCCACCTACCTCTTATCTTCATTGCTGACATGCAGCCAGCAGGTAAAAATAGTGTCTCTAAGCTTCGATATTGTTTGTCACAGCTGTAAAATTAAATTAAAACGTTTTAACATCTCCAGCCTAATATAAGCAGCCCTCCATTAAGCTTAACATCAAGCAAGCTAGTACGGCGTTAGCGTAAAATAGGGTCTGAAATGCTACCAAACTAAATGAAATATCCCAAAATTCAACATATGAATTGTTTCTGTATGCGTTCTTGTTTTTCATATTCATAAAATTATATTTTATCAAAAGAACAGTGGTTTTCTCGAATATCATCAATACAATGCTAAGTTTACTTAACTCTCGCGTTGATATCACACATATATTGATATGACATAACATTGTCATCTTTGTTTTTTTTTTTTGTCTATTTCGTCAAAAAAATAGTTACAAAGTTGCCCTTCCGAGAAACAGCAGTTTCGTTACTGAGTTAATCGGCCTTTTTGACCGAATCAGTTTTTGAACAAGCCGGTGATTCAGTGACGCATTCATGAAGACTCACTTGCTTCGTTTAAAATGAATCAGCTTGTTTGAACGATTCAGTTGTAGGGAGGATTATATAAATTTAAATAATTTAACATTAAAGATTGCATACATTTAAAGTAAGATACCCCGTAAATAAATTTCTTTGCTGTTGCCTGTTCTTCAAGTTGTCTACATTGTCTACAAATTGGTAAGTTGTGTGAAGTATGAAGAATACCGCTATTAAAGTATTGTTCGCTATGTCACGTTAGCCACTGCATTAACTATCAACCTTATTGCAACATGTTAAAGGAAGGCAGCAACTTCAATAAATAGCTCTACATGTGTGATAGCCTTTATATAGAATATCTTAAGTTGATATCACAGTAACACAACATTGTCAACTTTGACTAGTTTTGCTCTATTTCTTCGATTAATATATTTCCAAAATAGAACATTTACGCGTTCACTGAGTGAATTGGGCTTTTTGAAAGAATCGAATTTTGAACGAATCAGTGATTCAATGACGCATTCATAAAGACTCAAGCTGTGTCCGAAATCGCTCACTCGTTCACTCATTCACTAATTCCTTTATAGTGAATGGCCGTTGAGTGGACTATATCAGAAGGAGTGAACGAAATGAAGTGAACGAATTCGAACGGTGACGTTTAACGTTACACTTCCCATGAGACTTGGAGCTGTTCCGAAAAACATCTTTGTCACATGTACTTTTATATTACATGTACCTTATTTTAGAAAATAATATTAATAGCAATAACACTTTAAATGGCTTTATACTGTAATTATACATACCACCGCGTCAGCTTTATGGTTTTATTAATTGTATTAATTTGTTTTGTAATGCTTATGTGTTCATAATCATTAAATACTATTAAAATACTGTCAACAAAAATAAACATACATTAATTACATGTTAATAATTTTATGTATTTATTGTTTGTAGCATCTTGAAACTCTCCCGAGCAGCGTAACTTGCCAATGGTCGTAGAGCGCCCTCAGGCGACCGTTAATATTACATCAGAATGAATACGCTACCAACGAACATTTTTAAATATCCACCAAATTATCATAATTTTTGTAAGTTAACAAAGATGCCAGCTCATTAAATTAGTAAAATATTAAACTGAGTTAATGCCTATATGATATATTTTGATATGAATAATGCATGAAATAAACAATAAAGCAGAAATAATAAAGATGTAAACGGCATCTCTCATTCAAACTTGTTCGCTCCCGCTCTCTCTTCCAGCTCGTCGGTTCTCCGCATTGGATTGTGGGATATAGTGCTTCAGCGAGTGTACATCGGTTGTACACTCGAAATCAGAATGCATTGTGGGTAAAAAGTAGTGAACGAATGTAGGGAATGAAGTCGTTCACTCAGAATTCGGACATCACTACAAAATGGCTGACACCCGATATAGTGCACTATATAGTGGATAGGGAGCGGTTTCGGACACAGCTTCACTTGCTTCGCTCAGAATGAATCCGTCGGTTTGAACGAATCAGTTGTATTAAGGATTCAGTGTTTTACATGAAAATTTACATACACTGCCGTTCGAAAGTTTGGGATCAGTATGATTTTTAAATGTTTTTTAATAGTTTCTTATGCTCAGCAAGGCTGTATTTATTTAATCAAAAATACAGAAAGACAGTAATATTCTGAAACATTATTACAACTTACAGTATTGGTTTCCTATTTTAATATACTTTAAATTAAATTAGCCATTACGCCAGTTTTCAGTGTAACATGATCCTTCAGAAATCATTCTAATAAGCTGATTTATTGTCAGTGTTGAAAAGAACAGCATTTATTCTTCTACTTTGAATAGTAGCGTATATAACACAAAATTACTACTTTGAATAAACACTGTTCTTTCAACTTATCAAAAAATCTCGAATAAAATATCACGTCCAAAAATTAAGCAGCACAACAGTTCCCAACACTGATCATAAATCAGCATATTAGAATGATTTAGTGATGATGCTGAAAATTCAGCTTTGTTTCACAGGAATGTTATTTTTTAAAGTATATTAAAATAGAAAACATTTTAAATTGCAATATTTCACAAACTTACATTTTTTCTGTATTTTTAATCTGGTAAATTCAGCTTTGATGAGCATAGAAAAAAATCTTTTGAACAAGTGTTTAATAAGGTTATAAAAATACCATTATGAAGACAAAAATATGCTAGGAAATACATTTTTTTGCTTTTGCATATTCTGTTTATAGAAATAGTAAATGCTAAAGTCCATTTTCTTGTCATAATTGTGTTAAGCATCACAAATATCTGCGGTTAAAGTATTGTTCCTTATATCACGCGAGCTACTGTAACTAATGTGCAACCTTATTGTAACATGGGGGAGGAAACAAAAAAAAACAGCTACTTCAATAATTATCTCTACTTGTGTGAAAGTCTTCATGCAGAATGGTTTATTTTCAGATTTAAATTTAATACACAAACTGCAAATTGAATAGAATATGAATTTATTGAAAGGCCAATTTTTTTTTTTATGCATTGCCTAATATGAATCAGAATAGCTGGAGTACTTCAGAAACACTGCTTTAAGTAGACACCACATGCATGATATCAGTTCACATTTACGATCGTGGCAAGAGTTTAATCAGTATTTGTAAGTATAAAAATATGCATAACTACAAAACAGCTCAGACACTACCATGAATAACCAAACCAGCACTCATCATCAAGTGAAACCATTTCATCAAAGCAGCATTAAAGTAAATTTAGATAAGCTTCAGTCTTTTCCATTGCCAAAAGGCTGTCATTTTATTATAGCAAGGCACATACATGAAGGTGCTTTGAGAATGACAGGAAATAAAGCAAGATTGTATAAAAGAAAAACACGTGACGGCTCTCAACACAATCGCTTTTCTTACACTCGGCTCACAAACATCTTCAATGCTTGACCGTGAGTCCAACACTTATAACTGAAACTAAACATAAACCTGTACAATAGTGAAAGTCCAGAAGTCCATTGAGAATGAATGAGTTTATTCATCCTCCGCTTTCTTTTTCTTTTTCTTCTTTTTCTTCTCCACCTGTGTCACATCAGCCTCCTCCGTCACCTCAGGCTCCACCTCCACAGCCTCAATCTTCCTCTTCTTTTTCTTTTTGGAAGGCGTCGTGGCCTCATCAACACCGTTCGTCAAGGCCTCCTCGTCCTCCTGCTTTTTCTTTTTCTTTATAGCATCTCCGTTTTCCTGAAAAAGAGAGGAAACCGTCAACACCATGTACGAAATAAAAACGAACGCTGACAGATAATCATGTCCTGCTCACATCAGTGATCAAACCCACTGAATCGGGGCCTGTCAATGGTCGGAGCAGGTTTCCTTTAAGCATGACAGATATAAGACAGGTCCATGAGAAGGTCCAGCCCCCAGTATAGTCATGCTATTTGTGCTAAGCACCACAGATGAAGTGCAACTCGCACGTACCTCAGCCTCGCCGTTGGCTTTGAGATCTTCCTCATCTCCTTCTGCTGTGGAAAGAGCTTCTAGTTTCTTCTGCTCACGCTTCCTTTTCTTCTTTTCCTTCTTTGCGAGCTTGCGCTTGATTTCGGCAGCTACCTCACTAGCCTGAGAGATAGAAAAATGTTCATGTATCTGCATTTGTACAAGCTTAGTAAAATATGAACTTAGGAATGCTGTGTCAGGCTCATTAAATCAGTTTTCGCCTCCATGTTGGAGTCAGGAGAGAGGAGTCATCACTCACAGCACTACCTGAAATTACAGTAACTAGCATACTGGTTAATGTTAAGTTCTCACCTCTGCAACTGCTTCTTTCATGACTTCCAGGTTTTTACGTGGCGCCTCTCCTGTCTCGTAGAATGCCAGACGTTCTTCTACCTGGTCACGCAGCTTGTCACCGAACACGCTGGTGGGAACCTCTGTGTGAACAGAAGATAGGATGTCAAGACAAGGACAAATGACAACTACTGAAGTGTTTGATCCAAAATTCTGCTCAGGATCATCATTTCAACAACCACTGAGGTGGGTTACTGTTGACGAAAAATAAAAAGCATCATAGCAAGAACCAAGTTAGACCCAACTCTAAAGAACTAAAGGGAGATGGTATACGAACCGGAAAAGCAGTCGATGCGTGATGCGATGGTGCACTTGTTGGCCAGGTAACGAGAGATACGACCCTTGTTCTTGGCAGCTGCACGCCCGATGAACGTTGAATGGAAAATGAGACCATACTTCGGTGTGTTTCCTCTGGTCTTCAGTGCCCTAATTCACAGAACAAAATCCATCTACACCACTTTTTTTTTTTTTTTGAGAGTTTACACCTTGTGTGATTGACATCTAAATTTAAGATTAAAATTAGCAAACTTAAAAAATAAAAATAATTTTAAAATTAACTGAACTTCAAGTGATAAAAGCCAGCCATGAAGTTTTTCAGCAAAGAGCCAAATACATTAACAAAAAGAGTGTCATTTAAAGGGATAGTAAACCCAAAAATGTAAATTCTGTCATTAATTACTCACCTTCATGTCATTCCATACTCAGAAGACTTTTCATCTTAACACAAATTAAGATATTTGACAAACTCCAAGAGCTCTCTGATCATCCATAGATAGCAACGCAACTGTCATGTTCAAGACCCAGAAAGGTTGTAAGGACTAGGGCGGTCACTAACGATTATTTTGGTAAGAGTAACTGATTAATTATTCTGACGATTAATCGAGTAGTTGGGTAATTATATATTACTACCAAAAAAATAATTATATATATATATATATATATATATATATATATATATAATAATAAAAAAAAAAAAAAAAAAAAAAAGAGACCCAAGCAAACAATTGCCTTTAGGAATTACTTAATTCATATAATAGCAATGAGGCAATAATTAGTTCAAATAATGCATCAAAAGCAAAGAACAATTATAAAGAATAGAACTAACACACATTATGCATTCTTAAATGACTACAGAGGGCGCAGATCATTTTTACACTTTACTGCGTGATCCTCGTTTAATACAGATCAAACAGCATTTAATTCAAATGTCCACAATCTTTAATATGTGGCCACTTCTTTACAACAAAAATGCTACAGCCACTGTAATTTCTTGATTACGTGGACATCACAACGTGTAAACTCAATAAGTTTAAAAACGTATTACAAAACTGATAGTTCCGGTCCTCGATTCTGGTTGAGCCACGTTCGAAGCTGTTGTAAATGACACTACAAACATAAATCTTTGTTTATGTCTGTGTGTTGCTCAGCAACCACTTTGTTGCAACCTCAACTGTTTCTGAGGAACTACATTGTTTGGCAGAGGAATAATGTTTTTATTAATATCATTACACATTTGCTCCGTTTTATTTTGTGAAACCTTATGTAAATGGAAAAACTTTTATAAAAGCAATAAGCCGTGGTTTACAGTGAATTTATAACGCTTTGCGTCATGCCTAATAAAGCCCCTTAGCCGTTAGAAATTCACTGTAAACCATGGCCTCGTGGGGCTTATGGCATTAATTTAATTAAATCGTACATTTGTGAATTCACAATAGCATTATGCTTTATGATTTTTAAATCAGTTTAATATATCATGCAGCTTTGGAAAACAATCTAATAATGCATTTCGATTCACATCTGTGGAATTTGCCGCTTCTGGTATTTTGACGGTTACTCGACACGGGCAAAATGCAATCAAGAATTTAATAGAGCATTTGAATTGAATCGAGGAATCGTGACAGCCCTAGTAAGGACATTGTTAAAAAGAGTCCATGTGATAACAGCAGTTTCTTTGTGTGCAAAGAAAACTTCAGTTGCATTGCTGTCTACATAGGGTCAGAAAGCTCTCAGACTTCAAAAATATCTCAATTTATATTCTGGAGATGGACAAAGGTCTTATGGGTTTGACACAACAGGAGTAATTAAATGACAGAATTAGCATTTTTGGGTGAACTGTCCCTTTAAACGTCACTACTTCGGTCAAGGATTTTGGCGCTCCAAAATGTCCAGCTGAAACTACAATATTTATGGTTGCTGAACTTCTGGTGGATCACTACCAGAATTTAAGTCTAATTCACAGTGAAAAATTTGAGTTGCCTGGTCTCGACAACATCTTCAAATGTATCTACCTCTCAAAACCCTCAACAGCTGCTCAGACTGGGGGGTACGTGAGATTGAGTGGGATCACTTTATGGTGTGTTCATTGACACACCAAATCACCCGCTCCTGCTACGCCCCGGCCCTGCCATCACTGCAGCTGTGTGAAACCCCAGCAGGGAAGGGGAGCCCCAGTACCTGAACAGGGCCTTCTCTGCCCCCAGAATCTGCACGGTGGAGGCCGGATATTTGGCTAGGTTTGTCAGACTGCCGGCGTGAGAGATAAGACGAGCACCAACCTATTAAAAGAAAACGGATGTCAGAAAACATTTATACACACATACTGGATACTTCTGCAGAATTTAAACGAATAGTTAAAAACATCTATGCTTTTTTAAAACAACAACAAAATTAAAGTAAATCACAACATTCTACAATTTAAAAAGTCAGAACAAAAATAAAACACTCCCTAGATTTTTTTTTTTAAATAAAAAGTGTGATGACAAACACGTACCACGTCACCAATGAGAGCCGCAAGATTTGGCGCCACCTGGCCCATTTTAGACCGCAAATACTCTTGCAGTTCCTGTCTGTAGTTTGTGAGGGACACCACACGACTGGAGAAACTCTCAATGTTGATCAAATCAATAGGAGAGATATCCATACCTTCAAAAAGAATAAATAAATAGTGCATAAACACCTCCCATATATCACTGGAGCACTTAAACTGGTTTAGTTAATGTGAGGTATGCTGGTTCAGTATAGTAGGATATGCTGTCATCACATGGATTCAGTGGATTGACAGATTATAACAACATCATAACATCCAAGACAGACCCACACTAAGTTTCAAAGACATCCGTGAGCTCATCTTACCCATAGAGCTGCGGGACGCCTCAAGGATGGCCTGAGCTTTGCCACTGTCCATTGTGATCTCCTCTATAGCTTCCAGCATCTCCTCAGTCAGTTCCTTCCTGTTCCCAATCAGCTTGGCCAGCTTACAATATATAGCGTTTTCGCTCACTATCTTTATCAGCTCTGGGAAGTGGTAGCCGTACCATTCACTACACAGATAAAAGAGAGAGTTCTGATAAGTGAAAGTTCAGATAAGGCCACAAAAACTAATTTCTGGTACTTGCATGGCTACACAAATTGTTTGATTATATCTTATTACAGCTACATTTTTTTTTAAAGAAACTAAAGTAAAAAGTAAAAAAATTAAAGTACAGGTTAGTGGTACAGTAACAAGTATGGCTGTCTTCATTTCTTAAATTTTCAAAATTTAAACCTTCAAGCTAGTATTTTTAATGATCACACTAAGCCACATCACAATTTAGGTTTAATTTTGATAAATCATGCATTCAAGTTACGTTTTCTAGGCGCAAAAATTTTAGCTTCCCACTCAAGATCTGTCTCCCCCCTCAGGTTGTGTTCACTCCAGTTTGATGGAACAAACACTCCTGAGGAAGGACTTTACTATCCCTCCATTTCCTGTACAGCCAGTGCACTAGGGGGCTCTGTCTGTGGTAAGCATTAGGAGGCTGCAGTATTTGCTCCATCCACAGTAAACAAATTTAAAAACTCCAGGGAAAACGTCTTACCGCACACGCATGGAGAACGTGTTGATGTCTTTGTCCAGCTGATCCAGGAGGGCGATGGACTGTATAATCATGTTGTCCGCCCTGTTTACATTGAATTTAACTTTGGCTCTGGAGTAGCTGTGACCCAAACCCAGCTGAGCTTTAGACGCAGCCTGAGCGGTGAGCCCTTTGACCAGGGAATGGAAGTGCAGACGCACACCTGTCAAAACAAGCGGATGCATTAGAAACAGCCAAAGCTGGACTCACAAAAAGACACTTACAGCCTGTCTGTTCAGATTTTCAGTAATGAAGCATCAGAAATCAGGCAATCTAGGCACATCATTACAGCAGGCTATGCATTTGCATCTTAAAGACTGAAAACCCCTAATTTCAATAATCATGCTCTTCTCACCTCTTATGACTTCAGCTACAACGCCTCCAGTCTGAATGGACAGATTGAGCTCTTCCTGAAGCGCTGCTCCAAGCTTAGCATCAGACACCCCCAACACAGCCTTGGTTTTACCCCCCATTGGAAGGTTGGTCCCCAAGAACAACTTGAGATCCGCATGGACAACTCCTGTCAGGACCAGATTAGAAGAAACGAGAGGTCAGTAATTGTAGGTCGCAATTTGTAAGTTAATTCATCGACCTCAGATGATCAGTTTGTAGGAATGCTGTCGTCACAGTAACTCAGGGGATTGACAGATTATAACATCATTGCATCCAAGAAGCGGTTTTAAAATAAGACCTTCATTTCATTTACCTTCTGAGATTGCATTGATGTTTTCCAGTGCAGTCTGGGCGGATTTAAAGGGAAAGAATGCACTCAGTTTGAGCACGCTACTGAACTTGCCAAGGTTTAGGACACTTTGCTCCACCTGTAAAAGATTGAATAATTAGTGATTGACACTTAGATTTGAAATCAAGCTGCATTTAAAGTAACTAAAAAGTAGTAACAGTTTATTCCATATTGTTCACAATAACATCTATAACATGCACTTAAAGGATTAGATTTTTAAGAAAAACATTACAGGATTTCTTTCGATATAATGGACTTCAATGGGAGCCAGTGGGTATAAGGGTCAAATTCTGTTTTCAATGCAGCTTCAGAGGGCTCCACTTGATGCCAGCAGAGGAATTAGGGTCTTATCTAACAAAATGATTAGTAATTTTCTTAAATATGAAATATATTTCTATATTTTAACCACAAATGCTCGTCTCGCACTATTCCTGCAATGCGGGCGCATTACATAGTCATGTTGGAAAGCTCATGAGTGGTTAGCTCTTCGTAGGCCTGGGCAATTTTATCAATTAATTCAAATTTAATGTTTTATTTTTTAGAAATTGAGGAATCGTTTGAATAGACGCATTACCAAATGTTAGAATTAAACACTTTCAGTATATGCTAGTGATAATAGTACAGAAAAAGAGAACGATCCAACCGAATATCAACGCATGTGATTAACCACGCACATATTGCTAAGCGCCGTTCACACAGAATGCGTTTTTGTGTTGACAAAGATACGACATGGGCAGTGGAATAAGAAAAACCCTGCAAGAAGATGGAACTACTACTGTATGACTGATATTTCATGTTTGCATCATGGTGACAGGCAGAAAGCTGCTGTTCATTGTTTTTACAGGACATTTATAGATAATTAGTCTACTGGCATTTTACCTTCAGTCATTTTGAATTGCCTTGATTTTTCAGATTTTGTTTTAAAGCATTTTTCTCGTATTATTACTTATCATACAAGATGTACAAGACAAGTTTGTACAAGACAATTGTAGCTCATCCATCTTTTTTGCAAAGATATTTAGTAAGTGATTTGTTTAACATTTACATCGTGTTGATAACGTGGTGCACTTTTAATAGACTTTTCTAACTAGAGGGTCAATAAAGAAAAGTTACTCGAGTCATGTTGTAGTTACATTTTCAAGTTGATTAGTTTTAATAAAAAAAAAAAAAAAAAAAAAAAAAAAAAAAAAGGAGAAACGATCTGAAAGATAAAAATTATATAAATAAAAATATATTTACATTTTTCTGGCATATCACCCAGCCCTAGTCATTTGTGGCAAAAAAAATAAAAAAATAAAAAAAAACACCCCTCTCTTTTACCTTCAAAATAATCCGACATTGTTGTTTTACCTTTTTTTTTGGTAAAAGGTTGCTTTGTAAACACTGGATCGGTACTTACACCTGTCGCACGTGACCTTTCCAAAGTGGCTACATAATGTGTGAATTTGAGCAATTGTTTTTAAAAAGTATCTTTTATTTATTTATTTATTTTTTTTTAAAGAAAACGACTGTTTCGCTATATAAGAGCCCTTCGAAGTTGCACTGAAATTACAGTTTGGACCTTCAGCCTACTGGCTCCCATTGATGTCCACTATATGGAGAAAAATCCTGCATAAACCTCCCTCATAAACCATAATTTCTTTACCACTGAAGAAAAAGACAGAAGAAATTAATATTTTGGACAAGTAAATAAGGATTTTTTTTAGTGGACGTGCACTGAACCTTTAAATATTTTTCATTTGTGCAATATTTCTCGGGTGGGTTTTGAACTAACAATCTTCTAGTTACCACATTGTTAAGAAAAATGTATTTTCTTTCGCATTTGTTCAATATACAAACCTGAGGTAGAAGCATCCCAATCTCTTCCACTTCTTTGACCGCGAATAACGCATAGCCAGATGCATGCTCGAACAACACGTGTAAAAGCACCTGAGAGAAACAGAGGTTATCGATTAGCACTAATACCATAAGTCACTACTTATACCAAAAAGGGGCAAAGTCCCAAATGCTTCATTCTTACATAAATAACCAAACAAATAACACGTTAGAAAACAATATTTTCGATCTGTTAAGACGGAGTTGCAGGTCAACACCAACACGTGCACGTAGCACACATGGCGATGGCACCTCCAGGTACAGAGCAATTGTTCAATTTTACGTATTTAATGGGATTATACAACATTGCGTAAGCAAAAGATAACAACAGTCGTTAATAAACTACCCCGTTTAGATTTTATTGCATTAGAGCTTGAAGCTGGAGAGGCACACATTAGCATGGGTTAGCACAGAAACACCACGTGTTCCTCCAGCGATCAAATTGTCAACGCGTGCCACTTTTAAAACTGATCAACATCTCATAGCACTGCGATCGGTAACGGAACATCGATCCAAAACACTACCGAGAGGTGAGTAAAACTTCAGGAGCCCGTTAGATTGAATTTAATGGCTGCCGTGGCCTTTAATATCACATTGAGGCCTTGTGTAAGTTAACCGGATTCACCTTTTATCCTGTCAAGCAGGCTGCAGTGATCGATTAAATGCAGTTTGTATTGTGCAATCGCACAATAACAGACTAATCAAAACAACTGTAACAATTTTGTTATTTCAATAAAGAGAAAAGATCTCAAATGTAAGATGATACTACAAACACGCACACTGACTATTATAAAGCTTGACTTAAAAACAACGCAATCGTGGCTTTTAAGCTATATTGCAAAATACCAATGTGTTAATTTCTAAATATTACATAAAGAAATCATGCATTTTTACCATGTTTAATGATCTCGTGCACCACGCACGAGGGAGCGCTCCGTTCCTTCAGATTACTTGGAGAGGAAAGGACTCCGCATGCGCTCAAGTAGGAAACCTCACATGATTTAGTCTCGCAGCCTATCGCGAGAGTTCACGAGTTCCGTTTTTGCGGGAATGTATGCCGCCACCTGTTGGAAAAGCTTAGAGTTGCAAAATGCCTGGCATAGTGGACGCAGTGGACATACAGGTGCTGGTCATTTAATTAGAATATCTTCAAAAAGTTGATTTATTTCACTAATTCCATTCAAGAAGTGAAACTTGTATAATGCATACATTCATTCCAAAGAGCCTGGCTGTTCACAGAGCTCTGTGTCCAAGCACATTAATAGAGAGGCGAAGGGAAGGAAAAGATGTGGTAGAAAAAAAGTGTACAAGCAGTTGGGATAACTGCACCCTGGAGAGAACTGTGAAACAAAACCCATTCAAAAATGTGGGGGAGATTCACAAAGAGTGGACTGCAGCTGCAGTCTGTGCTTCAAGAACCACTACGCACAGACTTATGCAAGACGTGGGTTTCAGCTGCCGCATTCCTTGTGTCAAGCCACTCTTAAACAACAGACAGCGTCAGAAGCGTCTCGCCTGGGCTAAAGGCAAAATGGACTGGACTGCTGCTGAGTGGTCCAAAGTTATGTTCTCTGATGAAAGTAAATTTAGCATTTCCTTTGGAAATCAGGGTCCCAGAGTCTGGAGGAAGAGAGGAGAGGCACAGAATCCATGTTGCTTGAGGTCCAGTGTAAAGTTTCCACAGTCAGTGATGGTTTGGGATGCCATGTCATCTGCTGGTGTTGGTCCACTGTGTTTTCTGTGTTTTCAGCTGTATACCAGGACGTTTTAGAGCACTTCATGCTTCCTGCTGCTGACCAACTTTATGGAGATGCAGATTTCACTTTCCAACAGGACTTGGCACCTGCACACAGTGCCAAAGCTACCAGTACCTGGTTTAAGGACCATGGTATCCCTGTTCTTAATTGGCCAGCAAACTCGCCTGACCTTAACCCCATAGAAAATCTATGGGGTATTGTGAAGAGGAAGATGCGATATGCCAGACCCAACAATGCAGAAGCGCTGAAGGCCACTATCAGAGCAACCTGGGCTCTCATAACACCTGAGCAGTGCCACAGACTGATCGACTCCATGCCACGCCGCATTGCTGCAGTAATTCAGGCAAAAGGAGCCCCAACTAAGTATTGAGTGCTGTACATGTTCATACTTTTCAGTTGGCCAAGATTTCTAAAAATCCTTTCTTTGTATTGGTCTTAAGTAATATTCTAATTTTCTGAGATACTGAATTTGGGGTTTTCATTAGTTGTCCCTTATAATCATCAAAATTAAAAGAAATAAACACTTGAAATATATCAGTCTGTGTGGAATGAATGTATACATTATACAAGTTTCACTTGAATGGAATTAGTGAAATAAATCAACTTTTTGAAGATGTTCTAATTATATGACCAGCACCAAAATACATGCTTTGCAAAGTAGACCACGAATATTATTGATGAAAATCATTTAAAATTTAAATTTTTGAACGAATGAACGACTTGAAAAAAAAAACCCAAACAAACAAATAAATAAATAAATATAATTGACAAAAGTACCAACAATAAATAGTGTGTAAATCATTGGTTAATCGTTTTGAAGTAGAGAATCTATTTATGTATTTATTGATGAAAATCACAATAAAATAAAAGTTGTCTGATTAAAAAAAAAAAAAAAAAAAAAAAGCATTAAATAGGTATAACCATAGGTTATTGTTTAGCACCTAAAATCACAGGTAATGATTTAGAGAAAATTAGTGGTTGTCCCATTTGGGGTATTTTTAATTTCTTTGGATGCAGTTAAAATCAAATCAAATAAAAACAAATAAAAAAAAGAAAAATATTAAGAAATAAAAAAATTGTCTGAATGAAAAAAAAGAAAAATAATAAGAAATTAATTATAATTGACAACATTATATAGGTAACAAATTTGAGGTGTTTTTAATACCTTTGAACTGCATCCAAATTATAAAAATGTTTTTAATTTCTTTGGATGCAGTTTAAATTAAAATAAAAAAATATATTGGCTGATTTAAAAAAGGAAAAATAATAAGAAAATAATTTTAATTTACAGAAATATATAAGTAACAATTTTGAGGTGTTTTAATACCTTTGGATGCAGTTTAAAATAAAATAAAATAAAATAAAATAAAATAAATATTGGCTGATTTAAAAATAGGAAAAATAATAAGAATATAATTCTAATTTAAAAGTACCAACATTAAATAGGTAAAACCATAGGTAATTTGTATAGCACCTAAAACCACAGGTGATGGTTTTTGAGAAAATTAGCAGTTGTCCCAAGATTTGGGGTGTTTTTAATTTCTTTGGATGCAGTTCAAAACAAAGCAAAATAAAAAATAAAATAAAATAAAATACTGTTAACGAATAAAAGTAATTCAAATGAAAAGAACTGAAAATCAGTTCAAAATGCCAAAATTATGGCATTGTTCTGTGGTTTTAATTATTGTATACATTTGAGAGAGTTGAGGCCTCCGCGGTGCCAACATTAAGTGTTGGGATAGACTATGTATTTAAATAAAGACTGTTTTCACACTATGTTAATTTTATGTTAGATTAATAGCTTCTCAAACATATATGTCTCAAAAAGCTAAATATGTGCCTCTTTCTAATCTGATTACACCATATTCTTCACACTGCAAGCATTTGCCCATAAATTGTGGCTGTGAGTGTTTACGAGGGACAAATTGCCAAAATATATTTGACGCAGGAAACATTTCAAGAGTTATGACTGGAAACAATTCAGTTTCCATCCACTAATTATCAGACAAATGTGCCATAATGTACCACCCGCAGCAATAAATACCAGCGTTGAATTCATTTTAAAAAGGGAGATCTGAATTTATGACCATATACCCACATCAGTGGGGAATCCAGAGTACCTACAAACAACAAAACACACACGCTTAGGAACAAAAGCTCTTAATGTTTATAAATGATTAATAAAATAAAATAAAATGAAAATTGGCTGATTAAAAAAAAGTAATAAGAAATGAAATAAAATTCAAATTGACAAAAATTACCAACATTAAATACGTAAAACCACAGGTAATGATTTAGAGAAAATTAGCAGTTGTCACAAGATTTGGGGTGTTTTTAATTTCTTTGGATGGCGTTTAAAATAAAATAAAATAAAATAATTGTCTGATTAAAAAAAAGGAAAAGAAATAAAAAATTAAAAATTGTCTGATTAAAAAAAAGAAAATAAATAAGAAATAAAATAATTATAATTGACAAAAAGTACCAATATTAAATAGGTTAAAAATTTGGTTGCAGTTCAAAATGAAATAAAACAAAACTAAAATTGTCTGATTAAATGATTTAGAAAAAAATTTTCCCAATATTTGGGGTGTTTGTAATTTCTTTGGATGCAAAATAAAATAAAATAAAATAAAACATTGTCTGATTTAAAAAAAAAAAAGAAAGAAAGAAATTGGCTGTTAAAAAAAGAAAAATAATAAGAAATAAAAATTGGCTGAAAGGAATAATAAGAAATATTTAATAAGAAATCAAATAATTATAATTGACACAAAAGTACCAACATTAAATAGGTAAAAAAAAAAAAATTGGGGTGTTTTTTATACCTTTGGTTACAGTTCAAAATAAAATAAAATAAAATAAAATAAAATAAAATAAAATAAAATTGGCAGATTAAATGATTAAATGATTTAGAGAAAATTAGCAGTTGTCCTAAGATTTGGGGTGTTTTTCATTTCTTTGGATGCAGTTTAAAATAAAATAAAATAAAATAAAATAAAATAAAATAAAATAAAATAAAATAAAAATTGTCTGATTAAAAAAAGGAAAAGAAATAAAAAATAAAAAATTGTCTGATTAAAAAAAAAAAAAAAAAGGAAATAAATAAGAAATAAAATAATTATAATTGACAAAAAGTACCAATATTAAATAGGTTAAAAATTTGGTTGCAGTTCAAAATGAAATAAAATAAAACTAAAATTGTCTGATTAAATGATTTAGAGAAAATTTGCAGTTTTCCCAAGATTTGGGGTGTTTTTTTTATTTCTTTGGATGTAAAATAAAATAAAATAAAATAAAACATTGTCTGATTAAAAAAAAATAAGAAGAAGAAAAAAAATAAAAAAACTGGCAGATAAAAAAAAAAGAAAAATAATAAGAAATAAAAATTGGTTGATTAAAAAAAAAGAGAAAAAGAATAATAAGAAATATTTAATAAGAAATTAAATAATTATAATTGACAAAAAGTACCAACATTAAATAGGTAAAAATTTTTGGGTGTTTTTAATACCTTTAGATGCAGTTCAAAATAAAATAAATTAAAATAAAATAAAATAAAAAACTGGCTGATTTAGAGAAAATTAGCAGTTGTCCCAAGATTTGGGGTGTTTTTAATTTCTTTCGATGCAGTTTAAAATAAAATAAAATAAAATAACAACTATACCATAACATACACCAAATCTAGAGTGACTACAACCAAGTTATGTCCACTCCTTGTAGTGTCTCCATGGTCAAGGTGGAGGAGTTTATGGAAACATACGTCAGAGATAAATACGAGGGTTCCTATAAAGCCGACTGCTCTCTGACCACTCACAGAAACATAAACACCCGACACAGAGGCCACCTGCATGCTGTACAAAGGTACATTCGTCATGAGAAAAGATTCTATATCTCATTCTCTCAGCTTTGCGTCACAACTGGAACTCACTTATCAATGAAGCATGACCATTCCACTCTTATCGGCGATGTTGTGTTTAATTCTTGCTGATTTGTGTTTTTAAATGCCACCCAAGATGCGCGGACCAGTTACAGGATGTTTGTTGCTGGTGTATGTTGTTGCTCTTCTGGCCGAGCAGGCAGAGGGACACATCGCCTTCTTCAGCCCTAAAGAAATGAGAGAGCTCAGGGTGAGAGATCCACGAGCTTTCAGCATCTTAATAACTACTCTTTTAACCTCCAGTTAAACCAAAAGTAACTTACTGTGTTTCTCTTTTCATCTTCAACAGGAAAAGGAGGGAAGGAAGGATGCTGATTCCATCCGAGAAGGAGTTTTGACTGATGAGATGTCTCCGGAAGAAGATGGAGGAGAATCAGCGGTGAGGAATCCCTGCATGTTTTTAATGCATTTCATAATGTGTTTGAGTTTCTGACTGGTTTTCATTCATCTAAAGGGCCAGCCTGTGGAAATAGGGCTCAGGCTCACTGCTAAAAAAGGCCACATTGGATCTGTTTTCGGTAAGATGCTGCAGAGCATTGTAGAAGGGGTAGAGAATGGTAAGGAGCATTTAAATCGATATGGTAAAATCTCTTTTTTTATTTTATATATGCATACAGACCACTCTAATGTTTGTGCTCTGTTTTGACAGTGAAATAAGACTGGGATTTTCATCTGCATTCAGTGACAATTGCAGACTGATGATTCAACATTTGTTTCAAGCAAGAATGTTTTGTCTGTGAATGTAAAAAATTCTAAATAAAATAGAATTGCATGGAAATTCAGTTTCTTGTCATATATAGGTATTGCAACTCTTTAGACTCTTAATTTTGCTCTAAATTTAAATAATTAAAAACGTTGCTACGCTACCAAGTTTGTGAACAGTAAGATTTTTCATGTTTTTTTTAAAGAAGTCTCTTCTGCTTACCAAGCTTGCATTTCTTTGATCCAAAGTACAGCAAAAACAGTAAAATTTTGAAATGTTTTTACTATTTAAAATATCTGTTTTCTATTTGAATATATTTTAAAATGTAATTTATTCCTGTGATTTCAAAGCTGAATTTTTAGCATCATTACTCCAGTCACATGATCCTTTAGAAATTATTCTAATATGCTGATTTGCTCTTTAAGAAACATTATTATTATTGTCAATATTTAAAAAGGTTGAGTACATTTTTTTCAGGACTCTTTGATGAATATAAAGATCCAAAGATCAGAATTTATATGAAATAAAAAGCTTTTGTACCATTATACATAATACCATTCAAAAGCTTGGAGTCAGTATAATTTTTTTTGGAAAGAAATTATAGAAATTAATACTTTTATTTAGCAAGGATGCTTTAAATTGGTCAAAAGTGATGAGAAAGACATTTATAATGATACAAAAGAAAAAAAAATTCTATTCAGCTGTTTTCAACATATTTTTTTTTTTTTTTGAGCAGCAAATCAGATTATCAGAATGATTTCTGAACGATCGTGTGACTGAGTAATGATGCTAAAAATTCAGCTTTGAAATCACAGGAATAAATTACATTTTAAAATATATTCAAATAGAAAACAGTTATTTTAAATAGCAAAAATATTTCTAAATTTTACTACTTTGCTGTACTTTGGATCAAATAAATGCAGGCTTGGTGAGCCGAAGAGACTTCTTTAAAAAAACATGAAAAATCTTACTGTTCAAAAACTTTTGACTGGTATTGTATGTACACTACAAAAGTCTCTTACGTTCACCAAGGCTGCATTCATTTGATTAAAAATACAGTAAAAGTAATATTTTGAAATATTAATGCTTTTTTAAAACAACAACTTTCTATTTGAATATTTTTAAAATGTTATTTCTTCCTGTGATGCAAAGCTGAATTTTCAGCAGGCATTACTCAAGTCACACAATCCTTCAGAAATCATTGTAATATGCTACTAGTTGTGCTGCTACTAGTTATTTTTGTGGAAACCCTGATAGATTTTTTTGCGCTCAGAGTGGTTTTTCAATATGTCAAGGTTGAGTAGAAGTCAGCATGTTGAATGGAAACTATAGGATGCATGCTTAGACATATTTTTTTTTAAATTATGGAGGCGTAACTTGTATATTATTGCACAGCTCTTCATAGCATATCAAGAACATCTGTTGAAACCTTTAGAGTGGAAAAGCGGGAATTCATATCGCATTTTAAGAGTTCTTCCTCAACAGCCTTTATTCTGTGTCTTACAAACACGTTTGAGAAAAGAACTACCACACTACAGAAGGTAACATCAAAAACATTATCATTAACAATTCCTTGTAAAAGCTGCTGAGTGTACAAGACAGCTATGAGTCTTCATTCATGATGTTCTTCATTCTAAGAGGTTTTCAACAGCTTTTTTGCTCTATAAAAAAGATTAATGTTATAACAATCAGTAACAGCCATGTTTGAGTCTGTTGGAGCTTATGGAACAATTAGTATTGGGCAAAAGTTAGATTTCAGTTGGTTTCTCACATAAAGCTTCAAAAGACTTGCAAGGTAGCAGGTGGGTCATATGGACAACTTATATGGCAAGTTCGCCCTGAATGCGTAAGTTGTTATTTTTGTTTTCTTTGCACACTTCTTGTAGCTTCACAAAATTAAGGTTGAATCTCTGTTGTCACATGGACTATTCTAACAATGTCCTTCCTACATTTCTGGGCTTTGAACATTTAGGGTCAGAAAGCTCTCAAGTTTCATCAAAAATATCTTAATTTGTGTTCTGACATGAGGATGAGTAATTAATGACAGAATTTTCATTTTTGGGTGAACTATCCCTTTAAGGTTTAGCAGTCAGTCTCTCACAAAACTCATATTCCTTTACTGCAAGAGCAGGATCTCTAGCAGGAGGTGATGGCAAGACCAGGGAACAGTCACTGTCAAAGTATTTTCCAGTTATTCCTTCAGTTTCCTCGGACACTGCACAGTATATTGAACTGAAAGCCCCTTCTTCAGAAGTCTGTGGTGAAAAAAAATGCATAAACACAAATAAAGTCTATAAAACAAGTGTCATGGCATAAATCTCATTTGCTGTTGTGGGTCCTTCCTGGTGCTTAAATATAACTTAGGACACTGGTCTTGATATCAGTAGGAATTGCACAATTAAAATGGTCAGATTTTACCAGATTAGACTTGTAATTTAACTCCTTCCAGGAAGGCCATTTCTGCTTCTCAGTGAAACATTACTATAATTACTCTTTCTTTCTTGCAACAATCAATGTTATTTTTGTGGAAACCCTAACAGATTTTTTGTGTTCGCAGCGGTTTTTCAATATGTTGAGGCTGAGTAGAAGTTAGCATGTTGAATAGAAATGATAGAATGCATGCTTAGACATATTTTTTAAAATTAAGGAAGCTTAGCTTATATTTTATTGCAAAACTCTTGATAGCAAATCAAGAAAATCTGTTGAAACCTTTAGAGTGGAAAAGCAGGAATTCATATTGCAACTAGACATCTGTGTTATGCGTAAATATGTAGACTAGCTTTCTTGCACAGGTGAACTTTAGAGGTTGTTAAATGGAACATTTGTGACCTTTTCCGGAATCGCAGTAAAAATGAAAAGCCCTACGCACTTTATCCTCCTACTACGGAAACTGGTACACTAGCGGAGCCAGAGGAGTTGGCAGGAAGCGGCTGCTGATGGGAAATGGTATGTGTTGTTTAGAGTGATTGGATTGATAGTTGACTCACTTTGAAGAAGAAAAAGCCGACCACGTTAAAGAGCAATCGCACAATGAAGTTGTAATTTCTCATTACTTCAGTCATAACCACACCTGGATGCAGAGAGTTTGCCGTCACGCCTGAAACATACAAAACATATATAAAAAAACATGGTTTGAATGGAAAAAGTGAAGCACTTTCTGCTGTTTGTTTGTGTTAGTGGAATACTCAGAAGTTGCTTTTTATAGCTCAAATACTCAAAGGATTAGTTCAATTCCAGAACAAAAATTTCCTGAGAAAATCAAATGCCCTTTTTTTAGAAAATGACCAGTCTTATTGCAATTTGAACCTTGAAACCATTGGCTCCCACTGAAGTCCACTACAGTTGAGGTCAGAAGTTTACATCCCCCTTTCAGAATCATTAAAAATATTAATTATTTTACCAAAATAAGAGGGATCATACAAAATGCATGTTATTGTTTATTTAGCACTGATCTGAATAAGATATTTCACATAGAAGATGTTTACATATAATCCTTCAGGTCCCACAAATTCTTTGGTTTTCCAGCATTTTTGTGTATTTGAACCCTTTCCAACAATGACTGTGTGATTTTGAGATCCATCTTTTCACACTGAGGACAACTGAGGGACTCATATGCAACTATTACAAAAGGTTCAAACACTCACTGATGCTTCAGGTGGAAACACAATCCATTAAGAGCCGGGAGTGAAAACTTTTGAATTTGAAGATTAGGGTAAATTTAACTTATTTTGTCTTCGGGGAAATGTGTAACTATCTTCTGTAGCCTCTGAAGGGTAGTACTAAATTTAAAAAATATGATATTTAGGCAAAATAAGAAAAATCTCCATTCTGTTTAAAAGTTTTCACCCCCCGGACTCTTCATGCATTGTGTTTCCTTCTGAAGCATCAGTGAGAGTTTAAACCTTCTGTAATAGTTGTATATGAGTCCCTCAGTTGTCCTCAGTGTGAAAATATGGACCTCAAAATCATACAGTCATTTTTGGAAAGGTTTCAAATACATAAAAATGCTGGAAAACCAAAGATTTTGTGGGATCTGAAAAATTTTTCTGAAGAACAGCAAACAGTTTAACTGTTCAGGACAAACAAGGGACTCATGAACAACTGTCACTAAACAAAAAAACACAGCTTTGGATCATTCAGGTAACAACACAGTATTAAGAATCAAGGGGATGTAAACTTTTGAACAGGGTCATTTTTATAAATTCAACTATTATTTTCTCTTGTGGACTATATGTAAATATATTTTATGTGAAATACCTTATTCAGGTCAGTACTAAATAAAAAATAACATGCATGTTGTATGATCCCTTTTATTTTGGTAAAATAGCATTTTTAATGATTCTGAAAGGGGGGCGTAAACTTTTGACCACAAAGTATATGAAGAAAAATCCTGGAATGTTTGCCTCAAAAACCTTCATTTTTTTTTGACTGAAGAAAGAAAGACATGAACATCTTAGATGACATGGAGGTAAGTACTTTTTCAGGAAATTTTTATTCTGGAAGTGAACTAATCCTTTAATGGAGATTCGAGTTTGACTGAATTATCAATCATAAGTTTATTGTCATGTGGTATCTTGGCAAATCTGAGCACAGCTTGAGACATTGTCATTTGAGATATTTCTTTTGTATGTCTTATTAGTCTTTCCTGTGTGATTCTCTTAGAAATTAATTTATAAAGAGTTTAAAAAGTGTGCATTATGCACATTATTGAATCATCAAGCAATGTCAAATCTAACATTCAAAATCTGTTTTGGACTTTCTGTTCATTTTCTAATAGCAGCAGAACTCGGTCAGTATAATGAGTTGTCTTTTGGACGTGTACCGGTGCCCTGAAGCCTGCGTGCCAGCTCGTTGGTCCAGATGATGTTGTGCAGCTTGGTGTGATTATACGTAGAATCCATCAAATGCGTAAGATTTTGACCACGAAAATGATCAAAGTTTACCTCACCCCTCCAGTGATTCATAGACGAAACATTTACAATGCGAGCTGGAGCTGATTTCTTCAAAAGGTCTGTGGGACATTAAAAAAACAAGCATTACTTCCGGAATCCACATGTGTCTCTTCAAAGGAATAGTTTATCCAGGCCATCCAAGATGAAAACAAGTTTGTTTCTTCATCTGAACAGTTTTGGAGCAATTTAACACTACACTACCGCTGCAGTGAATGGGTGCGGTCAAAATGAGATCACAATAATCCACAAGAAATCGAGACGACTCCAGTCCATTAATTACCGTCTTGTGACCTGGGCAGCTGTGTGTTTGTAATAAATAAATCCCTCACTAAGGAATTTAATATATGTTAAACCACTCCCTCTGGCTAAAATACGAGTCCTTGTCCATAATATTGCTTTCTCCAGTGAAAGCACCTTGTCTGAACCAGGAGAGAAATATGCAGACATATGTTTGAACTCTCAACTTCTGACAGCACCCATTTACTACAGAGGATCTGCTGGTGAGCAAGTGATGTTAAATTTCTCCAAATCTGTTCTTATGAAGCAATCTTGGATGGCATGAGGGTTGTCGTTTTTGGGTGAACTGTTTCCTTAAGATCTCAAAAGCAATAGGATTAGCAATAGGAATGTTATCTGACCTAAAAGCAAACTGGTGAGCAGAAATGGTCCAACGTGATTGGTTGCAAAAGTAATTTCCAACCCATCAGCAGTAATCTTAGTGGGTAGGCCTGTAGACGTGAACAAACCATTGTTTGTAAGGACATCTAAATGAATATATGAGAGATAGATAGATAAAGAGAGAGAGAGAGACAGAGATGGGCGTTCCACCTGAGGCCCCTGCATTATTGACAAGGATATGTAATTCCTTCTCCTCCTCCAAGATCCGTGCCGCAAACTTCCGGACAGAGTCGAGCGAGGAGGTGTCAAGCAGACGCAGATGTACATTCTGGCTCCCAGTGCTTTTTCTGATTTCGTGCAAAGCTGCACTCCCACGAGCCTCGCTCCGGCATGCCAGAATCACCCGGGCCCCACGACGGGCAAAGTCCAGAGCAATGAACTTGCCAATACCTTTGAGGTGAATGACATAACAGTTGTAGGGAATAAGTAAGAAATCATAACTATTAACCAAATTACATATGACTTTATGCAACACAGTAGCACATGTCAAAACTGTTTTGCATATAACAACATATTGTATGTTTTATCATCATCATAACAAACTTTAAATAACCTCCTGCCATATGCCCAGAGGAAAATAAAATCACAATAGCAAAAGAGATTTCGCTAACACTTTACAACACAGTTCCATTAGTTAATAGTAGTTAATGTATTAATTAACATGAACAATAAACAATACATTATTACAGTATTTATTAATCTTTGTTAATGTTAGTTAATGAAAATACATTAGTTCATGTTAATTCTCATTGCATTAACTACTGTTAATAAACACATTGTGATTTTAAACATACAATTTCCCAATTGTGCTACAAGGTTTCAGCTTTAATTAAAACTTTTTGGTTTACAATAAGGTGTCTTTTGTTAATGTTAGTTAATGTGTTAACTAACATGAACGAACAATAAGCAATACATTTATTACACTATTTATTTATCTTTGTTAATGTTATACAGCTGTTTATTGTTTGTTCATTTTAGTTTACAGTGCTTTAACAAACACAACTTGTGATTTTAATAATGCGTTTAGTAAATGTTGAAATTAACATTAAAATTAGTAAGTGCTGTACAAGTATTGTTCACTCTTACTAAAGTTCATGTTAACAGTAGTTAACTTAGGTACCTACTGTAAAGTGTTACTGAGATTTCAATATAACCGCAAACATTTCTTCTTCAAATTTCTCTAAAACTGTATATTATTTAAGATATTTTATCCAGAATCATTGTGTATACTCATTTATATTTATTACATTTCCCCCAGACTTCTCAGTTGTGACCCTGGACCACGAAACCAGTCCTAAGTAGCAAGGGTAGAAATCGCCAACAATGCATTGCATGGGTCAAATTTATCGATTTTTCTTTTATGCCAAAAATCATTAGGATATTAAGCAAAGATCATGTTCCATGAAGATATTTTGTACATTTCCTACTGTAAATATATCAAAACTTAATTTTTGATTAGTAATATACATTGCTAAGAACTTCATTTGGACAACTTTAAATGCAATTTTCTCAATATTTTGATTTTTTGCACCCTCAGATTCCAGATTTTCAAATAGTAGTATATTGGACAAATATTGTCCTATCCTAACAAGCCACATATTAATAGAAAGTGTATTTATTCGGCTTTCACATAATGTATCAATCTCAATTTAAAAAACAAACAAACAAAAACAAAAAAACATTTATCACTGGTTTTGTGGTCCAGGGTCACATATGCAAAAAGGGTCCCACATTACCTGAATTCAACCTGTCTCATTAGTTTCTGTTTATTTCAATTTTTAAAATGCTCCCATGAAACATCTGAGACAAATTACTTAAACATTCAACCACTGAACAGTGACATTTTCGTTTGTGAACACCATGTCCTAAACCAGACACAACAAATGTGAACCATCTGGTAGAGAGTGGCGCCTGTTTGCTAGTTTAACCAGTTTTAACAATGCAGAGCTGTTTGACGACTCTGCGTAATTATCAAAACTGGTTATGGCTAAGGTTGTATATGAAGGGTTCAGATGCAAAAGCGTCTAAGTACGTCCGACGTTTTTCTTTAAAATTAGCATTTCTTTCTGGCTACTATGTATAGGTTTCTATGTAAGTACTGGTACTTCTGAGGCTGGTATAGTGCATTTGAAGTGAAAATACTTGTTGTTTATATGGGTGGAGAGCATTCACTCAGTATCGTGATCCCATTTTTCACCAAGACCGCTTTTAGATAGTTAATACTTTAACTATACATTAAAATATCACGAATTTATATTTTAAATAGTAAAAATTTGATTCTCACCCGTGTTGGCTCCGGTGACAATAGCAGTTTTCCCGGTTAACTTCACTGGACAAGCGCGGGGGTTCCACAATGCTTTCCGCTGCGCGCGCACGACTATGGCCAGGATCAGCGTCGAAACCATCCATAACGGATGGGAATATATAACACTCCACTCCCAGCTCATTTGTCAAATCTGCGTGTCTCCGTTGCAGTCTGCGGTATGCTTAAAAGAGACGATGTGCTGAGCATTATCCGTGTGACCTTGGCACGACTACGCACTATGCGCGCACACGGGGCAAAGACCGTGAATGCATAATTATAGATCAAGTCTATCTCCACCGTCATTCACTTAAAGTAAACACAGACTTCTTTGAGTCTTAACATTGCGACTCAATTATCATAGACCGTCAGATAAACGACGGTACACGGGTAGAAGCTGGTACTATTACATTAAACGACAGACAGACATAAGACAGATACATAGAAGGCTAGACAGATGGATGCTAAAATGCTATGATTATTTATTTGGCATGGTAAATGGTTTAGTATTAATTGTAAAAGTATTAATACACAATTATATTCATGTCTTGCCAAGCCATAAAATGTTGAATAAAATAAATGTATTTTAATGAATAATTTTTGTGTACTTACCTGATCAAAATAGCTTGAAACCCCTAGATAAGTATATTTTTTAATGTATAAATCATTTATGAGTGATTAAATACTAAAGCAACAACACACAAGCAAGAACACAGCAATTCACAGACAAGTAGGCTTCATAAATAGGGCTGTTCGATTCCAAAAATTTTGGAATCGATTTCGATTCCTGGTTCTGGAATCGATTGGATTCGATTCCAAGAATCGATTCCTCACTGTGGTTTTCGATTCTTTTTCGATTCTTGTTTTTTAGAATGGAGGAGCCTAATTTCGCATTATCATAGTATGAAGCTTTGCTTTTAAAAATTACATTTTTGTATTTAAATTATAATTTTGTCTGCATTGCCCATGAAATTAGTCATAGCCCACAGCTCAGTAGTGGACATGCATTTATTGCATGAATGAAACAAGACGTGTATGGTTCAGCTGAATGATGTTTACTTCAACCGTATGCTTTGCACAAAATTAACAAACTGGACATTGAAATAAAATAACCAGAACATTAACAACAACACTGATATAAGAGCTGATAGAGCTCGTGGTTTATCTGTCAGTCAGATGCGCACTGTCCGCCAGTTATTTGTGCTCTCGGCGCTTTCTTTCAGAATTATCTCAAGCTGATAGAAAAGTTAAATATGGCATTTTCCAATTGCTACTAAAAGTAGTCCAATCGTGTTTTGAGGGGGTCCCCGTTAAAAATAGCGTTCGGGGGTAAAATACACGTGTTTTGGCGGGGTTCCCCTGGTACAATTTGCATTCCAGGGGTTAACTTAATTATTACGTTATTGCGGTCGCTTCAACTCGCAGACATGAAAAACAACCTGCGGCAACAGTGTTAAAGTAGCCCAATTCCGCGGGAAAACCGCAGACTTGGCAACACTGGTAAAAACAATCATCAGGCCGTTGGCGACCTCTGCAGGTATTTGTTATAATGCGTAATGTCCATTGTCTATTGTTTATAATACATAACGTATATTAACACTTTTGTTCAACAAAATCATATGATCACTTGCTTTTAAAACTTTTTTGAGTAACTTCAGACACAATATTGCCTATAACTTTAATAATTTTCTTCAACACACAGTAGTAATGTTTTTTCCTGAACGATTTAATGTTTTAAACAAATCAGTTGAATGCATGACTCCATGATTTATTTGTGTTTAGTTCCCGAACAAATTATCTCTTTGAATCGATGGTTCAGTGCCTCACTTTTTGGCATCTATTTGGCACCTATTTGGTGTAATGTAATCTGCACAAAGTGATATGTCTGTAAAAACTAAGAAACAATGTGAGTGAACTACTACATTCTTTCTGGATGTTTATCAGGAAAAACCTGTGGTCAAGTTGCCTGAGGTGATTTGTTGTACTTCGGATTTCCTTTTCATTCTTTTGAGCAAAAAACAGCAATTCCTAGAAAAAATATCTGGCTTACACACTGGCTTATACAGGACTTCCTTTGTGTGGGCGCATTTTACTCTGTGAACTGCTCAATGCCGAAGGTCAAGGCCAAAACTCAGGACTGATAATCAGTAAGCCGAGGAAGCTGAGGAAAAATATTATCCCCATTCACACACAATGTAGAAAAGTCCAGTGTCCCTGACCTAATGAAATGCACGAAGCAAAGATAAGCTGATATCATTGTCACAATTTCTCCACAGCAGGTTCTAGTCTTGGCACAGACACAAACAGACATTTACAGTAACATTTTTTTTTTATCCTTAAAGGGATAGTTCATCAAAAAAAAAAAAAAAAAAAGAAAACAAAACAAAAGAAAAAAAAGAAAACTTTGTCATAATTTACACACCCTCGAGTTGTTCCAAACCTGTATGAGTTTATTTCTTCTGAACAAAAAAAAAGAAGTTGAAGAATGTTGGTAACCAAACACTGGTCCCCATTGACTTCCATAGTATATTATGGTTATATTATGGTTTGGTTACCCACATTCTTCAAAATATCATCTTGACCGAATTTTAATTTTTGGGTGAACTATCCCTTTTAATGAGAGTGTATTCTGACTTGATTGACACATAAAAATAAAATTAAACACGTTTTTAGATTTCAATGGCTCTTTTGCACTCTTAAAAAAATTAATGTAGCTTTTTAAAAAACATTTATCCACTTATGCAGGAGCAAAGGCCAGCAGCCTGTTATCACATGCCTTAATGAACCCTTATCTCTGCTGAGTAAATTACTTATACAGGTTCCTTTAAGTGTTTGTAGTTCTTAAGTCAAATTACTTATCAAATCATGTAATATTAAAAATACAGAGAAATGATATTCCACAGTATAATGCTATGAGAACGATTACATCTCTCAAGTTGTAATCTAATTGTCCAAAACAAACAAAGAAACAAAACAAAAAAACAAAAAAAAAAACCATATTATTATTATAGTAAAACAAGCTTTGGGCCATGTTAGATCAAACTGGTGGCCTTGTAGTGTACTCTCTAGTATGAGAGTGTGTTTGTGTATCATAGGGTCACTATCTCAGTGCACCAGACGCAGAACGGGTCCTTATGATCACAGATAACCTAAATAATACCTTCCTCAGTTTTAGTAATAGACGTAAATACATTTTTAACCCATTCATGTATGGGGAAGAGTATTTCTCATCCTAATGGGAAAAAAATGAAGCCTGTTTAAACAATACTTTTGCATTTCCTTTTGATGATTATGTACTGGCACAGAAATTACACACTTTTTAATTTTCACAGTAAAATTAGGCTTTGAAAGTCTCCATATTACAGCGTTGCTATCGTTAACTATATCAAACACTTCTAAAAACAATTGAAATAAAGCTGAAATAAAGAAAAATATTACCGTTAGATTAAATACTTGGACTTAATGAAAATTAGACTGCCTTGTAACTAATTAAAATAATTGGTAACACTTTAGTATAGTGACCAATTCACACTGTTAACTAGTTGCTTATTAGTATATATATTACTAGCATATTGGCTGTTTAATTGGGTCATTCTACAGAAATGTCCACTTTTGGTATGGCAAGGTGTCTTAAAATGTATTTATTTAAAATTGGACCACATTATTAGATTACTTTTTGACTTTATGAATACATGTAAGTGTCAACTTAATGATTTTTTTGTTTTTTGTTTTAATCGTTTTTGTGCAATTATTTAAAGACCACATGTGCCATTTTTTTTTTTTTTGTCACTGGTGTTACCTTCTTTGTCAATATTAAAGGTTTTTATGAAATATTATTTCTGGATTTTTTTTGAGTACATTTCGTTACAGTTACAGTAACATTACGAGTTACAGAAAAATTATGAAAATGCAAGAAATACGGAGATTATGTTTTATTTATTTAACGTGATAGAAAGAAACACAGTAACACCAGTGACATAATGAATGACCAGTGACATACATAAGACCTGAGGATCAAAAGGAAGGTAACACCAGTGACAATTTTCATGAAAAATTAATTTTTATAAAATGGCTGCTGCAAGGTATCAAACCACATGTTGTCATTCATGGTATACTCACTAAATTAAGTATCCATTTGTATTCTAATTTTTTACAACTCCCTAACAATAAAATAGGTCACACCAGTGACTTCAACTAAAAACTTCACACCAAATCATGAGATAAATGAGAAATTTTTTGATAACAGACAGATAAGAGACAGTGGACTTAACATGGGCCTTTTTCATAGATCTTTAGGAAATAGGAAAAAAGAGGTCAAGTGGTGCCATCAGTGTGATTTTTATTTCAAAATAAACTATTTTTGTTAAACGCTAACACCAATGACACAGCAATTCGTTTTTTATGCCATTTACATCATATATTTGACAGTTATAAAAACATTCTTGTTTTTTAAACCTGTTTTTGACCGCGTTTTGTGGTGCTTGGAATTGTTTATAATTCATTTAAAAACAAATATTGCCACATTAATGGCTCAAGAAGGTGTATTTGTTCAAATACCATATTGTTTCGTTTTAAAATATAAATAAATTGTAACCCTAAAGTGTTTTTCAAGTGTAATATTTCTGTATAGGGATAGAAAAATTGACATTTTCCATAGAATGACTCACTTATAAAGCACATATTCTGCATGACCATATTCTACATCCCTAATCTTACCCAATACCTAAACTTAATAACTACCTTACTAACTATTAATAAGCAGCAAATTAGGAGTTTATTGAGGCAAAAGTCATAGTTAATGACATTGTTAATAGCGAGAATTAGACCCTAAAATAAAGTATGACCAAATCATTTTAAATTACTGAACCAACAGTAAGACTAAAACAGAAATAAAAAAATATTTTAAACTATTTCAAAATAGTTTCAGAAAGCAAAAACCTAAAAAGGAGAGAAAATCAAACAATAAAAAATAAAATGAAACTAGTAATAATAATAATAATAATAATAATAATAATGAAAAACTCTAAAAAATTCTAAATATTAAAAATGCTTATCATACTAATCATACTGTACATAGGTCTATATACTATTGGCATGTACTTTGGTCAGCTATTACCTGGTTATCTATACCATACATTCCTCAGTAAGAGATAAACATTAAAAAATCTTTAAAATTTATGGTAAATACTAATGACAGGGTATTATTAGTGTATTATCACAGAGTACAGAGTACAAAAAAAGAGTGAATCATTCATTAATTACTTATTTACTGAATTATTTGATCGTTTAAGCTTATTTATAATATCACAAATCAGTTAAAATGAAAAAAAAGGTGGTAACACTTTACAATTAGTTAACACAAACTAAGAATGAACCATTCTTCTACAACATTTATTAAGCTTAGTTAATATTAGTTTCAGCATTTACTAATGCATTATTAAAATCACATGTTGTTAACATTAACTTAATGCACTGTGAAATAACATAAACAAGCAGTGAACTGCATTTTTATTATCTAAAATTAACAAAGATTAATAAGCAGTGTTATAAATGTAATTTATTGTTCGTTCATGTTAGTTAACACATTAACTAATGTTAACAAATGACACCTTATTGTAAATTGTTACCAAAAAGTTTTAATTAAAGCTCAAACCTTGTACCACAGTGGAGAAATTTTAAGTTTAAAATCACAGTTTGCATACACAAACGTTAAACTGCTGTGAATTATTCATGTGTACTGTAAGAACATACATTATCAATTCAAATATATGATATACAGCAGAATAATCTTATCTATAAATGACACTGATACAACATTTGAAAGTTTAAACAACTCGTGATACTGCTGTCAGCATGTAGTGCTTGTCTATTTCCTGTCCTCCTCCCATTACCCAAGGTTACCAGAGGCTGCACGCGTGAGTAATGGGAGGGGCGAAGACGTCATATAAATAGACATTGCTGACCAACTGACAAACATTACAGTACAATCCATTTAAACCCAATGACAACCATTCAAAAAGTCTGAACTGGGAAACTGAGAAACACAGTTTATATCTACAGAAAAAGAGCAAGGGGAAATGAAACAGGAAGTTAGCAGAATGGAGGATGGTAGCATTCGAGGGCATATGGCACCTACTGTAGTTTCCAAGTTGAAGATCAAAAATGAATGCATTCGAGTGGTCCTGGCAGAGACCCTCTGCACGTTCATCATGATGGTAAGAGGTTGTTTCTTTTGTTAGAATCTTATCATATTATTCTGCTTAATAGTGAATAATTAGCATTTTCACTGCATAAAGATGTGAATAATTGCCATTATGTAATGATGCCAAGCTTGGAAGGCAGCAGAATAGATTACTCTTTAGTATTTTACTGATGATCTCTGTCTCATTGTATCAGTTCATTGAGTTGTTCATTCATTCATGATGCCTTCATGGAGCACTGTGTTCTCGTCATTGCAATGCTTTTGATCACATGCCCACAGTTCGCATGAGTGGTCAGTATCCTGACACTGCACTGGTGATTGGGGTCAGACCATGTGCTACATAAATTCTATTCTTAGAACGACTGGCTTGACATACTTTTTCCATTATTGTCAGGTGAAATCAATGTGACTATATCAAATGCGATAAACTTGGCCAACAGCAATGCTGAACCTAATTCTGTTTTAGACTCAGCAGCTGTAATACAATTAGTGTTTTTATTAATATTATTAATTAGCTTTTTTAAATTTAGTTTTTATTTGTAATTTTTTTGTTTCATTTTTAGTAGGTTTGTTACATGCTCTTGTAATTTTTTATTAGTGTTTGTTCCATTTAAGATTCATTTTTTTTTTTATTTATTTCGGTTTTAGTTTCAGTTAAGAAATTTTGTATTTTTTTATTTTTTTCCAGTTAGTAATTTTTTTTAATTAGTTGCAAAGGCATTTAGTTGAATCATTTCATTTAGTTTTTCATCAAATATTTATATTAAGTTTTTATGTGTTATGTGCTTTTGTCAATTTTTGTAGCTTTCGTTCTTTTTAAATATTAAAGGAGAAGTCCACTTCCAAAACAAAATTGACAGATAATGTACTCACCCCCTTGTCATCCAAGATGTTCATGTCAAGAAATTATGTTTTTTGAGGAAAACATTTCAGGATTTTTTTCCATATAATGGACTGATATGGTTCCCCGAGTTTGAACTTTCAAAATGCAGTTTAAATGCGGCTTCAAATGATCCCAAATGTGGTTATAAACGATCCCAGCCGAGGAAGAAGGGTCTTATGTAGTGAAACGATCAGTTATTTTTATAAAAATAATACAGTTTATATAATTTCAATCTCAAATGCTCGTCTTGTCTTGGTCTGCCTGAACTCTGTGTATTCTGGTTAAAGACAGTTAGGGTATGTCGAAAACCCCCCATCGTATTTTCTCCCTCAACTTCAAAAATCATTTCAAAATCATCCTACATCGCTGCAGAAATACTGACCCAGTCTTTGCAAAGTGAGAATCAAAGAAGATCAAACATTCTTAACAAAAAACAGCGACATAGGATGATTTTGAAGTTGAGGGAGAACATGAGATGAGAGTTTTTCAACATACCCTAACTGTCATGAACCGGAAAAAAACAGAGTTCAGGGAGAGTAAGACAAAACGAGCGTTTGAGATTAAAAAGTATATAAATTGTATTATTTTTATGAAAATATCCGATCGTTTTCCGATCGAATAAGACCCTTCTTCCTCGGCTGGGATCATTTACAACCGCATTTGGGATCGTTTGAAGCCACATTTAAACCGCATTTTGGAAGTTCAAACTCGGGGCACCATAACAGTCCATTACATGGAGAAAAATCCTGAAATGTTTTCCTCAAAAAACATAATTTCTTTACGACTGAAGAAAGAAAAACATGAACATCTTTGATGATAAGGGGGTGAGTACATTTTTGTTTTGGAGGTGGACTTCTCCTTTAATTATTAGAATAAATTTTTTTGTTTCAGTTTTGGCTGTTTTTTTTGTTGTTGTTTTTTAAGTGCGTAATTTTTGTGCCAGCAGTAAAAGACATGCAAAGTACTTTCAGTACATTCACAATTAGGGGAAGAAACACTTTTCTATACACTTGTTCAGAATGTCAGTTACTAAAACGTATTTTAAATTTTAGCTTTATTTCAACTAACAAAAATGTTTTAGTTAACAATAATAACCCTGTTTCTGTTTCATCTTGGCCCCTAAGTGCAAAACTAAAATCAGTACCTAATGTCCATGTATTTATTTATTTGATAAGCAGCCATGAAATAAGTTTTGCACCAAGGTTTATTTTCATGTAACAGCTGCAGATCATCTATGAGTTATCTAGTTTCTCTGACAGTCTGTTTTTGAATTCCAGGTGTTTGGCCTTGGCTGTGTTGCGCAAGTGATCACAGGAAATGGGTTTTTTGGAGATTTCTTCAGCATAAATGTAGGCTTTGGGCTTAGTGTGGCTATGGGTGTGCATGTTGGTGGAAAAGTGTCAGGTGAGGCCCTCTTGACCCCAAACGTCAGATCAGAGTTCACTTTAATTGCCGTTTTCCATAATGGGTATATTTGTAGCAATAGCCAAAAATACATTGTATGGGTCAAAATGATCGATTTTTCTTTTGCACCAAAAATGATATAAAGCAAAGATCCTGTTTCACCAAGATATTTAGTAAACTTCCTTCCGTAAATATATCAAAACCTAATTTTTAATTAGTAATATGCATTGCTAAGAGCTTCATTTGGACAACTTTTTTTTTTTTGCATCCTCTGATTCCAGATTTTTAAATAGTTGTATCTCGGCCAAATATTGCCCTATCCTAATAAACCATACATCAATGGAAAGCTTACAGATGATGTATAAATCTCAATTCAATCAAAATATTTGCCCTTATGACTGGTTTTATGGTCCAGTGTCACAAATAATCATGCAGTTTTTTTTCTCTATCACATAGGAGCTCATATGAATGCAGCTGTTTCATTCACAATGTGTGTGTTTGGCCAGCTGCGCTGGAAAATGCTCCCACTATATGTTTTTGCCCAGTTTCTGGGTTCCTTCCTTGCTGCTGGGACGATTTTTTTAATTTATTATGGTGAGCAAACACTTCAGGAGTTATTTTTGTTCTTAGTGCTGGAGTGGGTCAAATAAATTGCCACAAGGCTTCTTCACTCACATCTGTACTGTGCTTTATAGATGCTATGCATCATTATTGTGGGGGCAATTTCACTGTGTCGGGCCCCAAAGCAACAGCTGGGATCTTCGCTACATATCCAGCACCTTACATCTCACTCTACACCGGATTCTTCGATCAGGTATTTCGAAAATGAATACAAATGCTGATCTAAAATGTGAACCAAAAACCTGATGTGTAAGAATAGTTAACCCAAAAATGTACATTAGCTACATAATGCTGGGTTAAAAACAACCCAACTTGGGTTATTTGGCAACCCAGCGTTGGGTAAATATTGGACAGAACACATGCTGGGTTATTTTGACCCAGCTGATTTGGTTAAATGTTTTTAACATGCTGGGTTATTTTATTTAAGTCAACTGTTGTTTAAAAAATATTCTGTTGCTGGTTTAAAACTTATTAAAAAAAACACAGAATTACTAGAGGCAACAGCAATAATCAAAAGATGAACATTTATTATTAAGCAAGAATACATGGACAAAATACAACACAAGCTGAATTTATTTGGGTGAACACAGCATAGTTTACAATATTACATACATTTAAACTCGTTTAACAAGCATTTTAAACATAAAAACAATGTTACA
Source organism: Cirrhinus mrigala (assembly GCA_036247105.1). Classification (NCBI taxonomy): domain Eukaryota; kingdom Metazoa; phylum Chordata; class Actinopteri; order Cypriniformes; family Cyprinidae; genus Cirrhinus; species Cirrhinus mrigala. The sequence continues at coordinate 24,150,773 of CM070027.1, read as the reverse complement.
TTTAAAAGTAGAATTTTAATTTTAATGTATTAAACCGTTCTACCGAAATAGCGCTAATTCTCATGCCGGTGTGTCGCTGAAATCTGAGCCGGTGAAGGGCTGCTGTTCGCCCCATTAACTGCGAGCGGCAGACCGTGGCCTTGCGTTTCACTCGTAGCTGAAAGATGCCGTGACTGACTCCAAAAACTGCCCATTAACAAACAGTACTGACATTAGAGAACATATATGTTTAAACTCAGTACAATAATGAATAAAATCCATTTATTTAATGCAAGGCAAAAGGCATTTTCATCCTGCGAAACAACGGCTGCTGACACAGCTGACTGACATCTCGTCCTTTATGTTGCGTTGCGTAAAATAATACAATTTACAGCACAGTGAAGACTTTATAAATTAAATAAAATGTACACAAACCTTTATTTCACTGAAGAATTGGAAACCGCAAATCAGCGGCACTAAGAACTGCTCTCTTCTGTAGAGGACTCAAAAAGCCGGTGCTTTGACTGACTGTAACTCAGCAGCTGGGTTGTTTCGTCAGAGACAGGCTTAACCCAGCAGTTGGGTAGTAAAAACATAACCCAGCGTTAAAAATGACCCAGCAACTTAGTTACAGGAAAACGACTCAGCATCTGGGTAAAAAATATTAAAAACTATCCAATAAAATTACCCAACAGGCTGAACCCAGCATTTGGGTTAAAAAAATAACCCAGCATTTTTTAGAGTGTAAAAATGCACAAATTAGAAGTTTTTAAGGAATATATCTTAAAATCTCTGAATTAGGTTCTGGGCACTGCCATGCTGTTGCTGTGTCTGATGGCTCTGGCAGACCAGAGAAACCAGCCGGTTGTGTCTGGAGGTGAGCCTGTGGGTGTGGGGCTCGTGGTGCTGCTCATTGGTCTCTCTCTGGGGAGCAACAGTGGCTATCCCATCAATCCTACACGAGATCTGGGGCCAAGAGTCTTCACACTGATGGCAGGTTGGGGCATGGAAGTTTTCAGGTGAATAAATAAAAAAATCAAGCTATGAAGCACTCTTTATTTATTTGAAACAGGGTGAACAATTTGTAATACCTCCTGGTTTTTCAGCCACTACTCTATTGCAGCTTGTGGTTTGAATTCCTGATATGTGTGACTTTAAACTTTTCATTATGTTTTGCTGAAACAGGAATAGTTACAGAAGTAGTATGCATGCCTAAACTGTACTTGGTGTTACTAAAACTGTAGAAATAAAGTTACTTTTATGAACTTTAATAATAATATATTTTTTTAATTTTAAATTTTTAATAATAAATAAAATAACAAAATAAAATAATAATGTATTTTATACAATTATTAAAATAAATAGCATTGAATTATTACAAATAAATGATAATATATGAACAACATTTTTTTTTACATTATTTAATCATACAGTGATTAAGACTTGAAACCATTCATTATGATTTTGCTCAAAAGTTTATGCTAGAAAAAAAATCTGAATTATCAGATCTGTGACAGAAAAAAAGTATTAATTATATTTTAAATAGTATGCTTGAACTTGGTGAATGATTTACATTACAATTTAATGTAAAAATAAAATTTTAATTATTTAGGAACTTGATCTAATAATAATTAATAATAATAAATATTTAAAATTAGTCATTAAATTTGAATAAAAATGATAATTTATTACTTTTACAGTATTATTCATAAAAAAAAATACATAATGCCAAAATACATATTACAATATCATTATACATACAATGTATAATACATATTATTATTTTTACTTATTATTTAAATTTACCTTATTTATTAGCTTAATGTTAATTATAGAAACATGGCAGCATAATTTGATTAAATACATTAATAAGTGTTGTCTCAACTCATTTACAGGGCAGGCAATGGCTGGTGGTGGGTACCTGTGGTGGCCCCCTTTATTGGTGGAGTAACTGGGGCTTTAATCTACAAAGCATTTGTAGAGCTACACCACCCCGATCTTAAGAGCACCAAGACACCATCTGCAGAAGATCCTGAATGTGTTCCTCTGGAAAAGTGCAAGAATGGCAGTACAGAGATGGTTGTGTGAGAGTTTCACCTGTTTAAGTTGAGGACCAAGAATGGTACAGGAACCAAAGAAGAAAAGAGACATTTCCACACATTTCCACTGGGGACACTTGAGATGTTTGCAGGCCAAATATGAGACATGGATGCCAGTCGAGATGCTTATGGGCCAGCATTCTCAGTCTAGTGTGTATTACTACCTTGTTTATAGTTATAGAAGAATAAGCTATTGAGGAATCTCAGGATTGTTCATCTTTGATCTTTAATAAATATTGTGTACATACACAGACTCATGGGTATGAACGGATGAAATTAAGCTGCTGAAGTGAGAGTAAATGTCAAGCATAAGGATACAGTACAGTCAACATGCTTGTATGAGAACATTCCATGGACATTTGTTGGGACATTGGGGTTATCGTTTAGTCATGCTGTGTCTCCCTGAGACCCCCTGTGCTTTGGCTGTGGTCCCGCCGCTCGCTGGGACCTGTGCTGCCTGCTTTTTCTTGGGAGTGGGTGGCTTGGACTTGCCACGGAACGCCTTGGCTGGGTCTAGTTTGTTCAACAGAGGTTCACCGGCCGTATCAGTATGGGAGTCGCCATGAAACGTCAGGGGTTGGTAAAGGGCGGCCCATTGCTGTATCAAGAAATCACTTTAAAATTGGTTTGTAGCGGTAGATTACATACCGAAACTGTGAACACGCACACCCTTCAAAGGTTTGGGGTCAGTAAGAGTTGTTTTTTCCAAGACACATTAAAATTGATAAAAAGTGACAATAAAGACATTTGTATGGTTATGAAAGATTTGCATTTCAAATAAATGCTGTTCATTTTACGGTTTAACAAAAAAAAAAAAAAAAAAAAAAAAAAAAAAAAAAAAAACAGTACATTTTAAAGTATATTAAAATAGAAAAGCTTATTTTAAATATCATAATAATAAAAAGATTTCATTATATGTATCATTACATATCGTATCTGATACTATAAATGTTTTAAATATACACTACCAGTCAAAAGTTTTTGAACAGTAAGATTTTTAAATGTTTTTTAAAGAAGTCTCTTCTGCTCACCAAGCCTGCATTTATTTGTACAGCAAAAACAGTAAAATAGGAAAATATTTTTACTATTTAATATAACTGTTTTCTATTTTAATATATTTTAAAATGTAATTTATTCCTGTGACCAAAGTTAAATTTTCAGCATCTTTACTCCAGTCTTCAGTGTCACATGATCCTTTAGAAATCATTATAATATGCTGATTTGATGAAAATATATGAAGAAATATTATTATTATTATTATTATTATTATTATTATTATTATTATCATCATCATCAAGATTTAAAACAGTACATTTTTGCATGATTCTTTGATAAACGGAAAGATCCAAAGATCAGCATTTATCTAAAATAAAAAGCTTTTGTAATATTATACACTATACCATTTAAAAGCTTGGAGTCAGTATAATTTTTTTGGGAAAGAAGTTATAGAAATTAATAATTTTTTTTAGCAAGGATGCTTTAAATTGATCCAAAGTGATGATTAAGTCATTTATAATGATACAAAATAAAAAGAAAAAAATCTGCTCAGCTGTTTTCAACCTAATAATAAAAATAATAAATGTTTTTTGAGCAGCAAATCAGAATATTAGAATGATTTCTGAAGGATCATGTGACTGGATTAATGATACTAAAAATTCAGCTTGGAAATCACAGAAATAAATTACATTTTAAAATATATTTAAACAGAAAACAGTTATTTTAAACAGTAAATATATATATATATATATATATATATATATATATATATAATATATTTTTTAAAATGACTGTTTTTGCTGTACTTCGGATGAAATAAATGCAAGCTTGGTGAGCATATGAGACTTCTTTAATAACATTAAAAATCTTACTGTTCAAAAACTTTTGTGTAAGTGTTTAAGTATAAATGTTTTACAACATTGTATAGATATAAAAAAATAATTCAAAACTTTTAAGTAGACAGATCTGAATAGATAATGCTGACCTTAGCTTGTGGGCTGGGGCCATATGGAGTGAAATTATACTGCCACTCCGGCAGCCCCAGATGAGTGATCATAAGCCGGTAGTAGGCAGTGAAGGAGGGGGTGAGATAGTGCCAGAAAAGTGATTGGTCCAAGAACCACACCTCACACTGCTGGGCCATTACACCTACACCGAACGGGCCAGCAGACACAGGGCCAGATGGTAGATTAAAATGATCTGAACCTTTCTGTATTCTCTCTCTTTTTATCTTTCTGGATTAAGTGTGGGATGCATAATCACCTGGAGTGCAGTTCTTGTAAACAAGGCAAACTTTGCCATTACCATTGCAGGGGTCCAACTCAAAGATGCGGCTACGAGAATCAAAATGAGGCTTTTCAGGGCCATCCGACTCTAAAAACAAATAAAAAAATCAGATATATAAACAATGCAAATTCATTTAGAACGAATGTATTTCTTTAGAATGAAATCTAATCTCACCCTCTAAGTCACCATCAAAGTCAAGATCAGCTAAAGTAGGTGCATTGGGGAGGGAATATACATTCGACTGAATCAAGGGGCGTAATTGAGCAACATTGTTGATCATCATGCAACCCACTGGAACCACTTCATCTGTAAAACACAACGCATATAACTTGAAAAGCTTGCTTTTTTTTTTTTAGATTTAAAGATGAACCATAACACTAAATTGGGAAGTTATGTGCAGGAAAACAGATCAGATTTGAAAAAGCTAACTGGGTTTAAGAGATCAGTGCATGGTTCACGGTGCTCACTTTCCAGCTTGGTGTTCCAGGCAAGCATGAAGCCATCTGTTGTGAGATAGAAATCTCTTAGATCTTCCGGCAAAGCGCAGTTGCTTTTCTGGAAAACATGGGAAAAACACATCTAATGTCAACATACCCACATCAAAGCTTTGCTTTGAGAATATTCTTTGTTAAACTGAAATTTCCCCATACCTGCTCCCAGGAGAGAAGGCATCGCTTTTCTGCAGGGGGTTTCTCCACAAATCGTACATCTTGTACACCTGAGAGGTTCTCTGTCAGACACGTGAATGCAATACACATTTATGCATTTAAACAATTAATCTTAATTTAGGCACTGATAATTGACCTGGTTTGCATTAATGCTTAGACAGCAACCCTAATGAAGGAAAACAAACATATTAATCCACCCTAAACTGCTTAAATGGTCTCCCAGTCACGTCAAACTTGTCAACTGGCCTTAAACGTACCTAAAACCAAACCAACTTGGGAGAGCATGTAGCCTATTGTAGGATGCGGTCTATAATTTAATTTATAATTTAAACTAAACATTGTTCACTCACCTAAAACCCGAGTAATACCAAGGGTGAGTCTATCTACAAACCCCTTGTATGTGTTTTCATCTTTCACCTCCTCCATTCCAAAATAACACAAAACGCATCTATATACTTATATGTCATTGATTCGTTTGCTGCATAGTCACACCGACGGATGCTGAGGTTACCAAGCACGCAGAACCAAAACACTAAGGTTCTCCGCTCCTATTGGCTGAGAAAATGACAGACGAGTGATTTGACCAATAGTATCCTAGATAGGCTGGTGCAGCGAGGGAATGTTATCCAATCACAATCACCAGAGATGAAAAAGAGGAGGAGCTCGTGCGCGTAATCTGGAAGTGGCGGTTGTTTCAGTATGGCGTCTGTTGCTGAGGGCGCAAATGGCAATGGATTTTACTGGATTCATGACAGTATCCTTACTTTTTTCATGTTTTTGTTCGGTGAATGTGTTTAAATGAGTCATATGATTATGATTTAGCAAGCATTAAGGTTAACCATGGTCAGTGGTCGGTGTTTATGAAAGGAGGGAGGCTAATAGCTTATTAGCGGATTTTCATTGTCAGCTTAACTCTAGTTTTAGTATACAAAGCTGCAGTTGTGACAGTACATGTAATGTACTGATTTTTTATGGTATTAGAAAAAAAACAGACTGAAGTGAGCTGTAACTGTTTTGCAATGTATAAGTATACTTTTCTGAAATGTATTACAATATAGTGCTTCAGTACTGCAGCAGAAGGCATACAACTAACGTTACATTACAATGCATTACATCAGTGTCACATTATTGTTTTTAATATTTTTAGACTGTTAGTTGATAGGCTCTTTATTTTTATATTAGACATGTTGTTTCTGTTGTGTTTTCTTTAACTTGCATAGAATCAGATGAAGAGCAGCCCATGGCTTTTGTTACAGGTGAGATTTGGATGTCTGTTTTAATGTTTTTAGACTGATACTGTCAAATATTAAAATATCATGATTTGTTCATCATTCTGACAGCTCATGTTTGACATTTGAAAACCGTCACTCCCATCCTTTCTTAGGGTTGAGCAAGAACGCCTGTCTGAAGGTTGGGTCTGCAAATAATACAGAGGGAAAGATAAAAAGGAGAGCTAGCGGCATGGATAAAAGTAGGAAAAAAACAGGATTGCATTCAGCAATGCAAAGTGCTGAGATTACGGTGGGTAAAGCCTCAGATCAGAAGTTGCCTTCTGTTGTAGCCAAATCCAAAATCACTACACCTGCACCAGAACCAGACCTGCTTCCTTTCACTTCAGCTCAGGTGAGCAAAAATATTTCCTGTGCATTTGAGGTAAAGTGCCTGACAATTGTTGTTGTTTTGAATCCAAAATAGGTAATTTGCGTGATTCTGCCAACAACCGACCAAGTTATTATTTTAATCATCATTATTATTCTGTGGTCATATTGAATGGGTTTCATAAAAACGACAACATTAATGTGGCATGACACAACTGAAGTAGAGACTATACTCATGCTAAAATCGAATAAAAATTTTAAAGCTGACATTAAAAAAATAATAATTGTATACCTCTGCATTGGTTGCATCTTTGTCAACTTTTTTACCCTATATGAGTTTGCATCCCTGTGTCTGCAATTGATTCAAGTCTAATCATTTAAAATACACTGCAGTCTAAATTTTATTCTTTATTATTACTAATTTCCACATGTCAAACAATACATTTATCAAAACTATGATGCCAAAAATTATTTAGTGGCCAAAATATGTTAAATAACTTTAGAAATATGTTTTATTTGACCTATAATTGATTGAATGTATGTTGGACACTTGTTGACTGATTTTTAGGAATGCATTTAGGAATTCATATTATATTTGCTATATTTGTCTATATTTTATATTTGTCAGGCCTTTAGATCAAAGTTTTTTTGAGCTTTTGAGAAACATGTAAGTGGGTCAGAATTATTAACTGGTACTATATTATGAATATATTATTCATCACAATTATTATTACTAAATTTTTTTTTTTTGCAGGTATAGCATATTTTACTTGTTCAAAATTTCACTGACAATGCATTTAATTAGGATGCTTTCAGTTTTCTTTGCTTTAGATTTTAAACATTTTGTGCATAATATATATATATTTATTTTCTTTTTGTGCCATGAGTGTTGCATTTTTTTTTTAGAATGACGTTAAGTTAAAAGTTCAGCTTTTAAAAACCCATCTTGACACCCATGTCTTTGTGAACGTCCCCTTAAGAAATATATCTAATTAGGGTATGGTGAACCTGAAACCAACTTAATAACTCAGGGTTTCAATAAGACAGATCGGTCAACTAGTCAATATTGAATTTTGTCTTTATCAAACATCACCTTACATGAACTGATATTTCCTTCAGGAAATGCAAATCTGATTCTCTTTGGCAGTCATGAATGTACAAGGTTATTTTTTAGGATGTACTACGAATCTAACAGGGTACATAAAGTATTCAGAGATTTGTGTTCTGTAGATGTGTGGAAATAAAATTTAAAAGCGTCTGTTCTGGACTGTAGCCTCTCTTCAGCGCTGCTCAAGCCAAAAGTAAGCCATCATTGAAGGATCTCTGCCCAGAGGACAAGCGTCGGATTGCCAACCTCATCCAGGAGCTGGCCAGGTAAAGCCCTCTCATTATAGTGATCTGATACTTTTTAGACTGAATGAATGATTACAGTAGCCCTCAAGCCAATGTGATTTTCTGTGCATAATGATACAGCTGTGCATCTGATCTGTTTTGTTTGTGTTTCTTTTCAGAGTTAGTGAAGAAAAAGAGGAATCTGTACAGAAGCTCAGGGATGAACAGGAGACGTTTGAGAAAAAAATCCAACAGCTAGAGCAACAAAACCAACTCATCATAGAAGAGAGAGAAAGTATCCTTTTATTTTAAGGAAGGAAGTGGTAAGATTGTTCTGGTCGAGTTTAAATTTTAGGCTTTGCTTTCGTGAATCGCACCAAAATATTTACACCAAAAATCGCACCAAAATGATTACATTTTAATGGCAAGCACTTTATAAAAATGGGAAATTTTCAGATTTGCTGTTAATTACAGTAATTATTTATGCACTACCAGTCAAATGTTTTTTGACAGTAAGAGTTTTTTTTTTTTTAAAGAACTCTTTTCTGCTCACCAAGCATGCATTTATTTGATCCAAAATACAGCAAAAGCAATAATATTGTGAAATATTTTTACTATTTAAAATAACTGTTTGCTATTTTAATATATTTTAAAATGTAATTTATTCCTGTGATCAGAGCTAAATTTTCAGCATTATTATCCAGTCTTCAGTGTCACATGATCGTTCAGAAATCATTCTAATATGCTGATTTATTGTTCAAGAAACATTTTTTTTTTAAATTATTATCAATATTTAAAACAGTTGAGTACATTTTCTCAGTATTCTTTGATAAATAGAAAGATCCAAAGATCAGCATTTATCTGAAATAAAAAGCTTTTTTAACATTATGCACTATACAGTTCAAAAGCTTGGAGTCAGTATAATTTTTTTTTTTAAGCAAGGATGCTTTAAATAGATCAAATGTGATGATAAAGACATGTATAATGTTACAAAAGATCTCTGATTTAGATAAATGCTTTTTATCTGTACTTTCTGTTTATCAAAGAAACCTGAAAAAAGTGTTTTCAACAATAATAATAAGAATAGATTTTTTTGCAAATCAGAATATTAGAATGATTTCTGAAGGATCATGTGACTGGAGTAAAATCTGCTTTGAAATCACAGGAATAAATTACATTTTAAAATATATTCAAGTAGAAAACAGTTAATTTAAATAGTAAAAATATTTCAACATTTTTGTTGTACTTTGGATCATATAAATGCAGGCTTTGTGAGCAGAAGAGGTGTCTTTAAAAAACATTACAAATCTTACTGTTCAAAAAAACGTTTGACTGATAGTGTATATTAAACATATGTTAGCTGTTATCCTTCCTGGTTTTGGTAATTCAGAATCATACACTCATATAACACTCATGTGAGTATTTTAAATGATTTGATTAATACACTACTGTTCAAAAGTCCATTTATGCTCACCAAAGCTGCAATTATTTGAATAAAAACACAATAAAACAGTAACATTATAAAACATTATTAGAATTTAAAATAAATGTAATTTTCAGCAGCCATTACTCCAATCACATGATCCTTTAGAAATCATTCTAATATGCTTATTTGTTGCTTGAGAAACATTTTCATATGTCCCATTTTGGTGGAAACCATGATTAATTTTTTAAAGATGTTTTGATAAATAAAAAATTGTTTATTTGAAATAGAGCTCTTTTGTAACATTATAAATGTCTTTCCTGTCACGTTTGATCATTTTAATGCATTTTTGCTGGGCAAAAGTATTAATTACTTTAAAAAGAATCTTACTGATGCTTTTGAATGCTAGTGTAGTTTGAAGGTAGGGTAATTCACAATTGTGTTGACTCATTTCACAGTCTGAAATACGTGAAGGACTGTTTTGTAAATGAGACTGACAGGGGGCAGTGTTGTCTAAGCATTAAATCCGTGTTCAGCCTCGTCGTGACTGCTGTAGGGGCAATATAACCACAGGACGTCATTGAGATGATTTTTGAATTGCATTTGAAGGGGTGAACATTCACTTTCTTTGGCATTACGTGTCATATTGGACGACACTAATGTTGAATCTTTTCATTGAAGATGAAATAGGCTTTATTTGCAGCGTGACTGTGTGAAATGTAACAGACAAACGACAAAGAGCATTCACACTGTGTTACGTTTAATATTTACTCTTTTAGATGCCAGTTTTCGAGCTCTGGGATCAGACCCGTCCTTGGTTTGGGTTGAACTGCTTTTAATTTTCATTTGAAATTGAAAGAGCTGGCACCAATCGCACGACCACTGGGAACGGCGTGGGTTTCTTCTCGTGCCAACCTGTCATCCGGCTGGCACATCACAAACTTCGCACAGTTCGGATGCTCCCTTTTTTTTTCCTTGCGGTTCTGCCAGCTTTGGTGATCTTGCTCTGGTCAAAAGACATGGCGAACCATCAGTTTTCACCCAACGCTGTGAAATACGAAGAGCAATCGCAGGCTGCTAAATTGCAGATTTGGCAGGCGAGCACAGAAATTAGGCGGGCTCAACTCAATTAAATGCACTTTGGCTCCACGGCCTGGCATTTCCACTAAAATTCAAAACTCCATTAAAAAGAGATTGTAGTGCAAGATAAACTCTATGAAAGCCCCCTGCAGAGACGGGACGGTCTCTAAAGGTATCAGACAGATGCTGGCCCACGGAGCTGTTCTTAAAGGTTAAGGGGGATGCAAAAAGACAAACTGAGTTATGAGGGTCTGAGTAGAATAATTGCTCGCATCGTCTCCATCTCATCTGCCAGGATCGCGATTATCAAGAGGAAATATCTCCGTAGGAGGGGGGGGAAATTATAAGTTACATTCTGTGCGTAGGAAGAATTTGAAGCTTGTGTACGGAATGAAATTAGAATTTTCTCGAGCCTGTCTTTGGCATTCTACGCCATGTCTCCAAGTGGTAGATTCTATTACAGAGAAGCTCGCAATCTTTGTTCTTCACAAGGAATTTACATCAAGATGCATGGAAGACACAAAGGAGAAGTTGAATGCATTCATCAATATCATTAATCTTATTGAAGCTTGCACGGTCGCTTTTCCGAACGCCGCGGATGGATCAGAGGAGCACGTGTCCTTTTGTAATAGTTTGTTTGACTAGTTCCGAATCCGCGCATCCCGGCGGGATGAGCTTAGGTAGGGTTTAAACCCTCACAGAAATGCCACTTAATCACAAAGCCGCCGCTCGCGTATTGTTTATGACCAATTAGTTTTGTAGACACACTAATAATTGGAAGTAATAAACCACATGCTCGCAGCAAATGAAGTCTCACGATATATAAATAATCAAATCATCAGCGGCTCGGTGAGTCACTTTCGCTGTTATTTAAATCGAAGCGTGCGGTCCTGTGAACTGTCCTTCTATCGATTTACATCTCAACCTACACACGCAGACCATCCGGCCGAGAGGCCCTGTAAAATATTCTCCTCGGCGCAATTTTGTTCTACCTCGAGGTGGATTTCATTATTTTATTTCTGCGCCGGCTGACAGGGGAGTGAATCATGTTGACAGCGGCTGTCTGAAATATCGAATGCAAACTCTGATTTTGTGTATTTTTGGACGGGGGGTGGAGACGCACCGTGCCTGCAGCTTTCTTTTCTCCTGATGTAGGCCCTCGGAATGAGCTCCGATTGGCCGGCAGCCAACAGAGGTGCCTGCGCCGCGGGAAGCGGGAGAGAATCTTATCAGTCCCGCTCCAGTCGCTCCAGATTACCAGGCGCTGAGCGTTCCCGCACGCCCTTCTGTTAATGTATTAATATGTGTGTTTACGCCCAACCTGTCTATCGGAGTATCAGAAGCCTCTCGTCAGCTGCGAGGTAGATGCCTGTGTGTGATGCGCTCTATCTACGAGACGGGCTCTCCGTTCTCATTACAAATGAGAGGCCTATTTATGGTAAGAGTCCTTGTTGAACAGTTACTCATTTCATACCTGCTGTTATACAGTGCTTTGACATCCAGTTGTCATGAAGGACAGTGTTTGTTGGCAGCTCAGGATTTGAGATCTCCTTGAATCGTTTCATTTTAGACAGTCAGTGCTGTAGATTGAGCTACAATAATAAACCTGACGAATTTAGGTGAGATATTTCCACAAACATCCTTAACTAGCAGTTAATTGAACTTTTACTTATTGTGATCTGACCATCTAGAACAATGGCCTGACCTTACATGGGGTTACGTATGTCACTAGCATTTAAAAATATAATAAAAAGAATAGTATTATGAAATATGATTACAATTTTAAAAAACTGTTTTCTGTTTTAATATATATATTAAAATGTAATTTATTCCTGTGATGGAAAAGCTGACCTTTCAGCATCGTTACTCCCACAGTCTTCAGTGTCACATGATCCTTCAGAAATCATTCTAATATGCTCATTTGCATTTCTTATCAATGTTGAAAACAATTGTGCTGCTTAGTATTTTTGTTGAAACCGTAATATTTGTAATGTTCCACAAAACAGTGTTTATTTCAAATGTAGATTATAAATGACTCTATGACTCAAAAAATTTGAATGGTAGAGTATTTATAATATTTGGAGTCAAGAATCAACTTTATTCTGCTTCAATAACCAATATCGGGGTAAAACAAAAGCAGATGGAATTTGCAAATTTGATTCACCAGAGGCCTTTATATTACATTTCTAATTAGCATATGAAACTGGTAATTGGGGGATATTAGAACCACGCACTCTCTTAGCTCTTAACTTAGTTTTTATAGTTGAATATATATTTAATACTTCAATAATCTGAAACTGAACATTAACACAGAGTTAGTCATTTGTAGTAATTGTATGGCTAATTGTAATTACAGACTTGCTTCCCATTCAGACTGACAGTATTTAATCAGTGGTATCGGTCAATCAGTTGTTTTATGTTGCAAATTCACATGTATGTGTGAATACTGAATGTAGTATGTAATTTAGCAAAATGTTACCAGTTTAAGATGCAAGCTATGACATGCAACAAAAACTGATAAGTTTGTCTTTTATGACCATATGACTTTCTTTTGAGGAACGTGTAAGAGAATATTTCAAGACAACACTGGACTACACTGACTTTCATTGTATGGACAAATAAAATATTCTGTGTTTGCGCAGGTCTTAAATAGCATGGGTGAGTGAATGAAATTATTTATTGGACATTAGTGTCTTGGTTCTTTCTTAAACTAGGGCCCTATAAAATCACCCCCCCCCCCCCAAAATTCCTTTTTTTTTTTTTTTTTTTTTTTCCATTTTCATTTTTCTAGATTCTGTTTTAATGGTTAAATAAAAAAAATATGAATTAAAAAGCATGTCTAATTTATCAAAATAATTAAACAATTTAACAGAAATTTATGAAAAGTTTAACAAAAATTACATTTTCATGGCCCTATGAAATAATTTTTTTTTTCTCAAATTCTATTTTTCTCAAATTTTGTGTTTTCCATAAATTTTCTAAAATCAATTTTAGTGGTTTCATTCAATTTTAATAACCAAAAGCATCTCTAATTAATTTATTTTATTTAAAATTAATTAATTAATTAATTTTTTCAAAGATACTGTGTTGTGTATTTACATTTTTCTGATAAACAAATTCTGGTAAATATTTTTTTCTGGTAAATATTCCTTTAAAAATAATGTTTGAATAGTAATTTTATCAGTACTATCATTAAGTGACACATTTCTTTCACAGTTTCTTCAAGTTAAACCAAATTTTTATTTTGACAGGTTGTTGTGAAGACCTGAAGACCATTCATTTCTCTTTGTATATGATATGATGATGGTTTTTCTCGAAAGAGACAGTAAAATGTTCAAGAAGTGACTCTCAGAGCAGTTCTAGAGATTGTTTATGTGTCCATTTATTCTTATATTGAGGCGGCAGAGGCTGAAAACACTGCAAGTGTAAGCGCACCGTGTGTCTGCGCCATTCAGTTAAAAAAGAGACACCCAGAACATGCGGGAGTCATATTTAAATAGTCTTTTTGCAGCTTAATATTTGCAGACACTAGTCCATATCATGTTTTTTGATTTATTCATCCAAAAGTTGGCAGATTCCTTGACATTCTGCATTATATGGTAAATTCAATTTTTATGACTGGATTCCGCGATTTTGTCATCATAGCTTCCTATTAAACTATCAAGCCACTGTAATTATACAACTTCACATTGACACCCCACTTTTACCATAGTAAAAATCACTAGCGCATGGTCTCTTGTGGGTTAATTATGTATTTGTGAAGTACCAATTTCTCTTCCATTGTGCAGTGTTCTGGAGATTTTAATACTATCCTTTGTTTTAAGGTAAGATTTACCACGCTTATCTTATGGGTATTGGATTGAAAGGCTGTTGAGCAGAGTCTGGATTTAGTGCATATTGACATAGTAATAACGGAGATATGAGGACTATAAATAATCTGTATAACGTTCTAACTTTCAGTCGGTTTGATCTGTGTTGCCCCTCTCGAGTTCCTGGGCCTTGAGGTATTATGATGATCGCTGAGCGGTTGTGCTCTACAGCCAGGCTGATTATTAAGAAGAAAGAGCAAAAAAGTCGGTTTCCATTATTGCTTTCCACGTTGGAAAATTAGATCTACCGAATGGATTTCTGCAGAGCGTGCGAGAGTAAGCGAGCGTACGTCACGCTGTCATTAGTCGGCGCAGTCGCCGTGCCTGTGGTTCTGCTCCAGATCAGTTGAGTTCTGCCCAATCCTGCATGTGTGCCAGCTCTCTCTGTCTCACAGCCTGGCATCCTGCCCACCCCTGCCCAGCCAGACCCAGATGGAGGAGTGTGTGAAGCCCTCGCCCCGAAGAAACACTTCTATCTCTTCTCAGCAGTGCTGCTGTCTCTTCTCGCTTTCTTGTCTGTCTGTGCACTTTTTCAGAAAGTCACAAACATGACTCCAGGTATTGGCGGCTGGGATTCAGCCAGTGAGACTCAAATGTCAGGAGCCGGAGAAGAAGTCCAACTGGTCTCATCCTCTTTTTGATATAAGGACACTGGGCAACTGAGCTTTCTATGAGAGAAATTTTTAATACCAGCTTTTTTTTTTGATGAACTTTAGATTGTACCTGGCCACTTGTATTTGTATCTTTTGAGTTTTTATTTTATTTTATATATATTTATATTTTTAAAGCTCCAGTCAACTCACAGACAGTTGAAATCTTTCAACCACTGATCCAGCTTGATAACAGCAGCTTTGGGCATTTCAAAAAAAAATATTTGAGTATTTAACTTGACATCTAGCTTGCTTTTACTGTTACTGGTTACCTTTGGGGCAGTACTCTGAGGGAGGTTCTTTCGTTTTGTACCTTCTGTATAAAGTCTCCTGCCTACTCAGCATTAGGTTGGCAACACTACATTGGGGGAAATGGATTACCATGTCTGGCTTGGGAGGGGAGAGAGTTTTAGTCTAAGTGGGAAAAGCGGCAGAGTTATTCAGTGCGTGTTGACCCTTGACCCACGGCACAGGCCTGCAGCAGCAGTACCGAGAGTGTCAGGAGCTGCTGGGACTCTATCAGCAGTACCTCTCCCAACAGCAAGAGAAACTCAACAAGTCTATCACCCTGCTCAATCAGTCCTGCTCCCACAGCAAGGTGAGTACTAAAAGAAAATGTGCCTGTGTGTGGGAGAGAGCGATAGAGAGAGACCAGAAATGGCTCAGACTGAACATGTGCGTGCACTGAATTTGTATTATCTATGCTATGTTAAAATTTCTGCTGATCAGTCATGGCATTGTACAACCATAGCAGGTAGAGATTTATTTGTATCCCCTAACTAGCTTAATATCCTGGTAGACCAAGTAGGTTATCAGGTGACGGGTAATATTTGTTAGTTTTGAGATAGTAGTAGAAGTATTTGGTGAAATTATGTGACCCTGGACTACAAAATCAGTCATATGCGTCAGTTTTTTTAAATTGAGATTTAAACATCATCTGAAAGCTGAATAAGCTTTCCATTGATGTATGGTTTGTTAGTATAGAAAAATATTTGGCTGAGATACAAATATTTGAAGATCTGGAATCTTAGGGTGCAAAAAAATCAAAATATTGAGAAAATCACCTTTAAAGTTGTCCAAATTAAGTCCATAGCAATGCAAATTACTAATAAGTTTTGATATATTTATGGTAGGAAATTGACAAAATATCTTCATGGAACATGATCTTTACATAATATCCTAATGATTTTTGGCATTAAAAAAAAATTGATAATTTTGACCCATACAATGTATTGTTGGCTATTGCTACAAAATATACCCGTGCGACTTATGACTGGTTTTGTGGTCCAGGGTCACATATAACTTTACACACCAGTAGTACACACAGATATAAACTGTGGACAATACACAGTTATATTGTAATATTGACCTTGAGCATATATTATGGTAACTCTCTGCAGGCTGTTGGAAGTTTACCAGTAATTCCCTAAATTAGATTACACTTATATCATTTTCCTAGCTACAGGTTTTTTTATTTATTTATTTATTTATTTATCTGTCTTTCACATGGTCAAAGAGAGATGAGATCACCAAGGTTGCCTGAAACATGAAATGGCATTCATAACTCATTTTACATCTGTAATATGACATTTTGAAGTGAAAGAGAATATTTGAAAAAGAAAAATGAATGCTGCAGTTTAATTTGATGTATCTGAAGTTGTTCGGACATCGGCTGAATTCATATATGTATGTATGTGTATATATATTTTTACTTTTTATCAAAATAACCCAACAGTTATGCAGTTTGATTGAAATTAATTGGAATGCACAATGAAAAAACATGATTTTTGAAAATTGTTAAAAATTGAGTTATTTGTTTTTGCAAATAAACTCTTCATATATATCTTTATACATGTATTGGAATGATTTTTGCAACTCAATTTTTATGAAGAAAATAATATAAAGAAATTATAAGTGTGTGTCATGAAATATAAAAACTAACCTTAGTTTATACACTATTCAAAGTTTGTGCTTCCTGCTATTTACTTATTTTTTTTATTTTTATTTATTTAAAGGGATAATTAATCCAAAAATAAAAATTCTGTCATTAATTACTCATCCTCATGTCGTTCTTAACCGGTAAGACCTTCGTTCATCTTCGGGAACACAATTTAAGAGTTTTTTTTTATGAAATCCAAGAGCTTTCTGACCCTGCATAGACAGCAACGCAGCAACCACATTCAAGGTCCAACGATTTCTTCTTCCGAAGATGAACGAAGGTCTTACCGTCTTACGGGTTTGGAACGACATGAGGGTGAGCAGTTATTTGGCAGAATGTTCATTTTTGGGTGAGCTATCTCTTTAATCATCAAATCAACATAACAACTCTCAGATCTTTCATGCAAATCTTTCAAGACAACCAGTGACCTATCCTGTCTGAACAGGGTAACGATCAGATATTCAACAAATAAAAAGTCTAAATATCTAGCTCGTTTTATTGCTCAAAACTACCATAGATCTCTGGATTATTCATAATAACGGTTCGTTGCTCACAGCAGGCGAATTGAAGTCCAACAGTAATTGCTTTAAAATGTGTTGAAGGTGAATTTGTTACAAAAGCGCTGTTTTGATGGCTCTAGTGGTGATGCTTTTAAAGGGGATGGATTTAGAGAAGCAGCCTCTCAGAGAGGGGTTTTGGCATGCTGACACTTTAGCATCTATAACTGTTAACCTGTCAGCACACTAAAACCCTCTCAGAGAGGTTCCATCTCTAAATTCATCCCCTTCAAAGCACTGTCGCTAAAAATATTAAAGCTGAAACAAAACAACAAAACTCACTAACTGACACCTAAAAAACTCATAGTTTAGACCGTGCACCCTGTGCACCCTCCATCTTAAGCTTGTATAAGGGAAATGAGCTTGTCCTCTCCGAAACCTTGGCTGTGAGTAATGTATGTTTACATGCTCCACGACCTCCTCTTGAATTAGTCAGCGGCCCATTTCTGTCCCCTGAGAGGCGGACGATTCTCCTTTGTCCTGAATGTTTATCTCTTTGGTGATTGACCTTGGGTTGTTGCGTCCTCCTGGGATGAGCCCACCCTTTCCGACTCCCTTGAGTAAAACCTGCCTTTGTGGCCGCATTATTAAATGGTCAGAGGTGACGTGTATACTTTCTGTACCTCTGCCCTGTCCCACAGATTCCCAGCGAGGGGGCGCCCAGGAGGTCTTGGGGTGGAAGAGGAACTGCTTTAGATGGATCTTACTTGGACCTCCCTTCATCAGGAAGCAGAATTGAGAGAGCCGGGTCAGTGGAGTGCACTCATTCTTTCTCAACGGGACCGTTAAGTGCACCCTCCAGCAGCGACCAGAACTGCGAAATCCATTACAGGCACACCAATCACAATTCTGACGGTGGACGTAGTGATCCCGGCTTCTCCAACAAGGAGACTTCAGCCTGCGATGCCCTGAGGCTACGTGGCGCCTCTGAACCCAAGTGCTCTCATCAGTGCCATAGAATGGATGATGACGGCATGCATGGTGCTAATCGAACTGGATTAGCACCACCGTCTGGTCGGGAGAACTGGGAGGAGAAACGACGATGTCTGCTCCTGCAGAAGAAGCAGCTGGAGATGGAGAGGGAGAGAATTCAAGCTCGGTTGGCTCAACAGGAAGAGAAACTTTTGCTCCAGAATCAGCAACTCCGGCAGTCATACCTTCAGTACAGCAAGTAAGTGGTTAAGGTAGTTAGAATAATAGTTCATGCATCTAGAAAATATTTTCAGTCGTGTATTGTAACCACGAAGAATATGTCCAGCGATTTTCGGTAGTAATCGACATTATGCCAAAGATTCTGTTGATGCAGCCTAACTTGAATTGAACCTTGAACAAATTTTAATTTGTCTATTTTGAAGGCTTCAGCAAGCAACCACAACAGACTTTGAGAAACCCCTAAATGGAGACAACAGTTTTAATGAGGGTCCCCAGTCCAGTTTTGTAATGGATCAGTTAACACACAGGTAAGGCTTGTTTTCAAAATTGTAATACATGCGTAAAAAGGCTAGAGAGATGAGGGAAAATACAGTTGAGGTTAATTATTTTACCAAAATAAGAGGGATCATACAAAATGCATGTTATTGTTTATTTAGTACTGACCTGAATAAAATATTTCACATAAAAGATGTTTACATATAGTCCACAAAAGAAAATAGTAGTTGAATTTATAAAAATGACCCTTTCAAAAGTTTACATCCCCTTGATGTTACCTGAATGATCCACAGTTTTTTTTTTTTTTTTTTTTTTAGTGATAGTTGTTCATGAGTCCCTTATTTGTCCCGAACAGTTAAACAGCCCGCTGTTCTTCAGACAAATCCTTCAGGTCCCACAAATTCTTTGGTTTTCCAGCATTTTTGTGTATTTGAACCCTTTCCAACAATAACTGTATGATTTTGAGATCCATCCTTTAACACTGAGGACAACTAAGGGACTCGTATGCATATATTAGAGAAGGTTGAAATGCTCAATGATGCTCCAGAAGGAAACACAATGTATTAAGAGCTGGATTTTGAATTAGAAGATTAGGGTAAATTTAATTTATTTTGTCTTCTAGGAAACATGTAACTGTCTTCTGTTGCCTTTGAAGGGCAGTACAAAATGAAAAAATATGATATTTAGGCAAAATTTGATAAATGTACACATTTTCAAAAGTTTTCACTCCCCTTAATACATGCTTTTTCCTTCTTGGGCATTAGCGAGCGTTTGAATCTGTGGGTCATTCAGGTAACAAAACTATTAAGAATCAAGGGAATGTAAACTTTTGAGCTGGGTTTATTTTTATTATTTTCTATTATTTTCACTTGTGGACTATATGAAAACATCTTTTATGTGAAATATCTTACTCAGGTCAATGCTAAATAAACAATAACATGCATTTTGTATGATCCCTCTTATTTTGGGAAAATAATTAACATTTTTAATGATTCTAAAAGGGGGAAGCAAACTTTTGACCTCAGCTGTACACTTGATGTTTAGAGTCAGTATGATTTTTTTTTTTTTAAATAATACTTTTATTTAGCAAGGGTGCATTAAATTGAATAAAACTGACAGTAAATCCATTTACAATGTTGCAAAAAATTCTCTTCTAAATAAATGCTGTTCTTTTGAACTTTCTATTCTTCACATTATCCTGAAAAAAAAAAAAAAAAGTTTGGTTACCAAACAGATATTAAACAGCCCAAGTGAAATGATTTATCAAGGATCATTTGACACTTAAGACTATAATAGTTGCTGAGAATTCAGCTTTTCCATCACAGGAATAAAGTATTTCTTTTTACATATATTAAAATAGAAAACTTACTTTAAATTGTGGTAAAATTTCATAATTTCACTGTATCAAGTAAAAGCAGCCTTGATAAACAACCCCAAACTTTTAAAAACACTAGTGCAGACCAATATCTTGGCTCTCTCTCGCTTTTATTCAGCAGTGAATTAAATGGAGAGTCACACACTTTGCATGGAAATGTTCGACAACCTTTATGTAACGTACAGTCAAGTACTGAGCAGCCTGCACCCAAGCTTTCACAAGGTATGTCCACAAGAAATTATGCTGAATGTGTTATACCTTTCTGCTTTTTACTTCACCTCGTTAATTGGAAATTTGCATTACATCCTTTCAAGTATCTCTAATTATCTCTCCGCAGAGATCTCCATTACCAAGAAGGATATGGCCACCTCTCCTGTGGTTCCACAAAGCTTCCGGACATGTGCTCCTTCCACAGTTCCTCCTCTCGGCCTTCCCAGCACTCCACAGGCTTCCAGGTGAGTTAAGGAGTCCCTCAGGGTTCTGTCTTTGGTCCACTCATGTTTTCCACTGACATGGATGATTCTTCATACATCCATAAGTCATCTTAGCCTGTCTAGTTCCACAACCAAATGTGTTTTTACACACCCTTTCTGTATTTTTAGATGAGCAAAACATTTAATTTTGCCACTTGACAGTTCGGTCACTCAACTACCACTTTCTGTAGAGAGGCTGCTGTTGCAATTTATGGATGGGTGGGGTGGGGGGGGGGTGCTTGAGAGAAGCCACTCTTAGGAAACTCAATGAAAAGACCCATACAAGTAAATACAATTTAACAAGTTCAATTCAAGAAGGAGTGAAAAGAGGGAAATGACAGCAATTTTGTCTCAACAGCACAGCAGGGGCCAAGCCTGTGTATTAATTGTGTTCTGGAGTCCCTGCCTCTGTGATAGAGCTTCTTAATGCATGAATGTGAAAAAGGAGAAGGGGTGGGAGCAGTGATGTATGGGGGAATCAGAATAAAATGGGGGGGAAAAGGGAAAAGAAGCAAAGGAAGAGAAAAAAGAGGAAGCTGGTCTGGGCCGAACGCTGTGCGAGGCCTGTTTGATGAGTTAAATGAAGATTTTTGCCGGCCAGCGCTGAGGCTGACAGGAGCCAAGCTGAGTCCCATTAGCTGGCGTAGCAGGGCCCAGCAGCAGGTGTAATTGAACCGAGTCTTCCAGCCCGGGCCGAGAACGCGCCGCCTCCCTCAGCTTAATGAGAAAGAGTGAGGCAGAGAATGAATCACTGACCGCTAGCGCGAGACACACTCTGGGATAGGGAAGGAAATTCATTACCGTTTTCTTTTAACGTAGAAAGGTAATTAATGTGACAGCATGTCTTTTTTTTTCTCTCCCCCAACCCCCACAGCGAGAGCATGAGCATGTCTCGTTTAGCGCGCCATCTCTGAAAAATGCAGATTATTTGTAAGTCGTTTGTAAGGCGTATTTCTTCTCTTTTTTTCTAAGAGAAAATGTACTGACTTCAGAAGTAATTGCCTTTTTTCTCCCTCTGTTATATGTTATGGTGAATATTTTGCATTAATATGTTCCTTTCTGTCTCAGACATTTCATTACCGAGCCAGAACTTTTACAGGGACCGGGAAAATTAGGCTGCTTTGTGTGCAGCTATGATATTTGTGGGAGGCATACCAAAAGAATGTCAGAACTGACAGGGAATTGAATACTCGTGTATGCATAATATGTATCGGGGAAGTTGAGAAGGGCCAAATGTGAACTGAGACCAGGGCAGAGCTGTTTCTCTTAATGAACAGTCAAACTGTTGAATTTCAAGTGGCCATTCCAGATTCACCTTTCATTGTGACATCGAGCAGCTTTGACATCAACGATACGTGATAAAATAGGCAATGAAATAGATTTTTAGTTACACAATTCTCTTAGGATTGTCAAGATTCTAAGTGAATGAATCACACATCAGTATTTACTGTGAAAAGTTTCTAAACTAGCTTAAAGGGGTTTGAACATTAATGTGTTGGCAATGTATGTACAAATCTACCCTATAATGATAAAAATCCATGCAGTGGTTTTTAATTGATCTGTAAAAATAATATTCTCTTTTTTAAATTGAGACATTCTCAGATGTGGCGTCACACCAACAGAGGCCGATCCCACGATAGTTGATTGACATGAGCGTCTTACCTCAGTCCCGCCCTAAATCAGCTGTAACAGTCCGACCTCCATTGTTTCGATGCCGGAGCAGGAATGTAAGTTTGAGATTGAGCGATTGAGGTGTTGTGTTGCTGGATGTAATAATGAACATAGTGGTCATCATTTACTCCCGACATCTGAGCCGCTGAAGATGCAGTGGATTACGTTTGTTTGTGAAGGGAATGCGCCTCTCAATCTACATAAATGCGTCTATCTTCGTGTAAATCATTCGTGATCCAGCTTCACTTACAGCAGAAGTGAGTATAAGGTTTTGTTTTTTAATGAATCTCTGCAATCATCTTTCCTAATGACGTGCTAGCTAGCAAGTTTCATGGCTAAGCGCACTAAATGAGGCTAAAGTAAACAATCTCTCCGAGCACAGCTCGTCTCTCCACAGAGAGAAGAGAGGGGCGGGGCGAGCAGAGCTCATTTGCATTTAAAGGAACAATCCATCAGAATGGGTTGATTTTTGCAGAGCTGATTTTGGCAAGGTAAAAAGGGTGTTGTTTTATACTACCATTGAGAATTTTTAACAAGTATATTAGAGACTTTTCATTAAGACCCTAAAGAATCATATCAACTTGTGGAAAATGGGCATCCGATGACCCCTTTAAATCACTCCGATGGTAGGAAAGTACAAAATTGTAAAAAGTTAGTTAAAAGTATAGCTGCAAGCAGTGATTACCTGGGTTCAAGCACTTAAGGCAGTTAAGTGCATAAGCAAAAATACATGGCTGTAACCTCCTAAATCAATGAGCATTTTTGGCAAAACCAGGCAATTTACTATAGAAATATAATGATTTTTATTATTATTATGACAGTTATCATACCAGTCATACCTGTGGTCAAATTTCCATAAAATGTTGCGTGCTTGTTTAGAATCATCTGTCGCGTATGCTCACCTAGTTTCATGAAGTTTTGAGTTTTCGTTTAGGATTTATAGGCTTTTGGCTATAATTGGCCACGCCACTTTAAAAAATGACCTTGTTGTAGCTTTTCAAAGTGTAAAGTTCAATATTTTTTGGATAATTATGGATCTAGACGGTCCAGGGAATTGTACTGCAGTGGTTTTGTTGAGATTGAGTGAAAAACCTAGGACTAGTTTGGTCCTTGAGGCAAAGTTGCTCAACATGAGAAGATCTATCAAATGTTAACCTTGTCTAATAGGTCCTCAAAATTCATTGGCTGATGGCGACCATGTTATTTGAGATGCGCAGATGTCCTCACAAACCCCTGTGGCACATTGGACAAAGACACCGTATGCCAAGTTTCAAGTCGTTTGGACGAACAGTTGTGTAATTATAGCCGTTTTTAGTTTTTTCCATTTTGTAGTGCATCAGGTGGCAAAGCTGCATCAAAGATTGAGCTATTACACATGTGTACCAAGTTTGGTGAAGGTATCTCATTCTGTTCAAGAGTTATAGCCTTTTTAGTAAAATTGGCCCACCTTTTTTGAACGTTTTGGTGCCCCTTTGCACCAGTGAGTGAAAAGTTAAACTTTTTTGATTATTATTGATATTCTCTCTCCAGAGAATCTTTCTGCACTGGTTTGGTTCTGATCGGGTGAAAAACCTAGGACTAGTTTAGTTTGCAAAAGTAGGTTTTAAAAAAGAAGCAAAATACCCGAAAATTTTACTGGCTCACCGTTGATTCTGAACGTTTGGTCCGTCAAGAACCAAGGATTCCAACGACATAAGACACTTGAGTCTGCGACTGATGGTTTAAGAGTTATGAGCGATTATGAGTGATACTTTTTTTTTCACTGTAGCGCCCCCGTCGGGCCAATTGGGATGAGCCTTAGTCCCGTTGTAGGCGGTGTGAGTACTACCATCCCTCCAAGTTTCAGGTCTCTACAACTTACGGATTGGTCAGCACGATCAGTTTTAAGTGGAGATCACTGATCTGTGACCATTCTAACAATTACAGTAGTAATTGTTGAGAATAATTGATGAGAATAGAATATTATTTTGATAGCCCAAATATATGTACATAAGACATGCAAGTCATATTTAAATTTAAAAGGACATCCCTCGCACACTTATACCAAACATGAACTCTAATGAGATGACCACTTTTATGCCAACCAGCACTATAGAAAGTTAATGTATGGGAGATGAATATTTTATTGTAGCCCACCATCTGGAAGGTAGCTTTGCATTATTCAAAACCAAACCTGATTTGAGGAAATCAATGATGTTTGTCATTTTATAGTTTGCATTTATTTATTTAAGAAGCCAGAGGTTGGATGCCGGCAGGCTGTCTCCTGAAACAACTTCAGGTCTGGACCAGGATCTGATGGGTCTGATGCCACAGGGACACACTCTTGGAAAAACAACCCAGTGCCCGTCTGCCCACAATGAATCAATAGACAAGCGCTTTATTACTATGCTTTTGCTTAAGAGAAAAAAGATGCCCTGGGAATATAAAGCTCAGGTTAATGAAAATGATTATGGATATCTTCTGTCGGCTAGAGATCATAACATATCACTTAATCTGAAACAGGTAGTTTTCTTTGATTGGCAGTATCCTTGGGGTATGTGAACTCAGGTGCTGATTTTGCATAATAACGCACTCAAATTTGTCTTGTCTTTCAAATTCAGGGATTTTTAAAGAGACAGTTCACCCAAAAATGAAAATTCTGTCATTAATTACTCACCCTCATGTCATTGCAAACACATAAGATGTTTGTTTGTCTTCGGAACACAAATTAAGATATTTTTGAGGAAATCCGAGAGCTTTCTGACTAGGGTTGTAACAATATACCGGTTTGATACCTTAAACATTTACATATCTACCGGTTTAAAAACTGAAAAATAAAAACTTATTTTATAAATAAACTTATTTATTTATAATAATTAATTTATTTAAAAATTATTTTTAAGGAATATCATGTTTGTCCATGTTTTAGCTTAATATACCTCTGTTGTGCAGCACTTTGCCAAAAATAAAAGGAGTGGTTAAATTTTCATTTGATAACATTTTAAAAAATTAATTAAAATGTTAAAGTGTGATATAAATATACATAAGGCTGATAGCTTTATTTTTTAAATTGTTTTCTTTGTTTACTTATATATTTATTCATTCAGAAGGGAGACTTCAATACTTTCATTCCAGTGGTTTCAAATTTGTTGCAATGAAGGATTTGTTCACTCAAATAACTTGTTCTTATTCTTTTAAGAGTCATTGTTACTGATAAGAATTATTGTTTAATATATACTGTGAAACTGTGATATTTTCTGAGATGATTGTCATACCGTGAAAATCCTATACCGTTACAACCCTATTTCTGACCCTCCGTAGACAGCAATGCAACTACCACGTTCAAGGCCCAGAAAGGTAGTAAGGACATCATTAAAATAGTCCATGTGACATCAGTGGTTCAACTGTAATTTTTGTGTGTGAAGAAAACAAAATTAATGACTTCATTCAACAATTTCTTCTCTTCTGTGTCAGTGTTCCATTTTTTTAAAATGTGTGTGTGTGTGTATATATATATATATATATATATATATATATATATATATATATATATATACACATACACACAAAGGTTTTTGAACAGTAAGTTAATCTCTTCTGCTCACCAAGCCTGTGTTTATTTGATCCAAAGTACAGCAAAAACTTTAGAAAAAATGTTGAAATAGCTTTGATCACAGGAATAAATTACATTTTAAAATATATTCAAATAGAAAGCAGTTATTTTAAATAGTAAAAATATTTCACTATATTACTGCTTTTGCTGTATTTTGGATTAAATAAATGCAGAAGAGCAGAAGAGAATTCTGTAAAAAACATTAAAAATCTTACTGTTCAAAAACTTTATTAAAAAAAAACACAATGACGTTATGGTTTTGCATGGCAAGCTCCTCACGTTTTCTTCAGGAATATAAAAATTATGTTAGAGTTGATCTCGCTCAGGAAAGTGGACTGTAAGTGTCACAGAAGGAGAAGGAGATGAATTATGCAGTCAGACTGATAAAACTCCAAAACCTCTGCAAGAGTCATCAAAACAATACACTTATCAAACCACGTCCCTCTTTCAAATTACTTCCACCTTTTCAAATTAACCTGTGCAGACTTGGGCCATCTTTTGTAAACTCCTCTTCACTTTATAAGGGGAACTATTTTTTTTAAAATTGTGTATCTTATTAAAATTTTCAGGGCTGGTTTGATAGAGCCGAAGTGAGAAATGTCAGCGCTACTGTTCATGGCCTGTGCCTCTCTCCTCAGCTTACTATTGATTCGGAAGAAAATTGACATGCAGTTTTGTCGGTATTTGCCGTTTTAGGATTTTTATATTACTGTTTGGGCTACAAATTTGTTTGGGCTTTCAGGCGTGACGGACATTTTTAATGAGAACTGTAAAATAACTGGAGTCTGGAAACTGATAAACTGTCCATTGTTTGGAATTATTGAAGTAGAACCTGATTCTTTCTGTCTTTCACCCTCTCTGTATTTGGCTCTAATTGTTGTTTTTTTATGCTCATGTTTGCAAAATTACTTAACCTAGAGAGATTCTAGTATATTCTTCATGCTTTTGTATGATTTCCAAAAAAGTATCGCAGTTGGTTGCTTCTCTTTAATAATCTGGTGACTCAAATACTGCTATCGAAGCGCTCACCTCTACTTTTCTATTTCAGGCATCTTGAACTCCGTTCCCAACCCCTGCTGATCCGTTGAATGAACAGATAGCATTTGGGATTAGCAAACCTCCTCTTAAGTGATATTAATGTCTCATGGTCATTCACCAGTGGACCTTGTGAAAAGCAATGAAAGCGTTTGGGTAAATATGACTGCCAAACACATTAGCATTCTCTCCGGCAATTTCCTCCTACCAACGCCCTAACATCCCCCTCCCCCGCCCAAACTACACCTACCCCTTCCCTTGTTATAGATTGTGACCGGCGGTAAGAAATGCATTATTCATATCGGCAGTGTCGTCCGTTGATGGATGGCTGTTTGAGAGGCCTGTCCGTTAAATAAATCAACAAATAAAAATGCTAATTCTCACATTTCAAGAGGGAGCCTTGCCAAAGTCCCACCCCATCAGCCATCCACCCTCAGTGTAAGCTCTCTTTCTCTTTTCCTCCGATGCAAATGTGCTAAAGAATTGTCGGATGGCAATCGCTAAAATGACAAAATGAGATTCCGGGATTGGACATTACTATCATTATAGGACTGTATGTAAATGAATCCTAGATTCAAGTTTCAGACTTAAAAGCAAATGAACATCAACCAGCTTGATTTATGATGATGTCATGAAATATTTGTAACAGTTTTTTATTGTGAGTGAATATATTAAGTTGCATACTGACATTCAGCGAGCATGTCTCTTTCTCAAACGGTCTTGTTGTGACTGGCTCTGTAATTGCTAGCAAATGAAACATACCTGAAGGATAAAGTGCAAATGTTGTTTGCGTTTGTTAGTTATGATCATAATTCTTGTAGAATAAGATTTGTTGCAAAGTGGTTTCATTAAGAAATCACCATTTATACAAAATAACAGCAACATCAAAGACTGAAATGAAACATTCCTGATTATGTATGTATTACTGAAAATGGGTTGACAGGTTAACAGTGCAAAAAAAAAAGTGACCCTGGACCACAAAACCAGTCATAAGGGAACATTTTTTTGAAACTGAGATTTATACATTTATGCATCTGAAGAAATAAGCTTTCCATTGATGTATGGTTTGTTAGGATAAGACAATATTTGGCTGAGATGCAATTATTAAATAAAAAAATATTGAGAAAATCGCCTTTAAAATTGTCCAAATTAAGTTCTTAGCAATGCATATTACTAATAAACAATTAAGTTTTGATATATTTACGGTAGGAAATTTACAAAATATCTTCATGGAACATGATCTTAATATCCTAATGATTTTTGGCATAAAAAAAAAAAATTTGACCCATACAATGTATTGTTGGCTATTGCTACAAATATACCCATGCTACTTATGACTGGCTTTTTGGTCCAGGGTCACATAAAAGTCAACATTAAAGGGATAGTTCACCCAAAAATGAAAATTCTGTCATTAGTTACTCCACCCTCATGTCGTTGCAAACCCGTAAGAGTTTTGTTCATCTTCAGAACACAAACTAAGATATTTTTGATGAAATCCAAGAGCTTTTCGAGCCTGCATAGACAGTAACACAACTACTATGTTCAAGGCCCAGAAAGGTAGTAAGGAGATCATTAAAATAGCCCATGTGACATCAGCAGCAATACACGCATCTTGTAAAGGTGCATCTACTGGCACAGAAGAGAAGAAATGGTTGAATAATGTCGTTGGTATTGTTTCCTTTGCGCATAAAAAGTATTTTCGTAGCTTCATAAAATTACAGTTGAACCACTGATGTCACATGGACTATTTTAATGATATCCTTACTACCTTTCTCTGTCTAGAATGTGTCAGTTACAGTCTATGCAGGGTCAGAAAGCTCTTGGATTTCATCAAAAATTTCTTAATGTGTGTTCTGCAGATGATCAAAGGTCTTACGGTTTTGGAACGACATGAGGTTGAGTAATTACTGACAGAATTTTCATTTTTAGGTGAACCGTCCCTTTAACTGTTTTATGATATCACTGAAATGCAGTTGGGTTAGTTACTTCTCACTAGGGTTAGGAAGTATAATTGCCTATGTAGGTTGTACCAGACCAGTCCTGTATGAAGAACCTCTCATGTAGGCAGTAGACAGCAAGGCAGCTCTCTAGCTCTTTTTCTTGTTTGATGGCAGAGGGCAGAACAGCTAGTATAGTACATCATATGTAAGTTTGTTAATGGTTGCTGCCTCCAAAGTCCAGGGTCAGAACTGTAACAGTGGTTAACAAACTGTCCTGGGTCCAGGTGGTCTGTCTAAGGACCAGATTCTCAGAGGTCTTCGCAATGTGTGAAGTGAGATCAACTGGTCTGTAGTCCTCAGGGAACCCGGGGTTTCCGATCTTTGGCAGCAGAACAATGCAGGATGTCTTCCAAAGCTAGGGCACCTTCATCAGTCCCAGCGTGAGGGAGAACAGGTGCTCAGGAACCCCACCGCGCTGGCTGTGTGAACATGTGTTTAACACTCTGGGGATCAATCCCTCAGCCTCAAAACTCATCTTTACCTGTGCAGAGATTCACCAGTTCGCTCAGTTCTCACCTGGTCAACTGAAAGAGTGGAAGGATGGGAGGAGTAAGCATAGTTTTAGATTTCAAAGAGACAGCTCATCTTAAAGTTGTTTCAGACTTGTTGGAAGAATGTTTTGACTGTGGTTTTTCTCACAGTGAAAAGTGTTTGGGCTGGCAAGCCCAGCAAAAATTACCACATTTACCATTGTTCAGCGTATTTTCATTGGCAAAATCCAGTTATTTTAAAAAGGAATCTAAGATTGAGAACACAACTACCACGTTCAAGGCCCAGAAAGGTAGTAAGGACATAGTTAAAATAGTCCATGTGACATCAGTGGTTCAACCTTAATTTTATAAAGCTACAAGAATGCTTTTTGTACCCAAAGAAAACAAAAATAATGACTTAATTTAACAATTTCTTCTCTTTCATGTCAGTTTCCACAGGGCATTCATGAGAATACCATGAGATGCTGACACAGTAGCTGGCGTTCAAACATACAAAAAAAGATCCAATATGATGGACAAGAAGACATTTATATGCATATATTTAATTTAATACTGAATTATAAATAGATCAGTCTTATTAAAAATCATTATTTTATCCTTCACTTTTAGATTTGCAACATGCTACCGTTCTATTCTACTAGAATCATTTGCGAATAGAGTCTTACACTACATGAGGAATTGACTCTTCGCAAACAGCTTGATTGACAGGAGATTTGACCAATCATAACACCAAATCTGCAATTTTGTTGGACAACAAATCAGACACAAGAGTAGATTAACTTTGGTGGAATTAAACTTGAAAAATTGTGCATTGACATCTTTCCACGGTTGAAATAAAATACGTTCTGATGTTCATTCATGTTTATTTTGTGCTTTAAAGGAGAAGTTCACTTTCAGAACAAATATTGACAGATAATTTACTCACCCCATTGCCATCCAAGATGTTCATGTCTTTCTTTCTTCAGTCGATAAGAAATTGTTTCTTGAGGAAGACATTTGAGGGTTTCTCTCCATATAGTGGACTTCAATGGTGCCCATGAGTTTGAACTACCAAAATGCAGTTTAAATGCAGCTTCAAAGGGCTCTAAATGATCCCAGCCGAGGAAGAAAGGTCCTATCTAGCAAAACAATCAGTCATTTTTGAAACAAATTGACAATTTATATACCTTTTAACCTCAAATGCTTGTCTTATCTAGGTCTGCGTTAAGTGTTTTTTTTCTGGTTCAATACAGTTAGGGTAGTTCAAAAAACTCCCATTTTGTTTTCTTCCCCAACTTCAAAATTTTCCTACATCGTTGCACAAGTACCAACCCAGTGTTTACAAAGTGAACATGCAAAGAAGATCAAACGCCCTTTACAAAAAAAGGTAAAACAGCGATGATTTGAAGTTGAAGAAAATGAGATGGGAGTTTTAAGACATACCCTAACTGCATTGATCCAGATTACCCAGACTACACATGCGCATCGCAGAGACGAGACAAGATGAGCATTTGAGGTTAAAAGGTATATAAATTGTCATTTTGTTTCGAAAATAACCGATCGTTTTGCTAGATAAGACCCTTCTTCCTCGGCTGGGATCGTTTAGAGCCATTTGAAGCTGCATTTAAACTATATTTTGGAAGTTCAAACTTGGGGGCACCATAGAAGTCCAATGTATGGAGATAATTCCTGAAATTTTTTCCTCAAGAAACATAATATCTTTGCGACTGAAGAAAGAAAGACATGAACATCTTGGATGACAAAGGAGTGAGTAAATTATCTGTGAATTGTTGTTCTAAAAGTGAACTTCAGTTCACCTGTCGATTGATCTAATAACACATTAAAGATCCACAAAATGGTATTTGTTTAAATTTCTTAAAAATGACATTTTAAAGCTGAGACTTTTTCATACCCAAGGAAAACAGTTTCATCTTTGCTTCGCAATGTATTTTTCACTGCATGAGAATATGATGTGTACTGTGTGAGTGCCACTGTTTGTCAGACATAGCAACAGTAACTAAGAAGGGCGTTTTTTTGCGAAGGCTCAATTGCTGTCTATATCAGTTGTTCCAAATCAATCATTTTTGAGGTTCCATTTCTGGTAGAAAGTTGTTGTAGAAGGCAGCCAGGTTTTAGAACAGAGCTAATGTGTTTCCCAAGAAGGATCGAAGTTTGAAGTTCTGACAACCTTTAATTTCTGTTTACCTTCCTGTGGAAACATTTTGAGTTCTAGCCAATACTTTTATGATTTCAGACCCAAAAAGTGTCAGACACGAAGGAAATAGTGGATGGAATGTATCTCTGCGTCCTGGATAATCACCGCTATCATGGCTGTGAAGCAAATACTGCTTTCATATGTCAGAGGCACTCAGTGGATGACACCGTTTTCTGCCTCTCATAGGAGCTGAGATCCCTCACACACACACACACACATCTGTATGAATACCCACTCATCCTCTCTGCTGCATGGATGCAAATCAATGCTGTTTAGAATGAGCAGTGAATTATGTTAGCAGCATCAGTGGAGCGTGCTTTAAGAATTCATGTTTTATATCTGAAATGTGTGCGTCTGTACTCGATGAATAATTTATTAAGCACCTCGACTGAGGGGTTGAATCTTTATTAGCTTAATCTTTGTTTATTTATTCTTTTATTTATTTATCTCCTCGCTCGGCTCTCTGTTTTCCTTCCAAACTAGGAAAAAACGAGCTGACTTGTTCTTCGCGTGCACCCTAAGGCCACATGTTTCAAAGCCTGTGAACTCTGTTGTTTATTCAGATGCAACATTGTTGCTTTTGTGTGGAATGTGAGGATGTACAACATTCTGAGTGACATGCAAATGGTCTTTTTTTTTAAATCCCATTTGTCCACTTCTGTTTTAGTGTTCATGTTTTTTTTTGTTTTTTTTTCATTGTTAGGTTGGACGACTCTTTGATTGAGCTGTTGGACATTTTCAGCCCTGAAAGGTACCGAATCAACCCCTCATCACGAAGAAGTTATGTCGCCCCTAAGTCCATTCAGAAAACCCTCCTCTCTCCTTTTGGCCCCAATCGGTCCTCTCTCCAGGACTTGGAGGAAAGTGAGATCCTGGAAGACATCTTTTTCATCTGTTGAAGGGTTATAATGGCAACTCAGACAACTCCGCCTTTTAAAGTGTCTTGAAATAATAATGGTCTTAATTTCTAACATTTTTTGTGCTATTGACGTATTCAAGGGTTATTTTTGCTTTAATAAAATGTGTTTATTAATAAATGGTGTTGTTTATTCAGTCACAGATGGTTGGGCAGCAGCTCTATTAAAGTCCACAGGCTTTCCAAGGAACTAACTTGGCACGTTTTACGTTTAAAGAGCTTCTCGAGAACAGTTGCTGTGATCTGTAACGCGTAATCCCACTGTCATCTGATGAAATTCTCGTAAGAGTGACTAGTCAGTCACAATATTCATGAGTCACTGAGTTTTCTGCATATATTAACAATTTTTTTTTTTCTCCTCAGGGTGTGTAGCACGATTTTAAATGTGTCCCCTTACTTTGTTTTTCCAGTATACACAGCGTATATGCTTTGATACTTCAAACTCGATCTGGGATCGTCTGTATATGCAATGGGATTCAGCCAAACATCGCTCCAGGGCTATTGGTCTAATTTGATCTGAAGTGTTGTAAAGAAAGTTTGAGAGAGGCGTCCGTGTGTGTGTGTGTGTGTGTGTGTGTGTGTGTGTGTGTGTGTGTGTGTGTGTGTGTGTGTGTGTGTGTGTGTGTGTGTGTGTGTGTGTGCGTGCGTGCGCGCATGTAAACCCTCCGTCTTTGAAGTGGTTTCAGAGTACATCATTCGTGCCACAAATCCATAAAAAGAGAGAAAGAGATAAAAACAACTCATAAAAACGCTTGTATAGACATACAGCAGGAAATGGGACAAGCATAATGCTGCTTTATTCTACACTGTGCTTTATTACTGGGCTTAAGCGGAAACGCGTCATTCAGTAAAATTACAAAAGAGAGTCTAGGGACCAGAGAAACGTGGAGTTGAGAACAGGGCAGGAGCTGCGGCAGCACTCCGACTGCTAATACAGCTCAATCTCATTGTGATAGGCTTGGCAAAAATCCACAGATACCACCCAGCACGCTCAACTGTGCTCAAAATGTCTTGTTTTTTTTTTTTGTTTTTTTTTTCTTTTTGTATTTTTCTATTTTTTTGAACCCCATTTTACTGCATTGTTTCTGTAAGTTCAAACTTTTTCTGATGAGTTGAAGACTGCTAATGAAGAAAGGCTATAAAACCAAAGTTGCTGAGAGTCTGATGGATTAGTGCAGTTTTTCTTTCTTTTTTTTTGTTTCCAGTGTGTTTGGAAAAAGCAGTGAAGCAAATCGGAGTTCTGACAGACGCATGGAATTGCAGAACAGAAGAAAACAGCAGACAGCTCTAACAGGTGCAGCAAAAACTTTTGACACCAGTCCTTCATGAGTTCTACATTCTCCATAAAGGATTACCCTGATTCTGCCAGTTGCATTGTTCCATTGTGTCTCACGATACAAAAACATGTAAAAATATATTTTTAAAAAAGCATCGTTTAAATGACAAAATGATATTCGGTGCGGTTACAAACGTAAAAACTTTTAAACCATTTAAAATGAACAAAGTAAAATAATTTAACAAATCAATACATAAATAAATAAGCATGTTGGCAGCAGTTCTGAAAGTGACATGATGTTCGGATCAAATCTGATTGGCTCTTCTTAAATACCTTACAACCATACTGCATCTCTAAGGACTAGAGTCTACCTGCTTTAATTCAGTTTCATTTTTTTGTCTTTAAATCATCCAGTCCTTCTAGATAGAAGTAAAAGACTATAAAATATGCAAACCTATATACAGAGGAACAGAGCAAAAAAGAGAAAAAAACATTTACAGTATATTCAGTAGTTCATGTATATACTTATATATATTTATAATAAAATTTCTGATCTGTCTTGTTGGTTTTGTCAACTCTACATTTCCAGATTGCTATATGTAAACAGTTGCAGCTGAAACGGTTAACACGGAGAGGAAGATGATGAGCGCGAGACAGAAAGGGAGAAAAAGACAGGTGACGCTGAAATGCATATCCTTGCAAAAGATCCTGGAATACCTGAATGATCATGTGTCGGAAAGATCTAGAAGGCAAAATACAACATTCTCGGAACCCGTCGATTCAGAAACGAATTCCCCTTCGAAATGAGGTGAACTGACTACTGCTTTTTTTCCCCCCCGTCGCCACCACTGTACAGATGCTTTACTCGTCGGCAAAGCGAATTATACCAGCTCTGGAAATATCGTATATTTACAATAGTGCCATCTCGTATAATAGGTCAGTTGCAAAGCGTAACCAAAAGAAGAAATTCGAAAACTCGCGTTCCGTTCTTAACTTCCTTCGAATCCGTTCGAAACGCTGAAGCAGCACATGTAAACACGCGATGTGATGCGGATTCTGACGATACTTGTGCAAAACGTACATAATGCCCACTTCATTGTAACCGTAAGCAGAACGTCGAGTGGGTGTAAATGGCGGTGTCGTTAAGCTGCACAGGTTTGTCATGTCAACAGATATTTGAAGGCTTCGCTGTTAGCTGTAGCTATAGTAGTAGTCTTTTTGTTGTTTTTTTTTGTTTTGTTTTTATTTTGTAAAGAAGAAGAGTGTTTAAGTTGTTTTGACATCATAATCATAATGAATGGCTGCTAGCGGTGTCGTAGCACAGTGCCGCCGGGTGCACGGACGCACTGCTGACGGTGATTCGACGGCGCATGCGCGAACAAGGCGATCGAGGTTAGAAAAAAACCGCCGGGCGTTCGTTTTTAAAGCCAGCGCTCGGTTCGAATAAATAACGAATGTTTGCAGAGGCGGGAGGCAGATATGTCCGTGTTCTGTACTATATTTCCGTAATTCTCCTGATTCTCTTTAAACTCTCTAACGAGAGGAGGCCTTTTTGCATTTGTAAGTAGCATATACACATATATACACGAACGGAATCTGTGTGTTTGTGTGTGTGTGTGTGTGTGTCGGCGGACAAAGAACGTTACATCGGATCGAGAGGAATGCCTGCAGATTGCAGCTGCCGATTTGAGATTCTTCCCAGTGGTAAAAGTCCAAAGCAGAGCAGTGGTTTGAAACTCCAGCTTAAATCTACAAAAAAATTACAGCTCTACATATTGAATAGCCGGTTTCTATATATACACACATATAAAATATATGCATATAAATACATATATGGGTTTTGGGATTAATATCGTATGTATCCATATATATGCTGTACAGGTGCATAAATATGAATACATATTGCTTGAACGTCTGCTATACATATACATATTGTATGTACGTTATATATAAACAGGATTGTTTATCTCAAACCTCTTTAAGATGGTCTCTTAACTACAAGGTCAGGACGTAAGATAGAAAAGGTAAGGCTGCATTATGGAACAACCCTTCCCATGCACCCTTTCTCTCACCACAGAAAAACTAGAAGAGAAATAAAAA
The DNA here is from genome assembly GCA_036247105.1 of Cirrhinus mrigala. Classification (NCBI taxonomy): domain Eukaryota; kingdom Metazoa; phylum Chordata; class Actinopteri; order Cypriniformes; family Cyprinidae; genus Cirrhinus; species Cirrhinus mrigala. The sequence goes on along the minus strand of CM070027.1, from coordinate 24,114,745 downwards.
TAAATATTCTTCATTTTGAGCAGTAATTGTAAACTAGCGAAGTGAACGGCCTCAACGGCCATCGGAAATAGTTCTGCCAGTATTCAAAAGCATATCAGCAATCTATATGTATGCATTTATGCATATAGTCATATATGTTCTTTTTATACATATATCTTTTTTTGTTTGTTTGTTTTTTTGTTTTTTTTAAATACAACTCTTAAACCGATTGGCACAGCAAGAGATGCAGTGGTCCGATTATGTTACAGGAGTCTTTTTTTTTTTTTTCTTTTTTTCTTTTTTTTTTGTCATTTGTGATAAAAAGGTTTGGTCATTTGGTCCCTACACAACTAAGGAATGACAGGTAAGTCTCCCAGCGGACGGAGGCTGCGATTTGTGGCAGCCGTTTGCCCCTGGAAACGGACAGGCACTCCAAGAAAAAAAGTTGGCCATCCCGAGTCGAAGCGAATTCTTGTCCTGAATTGTCACATCCTTCCAAAAAGTTCTGTCTTTCAAGTTTTTTTTTTTTTTTTTTTAAATCCGTTTTGTTGGTTTCTAAAACAGTTCTTTAAAAAGTTTTCCCAAAGACGTGTTCAATATTACATGATTCCCCATCTAAAAGTCTATCTTAGTTTTAAAAAGTGTTTTTTTTTTTTTCTCCCCGTACTACTTATTCATAGATTCATAGAAGCCTTTTTCGAGGGCTTACATTGTTTTTCTTTTTCTTTTTTTTAAATATATATATTTTTTGTGTTGGTCTTCAGTAGTTGTGTCCTGTGGTCCTGCAAAATAAGGGCTCGGGGGATCGGAGAAGGGAGTACGGTATGGTCCAGTAACACCGCGGCTCCCCTGAGTTAAACACTGAAGTCCAAAAAGGTCCATTGAGCCTGGTGGTGGTGGTGGTGGTATATCACGCGGCTACGTCCTCCTCATGTCCCGCTTCAGCTCTACTGTATCCCCAGCCCCGATGGTCTTGATCTGTTGTGTTTTCAAATACATTTGGCATGTTATCAACATGTGTTCCAGCTCTACAAAACCTAGGAAGGAAACACAAAAAAGACAGAAGCATTTAAAGATATGAAGTGAAAATCCATCCCAGCTAATCTGAATGCATGATATTGATCATACTGTGGAGATTTTTTTTTTTTTTGATCCTGTGATGTTTAATCAAATGGTCATAACTGAATCTTAACATTAGACTTCTCTAGTAATGTGCTGTTTCTTTGTGACTTTAAAGACAACATCGTTTGGCTTTTAATCCATGCTTTTTAGCTTTAAATCCATCTGTTGCTGGTGTATTTAAGTTGACAATTATTATTATTATTTTAATAGTCAACAATGTAAATGTTTTCATAGTGATTATGGTTTTATTTGTTAATTATTAATGCAATGCATTGTTCGTTTATTTATTATAATATAATATATATAATTATATAATACAGTTATTATAAAATTTTTAATTTATGGGAAGCTGGTTCAAAAATCTTGTTCAGAGCTACTATACTTAAGTTAATTATTTTTATATTATTGTTTTGTTTGTTAATTATTAATACAATTATTTAATACAAGTAATAATTATTATTATTTTAAATAATGTAATTTATATAATTATATAATATAATTATTATTTTTTTTATTTCTGGGAAAATGGTCCAAAAATCTTGTTCAAACCATAATTTTGCATAAAGAGCTAGTATACTAAAGTTAATAATTTTTATATTGTTTTATTTGTTAATTAACACAATTAATTATTGCTAATAATTACTATAGATTTTTTTTTTTCTGGAAAAATGTTCCAAAAAATCTTGTTTACATCATAATTTTGCATAAAGAGCTACTATACTAAAATTAATTATTTTTCAATTGTTTTATTTGTTAATTATTATATAATTATTTTTGATTTGTGGGAAAATGGCCAAAAAAAAAAAAAAAAAAAAAAAAATCTTGTTCACACCATAATTTGCATAAAGAGCTACTATACTGAAGTTAATTTTTATATTGTTTTATTTTATAATTATTAATATAATTAATTATTGCAAATAATTACTATAGATTTTTTTTTTTCTGGAAAAATGTTCCAAAAATTTTGTTTACATCATAATTTTGCATAAAAAGCTACTATACTAAAATTAATTATTTTTATATTATTGTTTTATTTGTTAATTATTAATACAATTATTAATACAATTAACTATTACTAATTATTATTATATGATTTAAATTATTGTAACTTATATAATTATATAATGTAATTGTTATATAATTATTTTTTATTTCTGGGAAAATGGTCCAAAATTTTGTTTACAGAAGTTTTCATAAAAAGCAACTAATACTAAAGTTAACTTTTATATTATTGTTTTATTTGTTAATTATTAATGCAATGAATTATTACTAATAATTATTATAGTATTTAACATTATAGTTTATATATATATAAAAGACGTTTACTGTAAAATGACAAAAATACAGATTCGCAAAATGATTTTTGCAGTGTACCTGGAAAAGGGTTTAATGTATGAGGTCAGTGCTGAGATGTGAAGGAGCCGTACTGTGTGCGATGCCTCACTAGCTGTGTAAGTAGGTAATAACTTGGCCCAGTTAAAAGGCATCAGCAGGCTAAATTAATGACACAGCATTGATTTTCTATCTTCATTCAGATGAGGAGATGCGAGATGATATGAGATACAAGGAAATGACTAATCTTTCCCCCTCTGTCAGACCAGAGACGGAAGGAGTCCTGTTTAATATCATACTCTGTTAGACTTAAAGTCAACATGAAACAGCACTCACAAGCCTTTTTACTTTTATTTCAGAATCCTTCTTTCTTTCTTTATTTCTAAAGCAGTTTCACACAACTCCTGGTTGATCCAAAGTGCTGTACAATACAAGAGTGAAACTGCATATTCAAAAAGACTTTTATTTGTTGAATTACACATAGTAAGAATGGAAATCATTTGAGTCAGGGTTTGTCTGAAGTGATTTGTTCACTTGTATGTGTGTATTTTGTGTCTTTTGGCTCCAAGGTGATTTGGCTAACCTGTCGTTCCCTGTGCGCAGCGGCGGCCTTCACCCCCAGGGTCAGGGGTGGCTGGGGGGGAGGGACGGGGCTAATATGGGCGGTTGGCGTCCTTTGGCCTCTTCAGCTGCACTTTGAGTCTCTTCATGCCGATCTGAAAGCCGTTCATGGACTGGATGGCGGCCTGAGCGCTGCCCGGGTTATCGAAGCTCACAAAGCCTGGAGAACGAAGGGAGAAAGATGGAGACAGAGAGAGGACAACAGGTTAGCACCAGATGGATGAGAAAGTAATGCGATGGACAGATGGACGTTAGATAGGATTGAGGGAAGGTGGAGTAGGAGGGGAGGGTGAGAAATGAGGCCAGAAATGATTTTATGACAAAGAATGAGGTGAGCGTGAAATGAAGGGAGGGAGGGAAGGGTACCAAACAAGTTTACTTAAGTCATCGTGACACATATTTACAACATGTTTAACATCCAACATATATGCACAAAGTCCATCAATACAGTACAACAGCATACATATTATCCACAATAATCAGAAGCACAGAGAACATGCACAATCTAATACACAATATCCAGTCGCTCCTAGCATTAGCGAGAGGCAGTTAGCCAGATCGCCTTTTTAATGACATGCAGAGTAGAGAAAATTGCAAATAATTAACCTGCTAATGTTCAGATTCAGTGTAATGTCTAATAAAATGTAAGTGAAAAATGTATTTCTGCTACACGAGGAACTGCACTGGGAAATACAAATAGCGACACTACTAACAGCTACATTTTCAGTAGAGGGAAAATAGCTGTTGTGAAATTAGTAGTTTTTTAATTATTAGTCAGTTATATCTTTAATATTATACGTGACCCTGGACCATAGTCATAAGGGTCAATTTTTTGAAATTGTGATTTATACATCATCTGAAAGCTGAATAAATAAGTTTTCCATTCATGTATCAGACAAAACAATTTTTGGCAAGATACAACTATTTGAAAATCTGGAATTTGAGGGTGCAAAAAAATCAAAATATTGAGAAAATTACGTTTAAAGTTGTCCAAATGAAGTTCATAGCAATGCACATTACTAATCAAAAATTAAGTTTTGATATATTTAAAGTAGGAAATTTACAAAATATCTTCATGGAACATGATCTTTACTTAATATCCTAATAATTTTTTGCATTAAAGAAAAATTGATAATTTTGACCTATTGTTGGCGATTGCTACAAATACACCCAATTGTTGCTGGTGTACTAAAGTTGAAAAAAAAAAAAAGAATTTAGATTATTAAAAATACATATATATATATGTATATATATATATATATATATATATATATATATATATATATATATATATATATTTATAATTTAATAGATTTATTACATAAATGTATTATATATAATATATATTTATTATATATATTGCCTTTCTGTTGAAAAATAGTTAAAAAATAATTAAAAAATTAACAATTATTATTATTATTATTATTTTAAATAATTATTATTTATATTAACTATAATAATAATATAATAATAAAGTTAAAAATCATTTTAAAAGTTATCAATAATTATTAAGTATTATTAATAATTAACCATATTTATAACTAATTATTTATATTCATTATTATTTATTATTATTAACAGTTATATCACTAATATAATACTTTATTTTATTATATATAAATAGCGTCACTACTAAACTGCATTATTTATATTCATTATTTATTATTATTAACAATTATATCACTAATGTAATATTTTATTTTATATTAAATAAATAGTGTCACAACTAAACTGCACTTTCAGCTTAGCTGTACAACTTTGTTTTCCCAATAATAAGCTGTTTTTTAATCATATACTTTAAAACTATGTGAAATTCTTGACGTATTTCCTATTTAAGCAGGAAGTCTGAACAAACTGAATTTTATAGGACGAAATCTGTGTGGAAAATAAACTGCTAATATTTCTGGTTCATAGAACACTTTTCAAATTGTATTAGCATTTAGATCATGTTAAAACTAACAAACGTGGACTAAAAGCCATTGAAATGTCATTCTGATTTTAGGTGGTTTAAGAAATATTGTCCCACTGAGTGAAGTTTGTTAGTTTATAATTTGAAGTGTAGCTACTTCATTAAAAAGGTAACTTGAATTGCTACAAAAATGCTTTATTTATTATGATTTACTATTTATATAGTTTGTACTTATCACATTTTCTTTTTCTGCTAAACATTGTGTACAGTGTAAATCATCTTCAATCTGTTCTTGAACTCTCAGCAATGACAGCAAAATTCTGCCAGTTAACACATGAACATTTCAACACAAATTATTCGCTCTCATTTTCCAATCTACTTTCTCACTCTCAGTTGTTCTGTCTTGAGGTATTGTGATCATTTCAGCTGGTTCAGCATTTTTAAATCCTCACGTCTGAGTCTCTGAAACACCTCCCGCTAACTGCGTTTATATTAAGTTGAAATCGAATAGCGTTGTGTTTGTTCATGCATGGGATGCCTCTGATAAGTCAAGGAGCCAGTGAAGCTGCAGATAGCGCTAATTAAAATATAGAGGTTCACATTAGTCACGAGCGGGACACGCGAACACGCTTCTGCGCTTTCCCCCTACAGCCTCATGTCCCGTGCTGATTAAGAACATAAAGATGCTACACTAAATCCTCTTCTTTTTTCCTTTTAATTTTCCATTCATTCGTTTTTCCTGTCTCAAGCCAGGTGAACACTGTGTGATTTTGTTTTTCCTGCTCTCTATGATTGTTGCTTCTCAGACTGTATGACAAAATGACATTTTATGTGTAAAATATACGTAATATCTACGACGTTTTCACACAAAACCGAAGTAATAGCATAAATCCTAACTGAAAAACCCTAAACTTGCTAAGTGTGAACATTTGGTGATTTTGATAGTCTGGTTACAATCATAATTTATCATCATAAGATATTTGTGGTATACAAGTGCATACCCACGTTTTCGACGACCGCCAAAGTTTCCGTCCAAATTTGTGACTTAGTAAAAGTAATTTATCGCTTATGTCACACTAAGCGATCTAAAACTCAGTTTAGCCCTGCCATCCCTAAAACGTGTCTTAGATGGTGAAATCGTAGCAAAAACTACACAGTGTGCACCCGGCTTCAATCGAAAGCTTCGCTGTGGTAGAGAAATGAGGTAAAAATGTTAATAGTGTGAGTAGGAATGAGAATAATCTTCACAGGTGTCTTATCATTTTTACCCACCAAAGCATTTACTTTGGTTTGTCGCCCGATCCACAAACACTTTGGAGGAGATGACATTACCGAAAGGCAGGAACATCTGCATCAGCTCGCCGTCCCCAAACTCCTGAGGGAGGTGATAAATAAACAGGTTACAGCCCTCCGGCCCTGGAGACAGAGAAAGAGAGAGAAAGACAAGGAGGATTGTGGGATACAAAGGATTAGAGAGGTGGAGAGAAAGAGAGCAGATAGCAGAGAAAGAATAGGTGGAAATGAGAGGAATATAGAGAGATGGAGGGCAAAACAAAAAGACAAATAGCTAAATTAGACTTGGCTTGCCGAAGTAGAAACTATAGAAACGGTTTCTCTTGAGCAGTTGCCTTGGCATCTGAAAGTAGCAATTGTCTCCTTAAGTTGTATAGATGAAATAACTGTACAAACAAATACGCAGCAATGACACTTCCAGGTTCTTCAGGCACTCCTGAAAAGAGTTTAGATTAGCTGATCCTTGAAACCGAGTGTAAAAAGAGCAAAAAGTACTGTATGGGCGAAACTCGTTTATAAAAAGATTATTGGAGATTTGGGATTCTTCTCATTTCAATATATAGAAGGGACAAACTTATTCATCGGAAAAATTATTATAGTTCACGGATCATGGTCATTATGATCTCTGCTGTAATAAGGCCTGACTGACCTTGAGCTTTTTCATCGAATCACAGCACTTACTTTGATTGCAAAGGTTGTTTTTAATTTCTTGGGACGAATATAAGGCCCATCATAGATCACAGATCACCATCCAATGGGAATGACTGCAGCATATACTGGTTGTTTGTGTAAGGATATTTAATTAAAAAAAAAAAAAAAACTAGCAATGCTAATTAAACCTCATTGCCATTGCATTTATTTTGAATTAAAGGAACACTTCAATTTTTTTGAACATAGGCTCATTTTCCAACTCCCCTAGAGTTAAACAGTTGAGTTTTACCATTTTTGAATCCATTCAGCTGATTTCTGGGTCAGGTGGTAGCACTTTTAGCATAGCTTAGCATAGATCATCAAATCTGATTAGATCGTTAGCATCTCGCTCAAAAATGACCAAAGAGTTTCAATATTTTTCCTATTTAAACTATTTAAAACTTCTGTAGTTACATCGTGTACAAAGACTGCACCCATGGTACGGCAGCAAAGTTCCTTGATTATTACGCCAGAATGAGAGTATAGTAACCATATCAGCCTAGAAAATCGCAACTTTTCATTTTTCATCAGTCTTAGTACACGATGTAACTACAGAAGTGTCAAGTTTTAAATAGAAAAAATATCGTCATTATATATGGTCATTATTGAGCGAGATGCTATCGGTCTAATAGGATTCAATGATCTATGCTAAGCTATGCTAAAAGTGCTACCGCCAGACCCGGAGATCGGCTGAATGGATTCGAAAACGGTAAAACTCAACTGTTTTACTCTAGGAGAGTTGGACAATGAGCCTATTTTCAAAAAAAGTGGACTGTTCCTTTAAGGCTGCGTTTACACTAGTGCATTTTCGTTTTAAAACGCATAACTTTTGCCTGTTGTTTATACTACTGCAGCATTTTTGACCCTTGAAAATGGAGACTTTCGAAAATGCTGCAGACCTCTTTTTAGTTTGAAACCTCCAGGGGTTGCATTTCAGTGTAAACTGAACCTGAATATCTACCTATCCACCTTATTTTTCCCATAAGAGTGGGTGCAGCCATTTGTACATTTTTTGTGTCTAGCTTCCGGTCTCATACACCTCCAGCTATATTTAGCTGCACAAAAAACTTGTTTTACTGCTTGATATTGCAAACTGGTCTGTCTTACCATATTATTTTAATGTATTATCTTAATTATGAACACACTGGTTTGTAGTGCAAACTGTTTTACCGTTTACTGCACTTCGATATTCTTCTCGTTATTTCCCTATGGCGGATTATAAACCGGACGTCTAACACATTACCAGAAAACAACTTACTTCCGCATTGAAAAATAAGGTGGATACATATCTATGGTTGTACCTGCATGAATGGTTATGTGACATGTGTTTTTGGTTGTGTAGTGTAGATGGAGATCGTTTTTGAAACGCAGTGAAAACGCTAGTGTAGACGAGGAACGTTTTCATTTTAAACACACTAGTGTAAACAGGGCCTACGTTTGTAAGTTTTATACAATCAAATTGGTAAGCTATTAAGTTTATCAAAATAAATCAAATCATGTCACATTATTATTGTTGGGTTCTGCCCCTTTAAGAACGCGATGCTGATTTAAGAGCGTATATGATTCTGAATCTGAATCATTTGAAAAGAAGAGAAACGATGTACAGTACAGACTTAAATGATTTAATAACATCAAATTGCTTTACATTTTTTGTTCTTTTCTGATCCCAGCGTGGTAAGCATATTTTATTGTTGTTGCCGAATCGTTTGTAGTTTATATTAAGGTTTATTGAGATCGCTGTGAATAATTAGCGTCTAAACGCCAAATGTGATGCAGTTGTTATTTAACTATGATTGTACGCCTATTTGGTTTCTATTGATAAGAGAAGGTGTTCTAAAGATGTTTGTTAGTGTATTTTGAGATATTTGGAGCTTAAGCCTAATGTTCAAGAATTTATATTAGAAGGATTCTGATTTTCTGAATTCATAATGTGAAACGTACTGATCATAAAGTGATGTAATCTAAGTGGAATAACTTAATCTGATCTGTAATCTGATTTTATGTCGTTTATCTTTGTTTACATTTTGTGCTACAATGATGTACAGCAATGCTACTTCAATACAAAGTCTGTAAATTGTGAGTTCTGCGCAAAGGAAGTAAAGGACAGAAATAACAACTATTCTAATGTTAGCTTTATTGGTAACAATTATTTATTAATAGACCAAATATTTCAGGGATAATTTCTCAACCTTTAGAAATCAGCATCCAACTAAATCATATACTGAATGTTAAAATGGTTTTGCCCACAGTCTCAAAAATAACCTGTCTACATTGCTTTCCAAAATTTTTAATTAACATACACATTATAACATTCAATAATGTATAACAGAACCAGATGAAACAGTGAAACTTTTTTTTATATGTGACCCTAGACCACAAAACCAGTCGTAAGTCGCACGGGTATATTTGTAGCAATAGCCAACAATACATTGTATGGCCCAAAATTATCACACATTAAGTAAAGATCATGTTCCATTAAGATATTTTGTAAATTTACTACTGTAAATATATCAAAACTTAATTTTTGATTAGTAATATGCATTGCTAAGAACTTCATTTGGACAACTTTAAAGGTGATTTTCTCAGTGTTTAGATTTTTTTGCACCCTCAAATTGCAGATTTTGTATCTTGGCCAAATATTGTCCTATCCTAACAAACCATACATCAATGTAAAGCTTATTTATTAGCTTTCAGATGATGTATAAATCTCAATTTAAAAAAAATTACCCTTGTGACTGATTTTGTGGTCCTTGGTCACATATCTGCACTCAAACTAATCTTTATCTGCAATTCACAATTGACAAATCATGCATATAAGGTACTTATATAACATTTGCATAGCAATAGTCTTTCTTTTTGTAAAGTAAGAGTACACTAACTTTCACCTGGAACATCAAATCGTGACTCTGCATGATGGTTTGGTGCTGTTTCTGTATAGTTTATAATAGCAGCCACTGGAGGGAGACGAAACCACAATCTTGCGTTTAATGTTTCACAAAGTCAGCCAAGAACACCAAATTTAACTTAAAAGATCATTCGAGGTTATTTCCTTAATGTCAGTGCCTATCTGACAGGCCGTAAATCACCAGAGACAATAATTTTAACTCATCCTGTTAGGGTTTGTTCACCTCTATACTGCTAGGATTTCATTATAAGTCTATTTAGGATCAAATCCAAGGTATTGTCTAGGGTAATCAATGGGAAAAAATTATAATTTAATGTTACTACTTTACTTTTGCTCCAAGTCTGAATTAATTTAAACTCAAAAATACAGTAAAACTGTGAAATATTATTACAGTTTAAAATAACTGTTTTTGAATATATTTTAAAATGTAATTTATTCCAGTGATCAAAGCTAAATTTTCAGCATCACACGATCCTTCAGAAATCATTCTAAAATGCTGATTTGCTCCTTAAGAAACATTCTTATTCTCAATGTTGTTATTATCAGTGAACAGTTGCTGTAGAATATTTTTGTTCACTTTGAATAGAAAGTTCAGAAGAACAGAAACAAATCTTTTGCAACATTATAAATGTCTTTACTGTCACTTTTGATTAATTTAATGCGTCCTTTCTAAATCTTACTGACCATTAACTTTTAAGCGGCATCTTGACTGCTGCATGCAGTGCAATCGATATATAAAATCTCACTTTAATAGGACATCAATGAAAAGACAATTACGGAAAATGTCACAGAGAGTGACCACGCTGAATCCTTCACTCTTACAGGTGACATATCTGGCGGCGACAGACTCACCTTCTCTCTGTTGCTGAGGGATGATGGGAGGCGGCTGGGGAAAGGCCTGGCTGATCTGTCCATATGCAGCAGGGAAGGCTGCTGAGACACACACACACACACACGCCAATGTGTCAGATAACACACACACACACATACACATACGCTTCGCACCTCTTATTCCAGCACACGTAGACACAGCGCATGCACTTTTTATTAACTCGGAAGCAGGAAAATCACAAACAGCCTCTTTTTGAGTGACAGACCTGCATATTGTTGGACTCCAGCGTAGGCCTGCTGTAGGGGGTCTGCTGCAGTGGGACTCTGAGCTGTGGAAAGAGAGAGACGAGAGCGTTACAGACACAGTCGGGGTCACTGAGTGCGTTCGGGCAGAGCTGTGCGCCGGGAATGAGCTTACCTCACTTCCCTCCCCCTCACCGTTCACCCCCAAACAATTAAGCCGTGGCGCTCGCACAGGGCCCTGCCAAGCTTCCCCGCTGCCCGAGAGTTGGAAAGACAGCCGGGGAGCGTACGGAGAACAATATAGATCTACAGCTCTACACGGCACATCAATCAGCTGAGAGCTTTCACAGTAATAAAGGCAATTCGGGCCCGGCCCGCGACGCTCCTGTTCTAAACACCGATACACATACTCGCAGCCTGGTAACTAAAACACTAACACGGTAAATACTGCAGCATCTACGCTCAGGATTGTGTGTTCGGGGCTCGTTTGATAGACTTGTGAGTAACATTAGCGTTAAAAGCAGGGAGAATTCAGCCAAATGTGAACATCCTGTCGTCATTTACTCACCCTCGTGTTGTTCCAAACCTGTGTGCACATAAGAGAAGATGGCCTAGATTTTCAGTGAATTACCCTGAAAATTACATTGCCTGTCTGCAGTACTTGGTCAAACGTGGCATTCTGGCATCAGATATTTACTAACATTTGTTGTCATCCATGCTGCTTACGCAGGCAGCTTTCACGTCTCTCATATTACACTGTGCTCTCGTTTTATATAAATGCAATTAGTGCCACCATTTTCGTTATTAAATGTATTGATTGTGAAAATGACATCAGAGAATTTCATATTCAATTTAATATTACTGTAATGTTGTTGCAGTGTCTGTCTTGCCAGGCAGATAGAGTGTCACGCTAATTTTTTAGCGGAAACTTTAATATGCTATACAGTTAAAATTATAAAATAATCTTTAATATGTTATATAGATGTTATGATGAAATTATTATGATATAATTATGATAAAATGTCATTTTTGGGTAAATTATCCCATTAAAGGAACACAGTTCCATAGTTGTTGGTCTAATGCTTTTGCAAGAAAGAGGTTTTTATCTTTTTTATTATTTTTTTAGCACAAATATATGTAGGTTATTAAACAATTAACACGTACTAATGTTTATTATAAATATTGTAATATTAGTGAATATAAATTTATATATCATACTTGTGACCACAAAACCAGTCATAATGGTCAATTATTTATTTATTTACTTTTTTTTTTACATTTTTTTGTTAGGATAGGACAATATTTGGCTGAGATATAAGGGATCTGAGGGTGCAAAAATCAAAATTTTCAGAAAATGCCCTTCAAAGTTGTTCAAATGAAGTTCTTAGCAATGCATATTATTAATCAAAAATTAAGTTTTGATATATTTATGGTAGGAAACTTATAATATATCTTCATGGAACATGATCTTTACTTAATATTAGTGGTGGGCCGTTATCGGCGTTAACGTGCTGCGTTAACGTGAGACTCTTATCGGCGATAAAAAAAAATATCGCCGTTAATCTATTCTCAAAGTTGGGTTGGGAGCTGGGTCTATACTACGCAAGCTATGATGACTTTCACCTTGATATTTTAGCGCGAATGTATACAGAGACGCGCTCAAGTTCACAGAGACAGAAGGCAGAAAGCGCGTCCTTTTTGCTTTAATTATAGTTTACAAAAGCGCAACGTTTCCTTGTTTTTCTGAGTGCACACACACAAAAAAAAAAACGTTGAGTCTTTACAGATTCGAAAGATGCCTATTACTCTTATCTGTATGACCAAAAATGACGAGAAAAATTAAAATTAAAGAGCAAAAATTAAAAATTAAGAGCAAGTGACCGCACCGGCGCCTCTGTCATGCAGTACCGCGCTACTATTCAGCTTCCACACTCGCACTGACACTTCAATAGCGCACATTTTTCTAGGTTAACATTAGATTGAGCGGCCATGTAAAGTTGCTACTACATACATCTTTCAGATGAAAACCCGTATGGTCGATGAATGATAGGTGAGCATTTGGATGTCCTGTATTACCACATAGACCAGTCGTTAACGATCTGTCCGTCATGAACTCACTTGCTTAACCAGCCACACCAAAGCATACAGAAGGAGAGCATAAAGAGACAGGTCAACTAGAATTAAGTTTAAAATTACAATATATAGTTTATTTATATAAAAGGTATATTTGTGTATGAAGCTGGGTTTCATAGCGTTACGATTCCCGGTCCCGCCCACTCCCGCTGACATTTTTTCCTGTCCCGTCCCATTCCCGTGATTATTAGTAGGTGTGTTCGACTTAACGCAGCGCTGCGCAGCTCGATCAAATTCTGACTTAAAGCAGTGCATGTCGGTTAGAAATTTTGTCCGACTTGAGGAGGCGCCGACGCCTCGTGACTGTCACGTGTGGCATCAAAGTACCGCGATAGCGATTCGAGAGCAGCCGGCTGACTCAGCCGGCACAGTTTCTTCAGAGCGGCTGCAGGAGCTCTGATGACCACATGACTGTTTCACGATTGGCCAGATTCACCGCATGACAACGATCACGTGTGTTTTGGGTTTATTCTAACATCCTGAAGTCCGATAATGCTGACAAATCTGTTTTTAGAGCAGTAAAAGTGTTTTTACTGTAGTCGCAATGTTATATTGAGTCACATTTATCATAAAACACTGATAAAAGCATATATAACCCCACTTTATTAGTATTTAAATAGTATATGTTTATGTTGATCATTATTCTTGTTCAGATGGCGCTGTATTAAGCAGTATATGAAACGTGTTTCTGTTGCTCATAAAAACGCTTTTGAAAAATCTGTGTATTTGATAAATATTGCATTTAATTCACTTCATCTGTGATAGTGCATGCAAACATCGCGAGAGCGTCACTAACGAGAGCAGAAGGTGTCCGACTTGACAGCTCCGTTTTCAGCTCCGCCCGCGACTGCTCTCGGCTACTCTCGTTGATCGCCGTCTGTAGCGATAGATGAAGTTGAACACACCTGGTGAATTTGTTTCCCATCCCGCGGGATTCCCGAAAAAATGTCAGCCTCTAATACCTAGCTGAATTGCACTGTAGGGGGCGAGAACGAGTCTTCGAACCTGTGTGTATGCCTACTGTGAAATTACCACATCAAACGTGACGTGCTCCTTCGCTTTATAGGTAGGCTAGGTTATGTAATTTTAAATGACATAATTTAATTTAATTACTTAGCCTATTAATTACCACGACACCACAAATTACCACCACATTATGTTTGCTTCTTGATGATTGCTAGTTGTTACTACTAGTAGTGAACTTATTCTGATTTGGAAACAGGAGATGAGCCCCTGGTCTAATGCGCCACCTGGCTTGAGAAACCCGTTCTCAAAGACTTACTTTTAATCATTATTTGGGTAGCACACATATTCTGAATGCCTTCGGCAGAATTCAAATGAGCCATTTTAATCTAGATTAATCTAGATTAATTCCAAGATTACAGTGAGATTAATCTAGATTAAAAAAATTAATCTATGCCCACCACTACTTAATATCCTAATGATTTTTGGCATGTATTGACACATACAATGTATTTTTCGGTTATTGCTACAAATATACCCATGCTGAGCATGTAGACTGGTTTTGTGATACAGGGTCACGTTTAGTAAAAACTGTAAACAAAACATGCCTTAATTATTTTTACATTTTAAAATAAGCAAGACTTTATTGAATTTTAATTCTAGAAAATTTTAACTTATATTTTTACAGCATATTAGAGCATAAATACTAATATATATTATAAATAATCAAAATAATTTTTCATTATTTGTTGGAAAACTTGAACCTAATTAACCTGAATAATGGCAATATTGCCTTCTGTGCCATAAATGAATTGAATTTTGAACTTTGTAAAAATGACACTTATTAAACTGAACTGAATTGAGCTGAATATTGACACTATTGTCTTTTGTAGAGCTACTTATAGCAAAAATTCAATTTGTTTCATAATTGATGAATTCTTCAGCGACAGCATAATTTTTTTTCCTGTTTATTACTGTGAATTTTTGACACAATCTGTATTGTATAAATGTGACTTGACAAAATCTTTATTCTGTACTCTTTTGCTGTATGAAACAGGTTTCAAGGGATAGTTTACCCAAAAATGAAAATTCTGACATTAATTACTCCACCCTCATGTCATTCCAAACCCGTAAGACTTTCATCTTTGGAACGCAAATTAAGATATTTTTGATGAAATCAGCAATGCAACTGACACGTTCATGTCTCAGAAAGGTAGTAAGGACATCGTTAAAATAGTCCATGTGACATCAGTGGTTCATCCGTAATTTTATGAAGCTACGAATACCTTTTGTGCACAAAGAAAAAAATAACTTCATTCAACAAATTCTTCTCTTCTGTGTCAGTCTTTGACATACGTTCAACCATGATGCAAAAAGTATTTTAAAAAAGAAAATTGATGTCTATGTAGGGTCAGAAAGCTTTCGGATTTTATACAAAATATCTTAATTTGTGATATAACAATGACATGAGGGTGAGTAATTAATGACAGTATTTTCTTTTTTGTGTGAACTATTCCTTTAAAAACATTAGAAAGGGGTGAGTGAATGATAGCTACCATTTTTAGTGAATAACCCTATTTAAAGGGAACAGGACTGTTGTATAGCTTAATGGATAAAGTTTCAGGCTGTTAACCAAAAGCTTGTAGGATTGAACTGCGTAAGGCATAAGCATCACCGATGTGCCCTTGAGTGAGTCACTTTAAATAAAAGCGTCTGCCAAATACAGTGCATGCACATATAACTATAGCCACACTACAGCAACAACAACATCACTCTACAAAGCTGACGACACCAAACGAACATGAAGAAACTACTCACCCTCTATCTACCGTATACTGTACACACACACATACAGCAGACACACACAGTAAAACAACACTGCACAACACTAACGTCTGAGGGAATTCTATACCTTCTGAGAGAGACGACAGGAAGCAGCTTCCCTGAACCCCAAAACAACTTCTCTGTGCCACGCCCAGGCCGCCCTTCTCCGAGTCTTCCCTAAACACCACTTCCTGCAGAACTGGGATACAGCCGGGAGACAGGTATTTGCTTTTCTGTGTGGCACTGAACATGAAAACCACTCCACAATACACACACAGACTCGCACTGTGACAGCTAACAGCCGACAACTGGGCATTTCCAATCGCAGTTGAAGTTGAAACTTCCAGAAATCTTCCAGATTTAATGACATGCTTTTGTGTTTAATAGAAGATGGCTGACTCATCAAATAGAAGAACACTTATTCCTAAACACATAAGTAAAGAGTGCACAAGATGAACTGCTTACACTGCAAGAAATACTGTAATTCACTGACATTAATCATCAAAATAGGATGATGAGATAAAAGTATTACTGTTATTACTGTTGCAAAGTATAACCATAGAGATTCTCAAGTAATTTAATGTTTAAATCTGTCATATTTCCATTGATCTGTGAATGAGAGCATGTAGTACCTGGGTAAGGATGGATCCCGTTGGTAAACATAGCCTCCGCTGGAGCCTGGCCGTTGGCCTGTGGAGGAGGCAGCCCTGTGAAACCGTTGACACTAATTGGAGATGGAATGCTGGTCACCGTGGGAGCCGTGATGCCAGGGGGCGTGCTTCCACCTGGGGGCGGGGCCAAGTATAAAAGAGCATATTTTGAATATATATTTAATACATTCATAATGGATTTGCTGGGCATTGAGGGTTTTTAAAGGGAACCCTGGGTATTTGTATGGCTTAATGTAATGTAAATGATGTCTCTTACTGAATTATGTAGTAGAAAACCCATGAAATAATTATGTTATTTAGGGATAAAATATAATTAAACTTCTTATTCTAACACCAAAGGTCCTTAAAGTTGTGTTTTGGGCCATTATGCTTTGACACAGTATCTGTCAGATGAACCGGAAGCACAATATGGTTTTAATCCCTTCATCAAGTCTGTTTTTGCTGCACGTTTCAAAGCATTTCAGGCGATCAGTTTGTGATCCGGAGTTTCTGTGCCTCGGAACAGTTCACAGTGAATGCAGTGAACTCGATTATATGTGAGTTTAGCGCCCGTTTGGGAACGCAACGGCCACCAGTTATGCTTTATTCTTGCGGCAGATGATTACAGCATTTCACTAGATTTGTAGTGAGAGGCATTTTTGTAAGCCTATTTTCACTGAAGCAAGAGTTTTCCTTTAAAAATAAAAGCTCTATTGCTGTTTCCGTCAAAATAAAAGCTTAAAAGTGCAGTATGAATTGCTGACAGCTAGCGGTTTAAATGGGTAATGTTACTGCAGTCCAAATACAAAATATCTTTCAAGTGTACAAATTAGGAAAGAAGTATTATAATTTCCCTACTGTGATGTAAAGCAAAAATAATATACCTATGAAATATTTATTTTCATTAATTATGCATTGCAATTGTTTTACAATTTCCCCTTTAAAGTTCAGGTAAAAGTCAATTCACTTAGTTAGGAACATGGGTTGGAGCTCTTAATTTTGAACTCTCAAAGTGCATTAGATAGAATAATTTAACTTTACGATGTACGAAGTTTTCATTTTTTTTCAATTCTTCATTTGTCTTTTTTTTTTTTTTTTTTAAATATTGCAAGAAATATCGTATCATGGAATTCATATTACGATATTATCATATTGTGAGATTTTGATATTGTTACATTCCTAACGTTATTTTAAAAATCTTATCTTAAAACATTATTTCATACATATTTTGGACTATGGGATGCCATTAATTTGATGATGTGAAATGGTTGCACTCGGTGAGCAACTGTCGTTTTTACCGCAACACAACTCTGAAAATAAAATACTGATAAGATGCCACATTGTGGGGCTTTTAGTTGTAGGGCAACAAGAGATGCGGTGTAATTCTTCACTGCTTTCCTAACAAAAGACTGGGAAGATGCCTGTAGACGAATAAAACTTCCTAAAGACCTGTGTCTTTGTTCACTCCACTTTAGCCCTGATGCCTTTGAGGCTTTTAGTAAACCACAGCGACTAAAAGAGCTTACAAACGGCAGAGACAAGAAATGCTGGATGACATCCTGGCAGTATGTAAATATGTCGACGCTGGTCATGAAGGATCTTCTCTCGATTTTCGGGGGCCTTTAGACTCCTTGTGTGAAAAAATCAATGATAAGGCTTTTGGTTTAAGTCTACGCTTATATCCATTGCCACCTGTAAACTCTTTTAGTAGCTCCGAGTTGTGTTAAAAATAGCTACAGGTTGTGCCAGTAGCTCACCGAGTGCAACCATTTGACATCATCGAAATAACGGCGCCTCCCATAGTCTAAAATATGCATAAAAATAATGTGGATTTTTTAAAAACAGTAAATCTTTCATGGGCTTTCTACTACATATTTTAGTAAGAGACATCATTTACATTATATTAAGTCATACAAGTCTTAATACCTGGGGTGTAAAAATTTCTCCAAAAAATCTTTATGGCTATTTTACCATCTATTGCTCTTATCAAACAAGAAAAAAACACTCTCAAACATATGACTTACGAGGGGAAAAAAGCAAAAATGATAGCCATAAATTATTAAAAGATTTCAAAGCTGAAACCTATACAGTCTGGGAATGTCTGCATATGTATGTGTGTTTCCTCACCTGATGTTGGGGTCATGGGAGCCCCTGGGAGGCCGTTGATGGTGGCCATGTGTTGCATCTGTGCGGCAGCAAAAGCCGCCATAGGGCTGAGATATCCTCCCTGACCCACTGATGCCATCAGTGCTGCCTGCTGCTGAACCTGATGGCCAAACACACACACACAAACACACACCACTTTAAATATATATATATATATATAATACCATGCTAAGATAACATAATCACATAATGCATGGAGCACTGTGTATAATCAAGACTTTAGAGTTGACAGATTTTTCCACCGAGACACAGCAGTTTTGCTGGGAATAGTGTGTAATGAGAGAGAGAGAAAGAGAGAGAGCGAGCTCTTGCCTGTGCATAGGCACCGTACGCTCCAAACTGCAGGGCCATCGGATTGAAGATGCCCATCTGACCGGCCATCTGCTGCATGCGTCGAATGGTCCGTTCCTTATCTGTGTCTGCAAACTTCACCACCAGGCTGGAAGAAGCGCCCTGAAACACACACACACACACACACACAAAATGAGGATCCTTTGTGCCTTAAACGTGCTAATGATATAAAAGTGCATGATCACATGTCCTGGCACTCACAGGCATGGTTTGGCTGCCGTGTAAAGCACTAATAGCGGCCTGAGCTTCTGCATGAGTGGAATACTTCACAAACGCACATCCTAAGGAGAGAAAAAACAGTCAGAAACATTGTTTTGGACATTTACAGACATTTCTAGGCCTTCATCTTATTTTTGGGAGGAACTTTCAGGAAAGTGAAAGAAAGAAAATGTTGAGAGAAAACTAGTAAGATGATACTCTAACTGGGTCAAGAAGCCATGACTATTTTATAGTAAACAGTTTTTATTTTCTATAATATTTTATATTATGAACATATAATAAATTTTATTACAAATAATACCTCTTTTGCCTAAATTAAAAAAAAAAAAAAGTATATATATCATGCTGTACATAGTGTGAGCTACGGCTGTCACGACTGCTTGATTGGAGTACTCTGTTTTTTTTTTTTTTTTTTTTTTTTAAATCCTTGATTGTATTTTACCCGCATCGATTAACCAGCAAAATACCGAAGTGGCTGCTCCATACTAACTGTTATTTCACACATTTCCGTGTGTGGAGCGTCTCAAACTCCATTTCTGTATATTGCTGTGAGTTTGGGTTCATTATGAAGTTCGTATGGGAAAGCAGCATGGGCCATTTCATCGGATTTGTAAGGTAAATCATTTAAGCTTACACAAACACAAGAGAATACATTAATATCTTTCTCAACATGCTAACTGTTCATTGCGATTTCAAAATAAAAGCTCAAACCCTCACTCTGAGTTTACACATTTTGATGTCCACATATTCAAGAAATTACAGTGGCTGTAGCTTTTCTGTAGAAAAGAAATGGTAAACATTAAATGGACATTTGAATTAAATGTTGTTTAGACCGTATTAAACAAGGATTAGATCACGCAGTAAAGTGTAAAAACAATCGTCAGGTCGTTGGCGCCCTCTGCAGTCATTTGTTATAATGCGTAATGTATGTTAGCTCTATTGCTAATAATATTTCATGTATTTTAACAGCTTTGATCAATAAAACTATGATTACTTGCTTTTGATACTTTATTTGAACTAATTATTGTTACCTCTTTGCTATTATACATGTATTTTAAGTAATTTTAAAGGCTACTGTTCACTTAGGTCTATTTTTATTACAAAAAATGTATTATAATTATCCAATTACCCGATTAATCATCAGAACAATTGACAGATTACTTGATTACCAAAATAATCGTTAGAATTAAATAATTAATAATAGTAATAAAAATATGATTGTGCTTTAATTTCTAAAATAAAATAACAAGCAAAATTAAAGTGTGATAACTGTATTTTTATTTAATGCTCTTTTTTATTTTAAAATATGATAGTATTATTTTATAGTAGACTACAATGCTAATATTTACATTGTTATTTGAATATTAATTTTCAACATTTTTAAATCTAAAATCAGCAAGCTTTTATTTTGGCGGGTTGCCGGCAAGTAAGTCTGTGCACTACCGGTTTTATAAAGCGCGTAAGTAATCTAGGCGCATCGCCTAGATTTATGTTTTCAGTTCGAATGGAACTCTTATACAGTGTTACAGTTTGTCTAAAACGGTGATTGTGCGTTAACCGTGCCGGTAAGCAAATTAGCAGTTTGGAACTTATTTATATACTGTATATAAAAATCAGACTGAAGTCAGTAACCTTTGCTGTTTCCGTCAGGACCTCTAAGGATAGTGCACTCCTCAATGCTCCCGAAGGACTCGAAAAGGCGCCGCACGTCGTCCTCACATTGCTGCTTATTCAGCATGCCAACGAAGAGTTTTCTGTCTTCTGAAACAAACACAGATACGTTGTTACAAGACTACACAGGACAACAACAACATTTGATGTCTTGCGTTACTGCTTATTTCAATAGGCTATCCTCTGTTTACTATATTTTCTATACTGTTTGCATTTTCCTCAGTGTTTGCAAAAAAAAGAGAACATTTTATTATAAAAGACGACTGAATATTATAATACTCGAAATAAACAAGCATGAGGTGAATACTGTAGAATGCAATCAAAACGCAATTAAAAGTCCCCATTACTAAAGTGCAACAGCACAAGCAAACTTATTAAAATAAATAGAAGCTCTTCAAACACACTCACTCAATCAATCCCACAATGCATGCTTTTTATCCAGCTAATATACAATTTTCTGTGTCTAAATGTAGAAAAGCAGTAAAAAAGCCTGTTGGTGCTACTGTATAATGAAATGAGTTTATGAGCGAGATATCTGTGGAGAACCTTTCGCCTAGTCGATTCTGCCACCTCAGGAGTCCTTGTTTATTGTTTGTGCTTTTATTTATCAGATTATGTAGACATTATTGAATTACACATCAGCGTGAGGGGAACAAAAGCGGTATTGTTTCAGGGTTTTATTAGGCTGTAATTGCAGTGTCAATGCGGCATGTTTTAAACTCAAGACAAGGCACATATTTATAGGGCGCCGAGGGAATTGGACTGGGTATGACAGTGTGTAAACATGCACACACACATTTATCTTACTATCTAAATGGTGACACCCTAACCTTCTATTGTTTTTTAATAAAGACTATAATGCAATTATAATTATTACAGACTTACTCAAAACAATTATGTGCAATGTGCTTTAAGCAGCGAAATGTTCTGTTTGATAATGCTGGTGGGTTCGCATAGGTAAACTTTCTTATATTGTTACACATAAAAGTGCAATGTGTGTGTGTATGATGGATGATGCAGCGGAGATATTAATGAGCACTACTGTGTATGAGTATGTGTGTTCATGTGTTTGTCTAGGCCTGCCGCTCACTAACATGCTCTGACAGGGTGTCCTTGCCCAGTCAACAAGACTAATCTCTAGTCCGGTCTCTCTCTGTGGGGAATGTTTACAAGTGCGGTGCACATATGCGGGATAAGACGTGCACTCAAGACACAGGTAACAGTAATGCCACTGAAGATAGCTTAAAATCAAACAATGTCAAATGAAAGAGTAAGAGTAACACTGATGACAAATGATCTGCAAGCTGCAGTTGGTTTAAGGTAAAATAACAGCATAAAGTTAAAATATATACATAAATGTACATTTTATAAATAAAACAAAAAAATATAATAATACTTTAAAAAATAATTTACATTTTTAAAAATACAATGTGAAGATAAATCAACTGTGTAAAGGTAAAATAAATAAATAAATACATTTTATAAACAAATTTGATTAAAAAAAAAGTCAAATGAGAGGAAGTAAATGTAAGGACACAAACTATAAGCTGAATTTGATTTAAGGTAAATCAATGAATGAATGAATAAATAAATGTATATAATAAACCAATAATTGTAAAGAAAGTACATTTTTACAAAAAAAAGTCAAAATCAGAGAGTGAATATTTTTTACAAATTGTATAAATTAAAATGTATAAAATAAAATAAATACAACAATTATACTTAAAAAAATAATTTATATTTCTAAAAAAATGTCAGAGGAGAGGGACTGAATATGAAGACAAATGATCTACAAGCTGCAAATACATTTTATTTGTTTTATAAGTAAAAATTTTATACATTTTTGGATAAATTAAAATACAACAATAATAAAAAATGCATTCTGAATTAGGAATGATCCATTAGGAATGATATAAAATGAGAGGGAGTGAATATGAAGACATGAACTACAAGCTGAATTTGACTGAAGGTAAATCAAAAGTATATGCATGTATAAATAAATATAATACATTTAAAGAAATTACATTTTTACAAATAGAAATGTCAAAACAAGAGGGAGTGAAAAATGTTTACAAATGTCACATTTTATAAATTAAAATGTTAAATAAAATAAAAAAAAATACAATGTTATTTAAAAAAAAAAAATTACATTTTTAAAAATACAAATGTCAAACGAGAGGGAGTTAATATACAGACAAATGATCTACATGCTGTTTTTTTATTTACGGTAAATCTGCATAATCAAAGGTGAAACAAATAATATATATTCTTATTTTATACATTAAAATTTTATACATTTTTGGATAAATTAATATACTACAACAATAAAAAATACATTAAAAAAAATATGAATGATAATAAATAAGAGGGAGTGAATATGAAGATGAACTACAGGCTGATTTTGATTTAAGGTAAATCAAAAGTATGTATAATTAAAAAATAAATACAACAATACATTTAAAGAAATGACATTTTTACAAATAGAAATGTCAAAATGAGAGGGAGTGACATGTTTAGAAATGTCAAATTTTGTAAATTAAAATGTTAAAATAAATACAACAAGAATATTTGTAAAAAAATAATTTACATTTTTAAAAATGCAAATGTCAAATGAGAGATAGTGAATATGAAGACAAGAGATCTATCAGCTATATTTGATTTAAGGTAAATTAGTGTAATCAAGGTTAAAATAAATAATACATTTTATTTATTTTAAAAATTGAAATTTGATACATTTTTTGGCTAAAATAAAATAACAATTTTATATATATATATATATATATATATATATATATATATATATATATATATATATATATATATATATATATAATAGAGGGAGTGACAAATGTTTACAAATGTAAAATTGTATAAATTCAAATGTTAAATAAAATAAAAAAAAAAAACTCACAATAATACTTCTAAAAATAATTTAGATGTCAAATGAGTGAATATGAAGACATTCAATACAAGCTGAATTTGATTTAAGGTACATTTGTATAATCAAAGGTTAAATAAATAATGAATTTTATTTATTTTATACATTGAAATTTGATACATTTCTGATAAATTGAAATACAACAAAAATAAATAAAATTCACATTTTTAAAATTAGGAATGTCAAATGAAAGTGAGTGAATATGAAAAACATGAACTACAAGATGAATTTTATTTAAAGTAAATAAAAACTATCTAACTAATTACTAAATAAATAAATAGAACATATTAAACAATTTAAATAAAACAAATTTAGTCATTTTTCTCCTTGAACCATAAATAAATTTATTAATTAAAATTCATATGTAAATCACATATATATTTATATCATATATATTTTAAAACCTAAACTTGGTTGACGGAAATGTTGTTCCAGGAGCACCAAGCGCTGTTGGTCTACAAACATGTCCTATGTGTAAATCACATTGTGCACGCTTCCTGATAATAGTGGGACAGAAAAAGCTATTTTGTTTAGAACAAGTCTTTCGTTTAGTTGTCTCTAACCCGTGCTTCCAACTGTTTCCTCTCATTCCCTCTGATATCCATCCTTATTTGTCTCCTATGACCAGCCCCCACCTCCACGTCTTCTCTCTAACTCTCCTTCAAGTCTCTTTCTGTCTTTGCGTCTCTCACTTCCTTTCCTTGTCTTTCCCACTTTGACCTTTAGATCTCTCTCTCCATCCCGGCGTTTCACTTTAAATGACTAGTGAATGGATCGGTCGGGGACGGCACATCAGTTTCGCCAGTGGAATCAGAGGGCTTTGCAGGGACATATATTGCGCTTTTACAGGGCTAACAGGGGGATAAATTCAGCTGTCCATCACGACAAAGACAATTGATCTGTCAAGTGTGAGTAAAGGAAGACGCTCTCAATTAGAGGATGGAACGTATAGCATGAATGAAGGGAGAGACTGTGAAGGAGAAGAGAGATGCCTCTGTGTGTATGTCTCGCTCTCTCTGTGGGTCCATCAATCTTGGTTATCTGGAAAATCTGACCCAAAAAGGGGGGAAAGACGGGCTATCTCTCACCAAACTACTTCCACTTTGTCTGTTAGTGACACACAGACACACGCATGCAAGTCAATGTATGGAAGCTTAATTTCACTCCCATGAACACAAACACACACACACATATATATTTTATATATTTTATTATTTTTTGATATAAGGGAACCTTTGTAAGTAATAATGATGTAATAAGGGAACCCTTTAAAGTTATGATGTCATAGGAGAACATTTTTAAATTCTTTAAGTTCTTATGATGTCATAAGGGAATGACTTTAAGTTCTTAAGAAGTCATAGGAGAACCTTGATGTTTATTATTATGTGATTGATGTAATATTATGTGATTATTTTTACATACCTATTTATTGTACTTTTGTAAAAACTAAAAAAGCTTAAATATGTTTCCTGATTTTGTTTCACATACCCATAATCAAAATAAAATTAAAAGAAAAAAAAATCTAAATAATCAAAAGAAAAATGTTTTCTAATTATTAATGATTCATATCTTTAAATTTGATTAATATTATAATAATTATTATTAATAATATAATATTATAATATATTCAGCCATGGGATAAAAAACAACAACTAAATAAATATTATCAGTTTTATGTTAAAAATAGTTTTCTATTCATTAATGATTCATATCTTTAAATTAGATTAATATGTCATTTTAATATTAAGAATTCTAATATTCTAAAATATTAAGTATTCTATTCAGTGTATTAATTCATGTGATTTTTACATACCCATAGTCATTTAAATAAAATAAAATAAAATGTAAAATATGGAAGCTTGTTTCAGCCATGGGATAAAAAACTAAATAAATATGATCAAATTTATATTAAAACAGTTTGCTAATTATTAATGATTTATATCTTATATACATGGATTATATTAGTGATTTTAATATTAAGTATTCTATTCAAAATCTTATTGTGTGATGATTTTTACACACCCATAGTCATTGAAATTATTAAAATAAAATGTAAAAAAAAGTCTATATCTGAGAATTCTGCCTTTTTTTTTTTTTTTTTTACAATTCTAAGGAAAAAATGAAGACTTACAAGTAAATTTAAAGTTAGAATTGCAAGATATAAACTTGCAATTGCACAAGAAAAAGTAAGAAAAGACAAATAACAGTTTTTATTTTTATTGTAGGGGTGGAAAAAAAAAACAGAATTGTGAGATGTAATTTTTAAAGTCAGAATTGCAAGACAAAAACTCGGAATCGCAAGAAAAAGTTAGAATTGAGATAAAAACTCTGAATTGTTTGATCATTAAAATAAGCAAATAAGATCATTTATATTAAAAATAGTCTAAAAATGTATAATTCATATCTTAAATTTCCCCATCACACCACCATTTGCCTCAAAATAATTCATTCTAAATGACATAATGAAAAGGAAGTGACATCATTTGAATTTTGAGAAGCCATAAATAAAATATTAACACTAAACATGATAAATTATATATTTGTTTTCCCACTTTTAAGAATCCCTAACTTTACTATAAAACTACTATACTGTACTCTTTCCTATAACATCCATACTAAAACTCAAAAGTGTGTGTGTGTCTCAACTAAAACTCAGTGTAGGGTAATAATCAGACAAAAGGAGTGACCCACACTTATGTAAGGCGTACGAGGGCTGGCCCAAGATCCTCTGGGGCCCTGTATGACTGTCGGGTCTCATCGAGGTGCGTCATTATATATGACACTTAAGAAGGGGACATCTACCGGTAATGGTGACACTGATTTAGAGCGACAGGAAGGTGGGGGGAGAAATAGGAAAGGAAGAAGAAAAAAAGAGAAGTGGAAATCTACCTCCCCTGCTCTCACTGTCAGCTGGCTTCACCTGGATTGGCCTGTTCATCTGTGCAACAGAGAGAGAAGAACGAGGGAGGGGGAAGAGACAGGACAGACAGAAAGAAGGGGGGAAAAGACAAGAGAAGACATTAGATTTGTAGCTGAGGACAAAAACTATTCAAGTGAAGTGTTCACATTTGTAGTTAGTATCAGTGCGGTGGTATATGAGCCATTCCAGTACTATTTGTGTCCACAGTGCTTGATGAAATGCCCACAAAAAGCTGGCAGGAAGTGTTCTGCAAGCTTGAATTATGTTATTTCAAAATCAATTATAAACTTAGTCTTTTTTTTTTTTTTTTTTTAAAGTATTGTTTCATGTGATACAGTTGGTGAAATTCTGAAAAAAAAAAAAAAAGTAAAAATAAAGATTAAACGTACTGTACAAAATTCAAAATGAATCATAAACTTATATTAAAATGATTTCCTTTCATTTTTACACACCCATAGTCTTTGAAATTCTTTAAAAAAATGATAAATAATAAGCTTAAATATGTTTACTCAAAATTAATCATCATGATTTTTACATGCCCAGTCATCAAGATCTTTTTTTTAAATTATTAATTCAATTTTTAAATTAAGTTACCATTAAATTTGAATAATTTAATCTATTAGAAATATTATTTTCTGAAATGATTTGTACATGCCCAGTCATTGTAATTTTGTAAAAACTAAAAAAGCTTATGTTTCATGTTATGATTTTACATACCCATAGTCAAAATGTAAAAAATAAAATAAAATAAATAAAAAAATACTACATATACTAAGAGATCAAAATCATATATAAATGATCCAATTTATATTAAAATATTTTTCTAACAGTTAATGATTCATATCTTTAAGTTAAATTAATATTAAAATTAATTTTAACAACAATACTTGTTCAACAATACATTTCATGTCATGATTTTACATACCCACAGTCAAAATGTAAAAAATATATATATATAATAAAATAAAAAAATACTAGAAATACTAATCAAAATCAAATTCTCAAATTTATATTAGAATAGTTTTCTAATAATTAATGATTAATATATTTAAATTAAATTAATATTAATTGATTGAATTGATGAATTGATTTGAATTGATTTCAACACCAATACTTAATTTCATGAATATATTTAATGTCATAATTTAATATACCCATAGTAAAAATGTAAATAAAAAAAAAAAAAATACTAGAAATAAGAAATCAAGAAATAGTTCTCTAATAATTAATGATTCATATCTTTAAATTAGATTAATATTAAAATAGATTTCAACAACAGTACTTCTCTCCATGAATTTTGGAAATAATTTTAGATTACATAATGAAGAGGAAGTGACATCATTTGAGTTGTAAGGAGCCAAGTTCAAAGTTGAGAAGTTCTCATCTCATTTAATATTCATAAATTGCTGTTCTTTCATGCTTGACACAATTTCTCAAGCATAACATTCATCCTGGTACATGAAATAGGCAGGCAAAATTGCTTATTTTTTTTCCTACTATTTATAGAAAAGTGAGCTGCAGCAAATTTGAAGTTCTAAGTTTAAAATGTACCACCACAACAAAGAATATCTCAGCATGTTATTTAGCTTGAGATGGTGTAATGCAATTTATTAACACTTAAAACAAATATTTTGTCTTATAGACTAATGCAAAAGAAAATGTAATTATATATTCATTTTACCAAATGGAAAAGGTCAAATTACTTAAAATGAGTAATTTACAACTTTACAACAGAGTAAACGTCAGAGACACAAAGCAATTTAGAAGGAAATATTAAAAGAAACAAGTCAGAGCATCCAACACATTTGCATACATCTGTGTTTGTGTGTATGATTGGCACTTGAATACAAATGTGTGTGTTTGCGTGTGTGTGTGAGGTCTCACTAAAAGACGCTCACCATCATAAAGTGTTTCGTTCTGCTTCCTTCACTCGTGGCAGATTCCCGACTGACTCCGGCTCAATAATACATGTAAGCCATGGAACGGTCTGCGGCAATCAATTTTTAATAATGCCAATTGTCACGCTGCCAGCAGGAAGGAGACGAGAGGAGGGGAACGGACCCGTGCGCAGTGGCGGATCCTGGCATAGAGTGTACAGACACAGGGTGCTGCCCCCAAAAATAAGACACAAACTCCACTTCTCTATCGCTCATCCACAGCAGTTTACTAGCGAAAACAAGTTGTGACGTAGCAGGTATGTTTTTATGTGCCTTGCCTCTATGCCCCCTCTCACTGTCTGCACCGTAGAAACAGAAAAAAGTCCTCTTCGGCTGCTAAAGCCAAAAATAGGGGAAGCATAATAGCGGCGTATGGTACAGTGCAAGTCAAATTGATCAAATCAAATCAAGTCAAATCTTCCTTGACTCCAGATATATATCTGACACTGCAATTTTACTTGGTTAAATAAAAAGTACATTTCCTCAGCCTAGCCATATGACCACAGATAATTATTTTATTTGTAGTTTAAGTACATACTGTGTTTACTCTACATTATTAAATGTCAACATTCGGTAACAATAAACAGAAATATATTTAATAATTAAATGAATAAATGTACATGCCCAGTCATCGTAATTTTGTAATAAAAAAAAAAAAAAGAAAAAAGCGAAATAAAATCTGTTTCATGTCATGATTTTACATACCCATAGTCAAAATGTAAAAAAAAAAAAAAAAAAAAGGAAACAAAAATAAAATAATAATAATAAAATAAAATAACATAAAATATAAAAATAAAAAATAATGAAATACTAAGAGATCAAAATCAAAAGACCAAATTTATATTAAAATAGTTTTCTAATAATTAATGATTCATAGCTTTAATTATATTATAATAATTATTATAATAATATTATAATAAGGAATGCAGCTTTTCATTTTTGATGAAAATAATGAAAATACAATGCCGTTTTCATTTTTTTTATTTTTTTTTTTCAATTAGCTGTTTTCATTATGCAGCATAAAAATGCAGTTTTTTTGCAGCAATTTTCAGTAAAATCTTACAATACAGTAATGAACATTACTGACTCCTTTATTATTTTTTTTAATTCAGTTTGGACTAAATTTAGCGTCTCCTAAATTAATAAATATTTTTCCCCTATTACTCTACATTATTAAATGTCAACATTCGGTAACAGTAAGCAGAAATATATTTAAAATAAATAAATAAATAATTTTTTACATGCCTATTCATCGTAATTTGGTAAAAACGAACCTAAATATGTTTCAATGTCGTGATTTTACATACCCATAGTCAAAATGTATAAATAAATAATAATAATAAAAAATAAAAAAATATTAGAAATACTAAGAGATCAAAATCAAATTATCAAATTTATATTAAAATAAATAAAAATAAAATAAAATTAATTTTTAGTTAATAATTCTTAATTTTATTTTCAAATAAGGAATGCAATTTTTCATTTTTGATAAATCATGAAAATACAAAGCTGTTTTCATTATTAAACAGAAAAAGTGACAAAAATACAGTTAATGTTTCTTTACAGCCATTTTCAATAAAATTTTACAATACAGTAACGTGTACCGTGAAAATTATTGACTCCTATATTATGTTTTTAATTCAATTAAGACTAAATTTAGCATCTCCTAAATTAATAAATATTTTTTTCTTATTACTCTACATTACTAAATATCCACATTCGGTAACAATAAGCAGAGATTTATAACAACAAGCAGAAACATTATGAATTCTTCATATATATATATATATTTATATAAAGAATTCATAATGTTTTAGAAGAAGTGTTTTATGCTCACCAAGTGTGCATTTGTTTGATCAAGAATACAATAAAAACAGTAATATTATAAAATATTATTACAATTTAAAAGAACAGTTTTCTATTTGAATATATTTTAAAAAGTTGTGCTGCTATATTTTTGTGGATTTTTTGATGAACAGAAAGATGCAACATTATAAATGTCTTTACTGTAATTTTTGATCAATTTAATTTTGCCTTGCTGAACACACGCATTTATTTTTAAAACTTGCCTGAAACTTTTGTGTAAATACAAGAAATAAATGAGAATGAATGAGAAAAAGAAAAAAATGCTTTTTTTTTTATAACCAACCTGTGGAAAAGAGTGGAAAAGTTTACGTGTGCATTTCTGTGCTCGTCCTTGCTTATTAAAATACTAATTAAATACCCTGCAATGCCAATAAACCACCAATTATGTTTATTAAATTCATCTTCCAACTGCATATTTTACTGGACTCACAGTGACTCATTTACGATAGAAAAATACCCACAGTGCACCTGGTCAGTGCACCTGTGGCGTCCTGGCTCCGGTCCAGCAGCTCTGGGGTTTCTCACTTCATAAAGTTCACTTCTTTTTCAGACCTGATCACTCACTCCTTATTTTTCTCCATCCCCAGCATCCCCCTCTTTTATTGGCAGTAAAGCCCAGCTAATGTTTTTAATGTGTTTTGATGCATTATTTATTTTACCATGGCTGCTGATAGTGAGGGCGGAGGGAATAGTGAAAAGAGAGAGAGAACGATGGAGAAAGAGAGGGAGATCTGGACATAGATCGGGGAGCAGAACAAGGTCACAGCCACACACACACACACACACACAGCATCTCGGCATCCCAGCAGGCCTCTACTCGCATACATTTTAATGTTTCCCTCCCAATGGCACAAATGGACTCTGCTATGTGTGCTAATTGTGTTCCCACAACCACAATCTCACCCACGAGAGGGACACACTCGTACGAGAACGTTTCTCACACTCACGGGCTTATGTATCCTGACAGAGGGACACGCATGAAACCCACTTGCATTCCCAGGGTGAATCTGACAGGTACACGTGAAATGAGATCTAATGCACACTCACAAAAAGTGTCTTGTGAGCTTAAATTATAAATAAATTATGAATTTATTCTATTAAAAAATAATTTTAAGTTACATTTTACTTGCTATTTCGGTTATCAAAATTCTTAAAAAAATTAAAAGTAAAAAATGAGCTTAAATATGTTAATTCAAAATTAATCAAGCTTGTTCTTTTAAAATATTATTTCGTGATTAATTTTACAGTCAATGAAATTATTTTATACATTAAAAAGCTTAAATATGTTCATTTAAAATTAATCAACTGATTCTATTAAAATATTATTTCAGATTTTTCTACTAAATATTTAAAAAAAATACAAAAGTACTCAGTCATCAAAGTTCTTAAATGTATATGTGTGTATATATATATATATATATATATTAAAAAGCTTAAATATTATTATATTATTTTTATAAATATTATTATAGATATTATTTTATTAAATACTATTAAAATATTAATGATGTTATCAGTTTAAATACCCATAATCATCAATATATATATATATATATATATATATATATATATATATATATATATATATATATATATATATTAAAATATTATTAAATATTAACATTAAAATATTATTTTTAATGTTAGATGATTTTATATACCCATACAATCATTACAATTCTTGTTTATATTAAAAAGCTTATGTTATTTAGTTTTTTGATTGAATATAATGCCATGAGTTTAAATACCCAGTCATCAAAATTCTTTCATAAATGAAAAATGTTAATTTAAAATTAATCATAAACCTATTCTATTAAAATTTTTTATTAATATTATTAAAATTATTATTACTAATGTCAGATGATTTTATATACCCATACGATCACTGAAATCTTTGTATGCATTAAAAAAAGCTTAAATATGTTAATTCAAAATTAATCAACTTATTCTACTAAAAATATTGTTTTTTTTCTGTTAAATACTATACAAATATTTTTGTGACTTTTTAAATAGTCATAATCATTGAAAGCTTTTTAAAAAAGTAAAAAACAAACAAACATACACTGCCATGATAGTCAAAATAATCAAATATATTAAAACTAGTTTTCTAAAACTATTAAGATATTAACATTCTGAGAGTGTTTCTCTCTCTTACAAACAGCTTTTATGCATCCCGACAGGAGGACACGCATGAAACGCACTCACATTCCCATGGTGAATCTGACAGGTACATGTGGAATGAGATCTAGTGCACACTCAGTCGGCACGTTAAAACCGAACGTGATGGCATGTCATAAAACTGAGCTGAATGAAACATAATGTGGCATTTGGAGACATTTGTCATTGTGCTGCGCCACAGGCTTCCACATTACTTCTGAACTGTGATTTCAGAGGCCCCTAGAGGACTTTCATCCACCACCTCTAGATGGCAGCATTGAGCAGGCCAATCTCCAGCCTCCCTGAGCTCCACATCACATATTCTGAGAGGGCAAAACCTTTTACACAAAGGAACAGAAAAGTAGTAGAAGCAGAAACGGCCTCCGAAGCACGTACGCGCGAACACGGGCAAAATCGAATGTGCTAATCTACTCGAATACAAATGAAATCACCCGTAATTACCCTGCTATCTAAATATATTACCACAAAACACACTTTTCGCTTTCTGTACCTCACAGGCACACCCTCACCTCACCAGAAACCTTCTGTCTCCATCTGTACAGGCCCCGCCGTCCGTATCTCCGCCACTGAGCCACAGCATGGCACGGCCTTATGGTGATGTAACTCTCTGGCATGCTGGCACACACACAAACACGCACACAAACCGGGCTAAACGGCCACAGAAACGTACGCGTGGGTGTCACGTCTGCGCTGAGGGAGTGTCTTCCACCACAGGGTGCTTTTTTCCTCCTGTTAGCCCATTCTGAAGCACTCCAGAAAGCCATGATGAGCTGTTACACACCACCTGCACGTCCAATTTTGCACTGTTTCTGATACACAAATGCATGTTCGGTAATGCAGACGCTCTAGAATGCCAAAGTCTTAGTATATTTTGAGTTAGATTTAGCCATTTAGCCATTTATGTATGCATACAGTTAAAGTCAAAAGTTTACATACACCTTGCAGAATCTGCAATATGTTAATTATTTTACCAAAATAAGAGGGATCATACAAAATGCATGTTGTTATTTATTTAGTGCTGACCTGAATAAGATATTTCACATAAAAGGCATTTACATATAGTCCACAAGGGAAAATAATAGCTGAATTTTTGTGTGAAAACTTTTGAACGGAATGAGGATGTGTACATTTTTCTTATTTTGCCTAAATATCACATTTTTTTCATTTAGTACTGCCCTTCAGAGCCTACAGAAGATACAAGTTCCCCAAAAGACAAAATAAAATAAATTTACCCTGATCTTCAAAATGTTTCAAAAGTTTTCACCCCCCTTCTCTTCATGCATCGTTTTTCCTTCTGAAGCATCAGTGAACGTTTAAACTTTCTCTGTTAGTTGCATATGAGTCTTTCAGTTGTCCTCAGTGTCAGAAGATGGATCTCAAAATCATACAGTCATTGTTGGAAGGGTTCAAATACACAAAAATGTTGAAAAACCAAAGAATTTGTGGGACCTGAAGGATTTTTCTGAGGAACAGCGGGCAGTTTAACTGTTCAGGAAAAAATAGGGACTCATGAACAACTATCATTCAGGTAAGAGTACAGTATTAAGAATCAAGTAAACATCTTTCATGTGAAATATCATATTCAGGTCAGTACTAAATAAAAAATAACATGAATTTTGTATGATCCCTCTTGTTTTGGTAAAATAATTAGCAGATTCTGCAAGGTGTATGTAAACTTTTCACTTCAACTGTTTGTAAAAAAAAAAAAAAAAAAAAAATCTTCTCTTGTGTTCCACAGATGAAAGAAAGTCAGGTTTGGAACAACATGAGGGTGAATAAATGATGACAGAATTCCATTTTTTTTTTAGTTGAAATATTCCTTTAAGGCTAGTGTTTATGAAGTAACTGGTAAGCGATGTCAAAACAGCGAAACCAACTTTGGTTACGTAAAATATCTTATCTGACCCTTTCTTGCTCTGTTTTGATAAATGGAAAGCACGCAATGAATAATCTATCACTTTTTCCCTCTGCTCTCCCGGAGAAAAATAAGTATGATGAATATCACAGCCTTTATATTCAAATACAAACGGCTGGGTTGTCTGTAAAATACTGTTACAGTGAGATTTAAAGAAGTCATGCTTTGAATTGCAGTCACGTAGCAAGAGCAGGGAGCAAACTTTTCTACCAACTAAGGCAGAAAAAATTCAAAGTTCATTCTCACAGTAGGAACAATAATATTCCTTTCATTTCCCCACAAAGGGATGAGCGTGCTCTTTCAGGGTTTGTGGAGGAGGAGGTAATTCTTGAAGGATGAGCTAGCCTGCCTTTGTTGTGCCGGGCTCAGATTGCATTGAGAGTCATTCAAGACACGAGAGCCGGCAAACAAATACTAAATAAAAACATAAAGATAAATTATAAATCTACAGGCTTGTGTTTTCCTGACCTGCAAACAAGCAGAGAGTACATTGCACAGTAGCCGAGCTCTCTAACAATGACAAGGCTTTTAATACAGTGTGGTCCAAAAAATCCAAGACCACAGTAAAAATCTAGATTGTTTTTCATATAAATCTTAAAGGGATAGTTCACCCAAAAATGAGAATTTTGTTATTAATTACTCGCCCTCATGTTGTTCCAAACCTGAAAGACTTTCGTTTATCTTAGGAACACAAATTAAGATAAAATGATGAAATCCGAAAGCTTTCTGACCCTGCATAGACAGCAACGCAACTACCACGTTCAAGACCCAGAAAGGTGCGAAAGTATTCAACCCCCTTCGTTTTTTTTTTTTTTTTTTTTCACATTTTATGTTGCAGCCTTATGTTAAACTGCTTTAAATAACAAAAAAAAAACATGTTTCTAACAACTTTGCAAATTCATTAGAAATAAAAAAACTAAAATGATTCCATTGCATAAGTCCCTTTTCTGGGAGCACTCATATCGCTTGTAGATGTTACTACTCTTTGAGTGGAGTTAACCTGTGGCCAATTCAATTGAATGGGTATGATTTGGAAAGGCACACACCTCTCAATAAAAGGTCTAACAGCTGAAAATGCATATCAGAGCAAAAACCAAGCCCTGAGGTCAAAAGAACTGCTTGTAGAGCTCAGAGACAGGATTGCCAGTCAAGCCACACACCTGAGGAAGATTTCAGAAAATATTCTGCTGCACTGAAGGTTTATACAAGCATGTAGTCTCCGTTATCCATAATGGAAGAAGTTTGGAACAACTAGGACTCTTCCTAGAGCTGGCCTTCTGGTCAAACTGAGCATTCGATGAAGAAGGGTCTTGGTTAGACTGGTGACCAAGAAGCTGATGGTCACTCTAGTTGAGCTCCACGATCATACGTGGAGATAGGAGAAACCTACAGAAGGACAAACATCACTGCAACACTCGACCTGGACTTTATGGTGGTGTGGCAAGACTCAATCCTCTCCTCAGTGAAGACACATGAAAACCAATCTGGAATTTGTCACAAAGCACCTAAAGCTCTCAGATTTTGAGAAACAACATTGTCTGGTCTGATGAACCTCAATTCCAAGCATCACGTTTGAAGGAAACCAGGCACTGCTCATCACCTGCACATTACCATCCCAAAAATAATGCCTCAGCCTCAGCCTCATGCTGTCGGGCTGTTTTTCAGCGGCAGGGACTGAAGGACTTGTCAGAGAAAAAGTGAAGCTCAATACAGCAAAATATAGAAACCCAGAGCATTCAGAATCTCAGACTGGGAGGTTCACCTTCCAACAGGACAGTGACCCTAAGCACACAGCATGAGTGGCTTATATATAACTCTGTGAATGTCCTCAAGTGGCACAGCCACAGCCTGGGCTTGAACCTAATCAAATATTCTGCAGAAACCTGAAAATGTGCATCTGCCCCCTCCAAGCTGACAGAGCTTGAGAGGTGAAGAGGAGAGACGAAGAATGGCAGATAATTGCCAAATGCAGATGTGCAAAGCTTGTCGCATCGTACTCAAAAAGACTTGAGGCTGTAAAGTTAATTCATCTGAGTACTGAGTTAAGGGTATA
Organism: Cirrhinus mrigala; assembly: GCA_036247105.1. Lineage (NCBI taxonomy): Eukaryota > Metazoa > Chordata > Actinopteri > Cypriniformes > Cyprinidae > Cirrhinus > Cirrhinus mrigala. Next base: position 24,078,036 of record CM070027.1, on the reverse strand, counting down.
AATACTTATGCCATGAACTTATTTTAGTTTTTTAATTTTAATAAATTTGCAAAAGTTGTCACAAATCAGTTTTTTGCTTTGTCATGTTTTATGGAGATTGACTGATGTGTGAAAAAACTTATTTAAAGCAGTTCAACATAAGGCTGCAACATAAAAAAGGGTTTGAATACTTTCGCAAGGCACTGTATATGTGTCTGTACACATACAAACATGCACACAATAATAACAAACAAATAATATATCATTAATTAAATAATTATATAGCATTATATTGCTATATAAATAGTGTTTATATAGCAAACACTTCACATAGCACGCAAGTGCAACTTTAAACACCGCTTAACACACACAATTTCAATAATTAGTGTGCGTCACACGTCTTCAGTGAGGAAGGTAATCTGGTGGGAACATGCACGGCAACCCAGCGACCTCCGCTCAAGCACAATTTCCACTTGGCACTCTTCAAATGTTACTTCCTGCGTCTGCTTTTTAAGGTTCCTCCTTCCCATTCAGCATAGCCTTATTTTACCCAGAGCACCAGGGGCATCTGCTCAAATTTGGATTTCACTGAATTATTAAACCACCACAGTGCCTATAACTCACACTCATTTTCTTTCGCTTTCTCTCTCTCTCTCTCTCTCACACACACTGCAGCATGTCCTGAGGTAAGTCTTTAAAGCGCCGGAGTCCCGTGGCTCCTTGTAACCTTCCCAAACGACACGGATGGCTGCCTCTTTAAACCCCTGCCACCGTCCTCCTCCTCTCCCGGCGCCCGGGACGCCCGTAAAAACCCTGCGCGTTTTACACCTCCCGCAAAAGTGCTTTGCACCTCGAGAGCTTCCGAAGGGTTTCATTTAATGATCCAGGAGTGTAAAATATCGCATGGCTTTGGAGGCACGTCTATAAATTGTGTCAAATGAAAATGAGACAACTTTACCGGAGGTGGGGTGGGGTGGGGGAGACAGGAAAGTGCTCTTTCAGGACCCGACCCGGTGTGACTTCAATCTGCTCAGAAACTCTGCCATAACAGGTGCATTCGGAAGCACCTGGCTAATTAAGCAGGAAAGACTATTTTTCGCCAGCGATGTGATTTGTTCACTTTATTGTGGAAATGACTACTAGGAACTTAAATGTAATGTCACGCAATGAAAGACATCAGCTAATCGAACCCATAAAGACATGAATCTGCCATCTGCCTGTGAAATATTGACATTCTTTTTTCTTTTTAGGTCTGTTTCTCAGTGCATTTCTTGCATCATTTTTGTCCTTTCAGTTTGAATGTGATTAAAAATGACACAAAACAGCATTTGCAACTCATTTCATTTCGATAAAGTGACATTTTACTGAATATTTGCTGGGAAATAATGTAAGGCGGGATTTGCATCAGGATTTGACTGGATCGTGAAATGTGACTACTAGTTTTAGTTCACCCACAAATGAACGTCACTTGCTCACCAATTTATCCTTTGCAGTGAATGGGTGCCGTCAGAATGAGAGTCCAAACAGCTGATAAAAACATCACAATAATCCACAAGTAATCCACACGACTCCAGTCCATCAATTAACATCTTGTGAAGTGAAAAGCTGCACGTTTGTAAGAAACAAATCCATCATTGAGGCGTTTTAACTTTAAACAGTTGGTTTTGGCCATAATCCATAATAACGCTTCCTCTAGTGAAAAAGTCCACCCCTTGTTGTCCTCTCACATCAAAATCTACTGATATATTTTTTTTTGATTTTGGATTATTTTCAGTGGTTGATCTGTGCATATTTCTCTCCTGATTCAGATACTTTTTAGAAAGCTGTATTATAGGAAGAAGACTCATATTTGAGCTAAGAGCAACTATTTCAAGTTAAAAACAATAAACATGCAACTTTTGGACTCTCATCCTGACGGCACCCATTCACTGCAGAGGTAAAGAGCAAATAAAATAAAATAAAATAAAATTAGCAATGTAGAGGTCATTTAAAGAGCAAATAAAAAAAATATGCAGGAGTGATGATGCATGTATAAAAAAATATTTAATAAAACAAATAAAATTAGCAATGCAGAGTTTAAGGAGAAAATAAAATAAAAAATAAAATAAGCAGGAGTCACGTGAAGCATCAATAAAATAAAATAATAATATAAAATAAAATTAGCAATGTAGAGGTAATTTAAAGAACAAACAAAATAAAAAGTAAAATAAAATAAAATAAAATATGCAGGAGTGACAAAGCATGTATAAAATAAAATAAAATAATATAATATGCATGAATGACATGAAACACCTATCAAATCAAATTAAATAATAAACAATAAAATAAAATTCCATAGTAATTCCATAGTAATGCTTCCTCCAGTGAAAAAGTCCACTCTCACATCTAAATCTACTGACATATTTGTTTAAAACATTTTTGGATTCTTTTCACTTGTAAACAGTGCTTGATCTGTGCATATTTCTCTCATGATTCAAATAAGTTGACTTTTTAGAAAGCAATATTATGGAAAGAAGACTATTTCAAGTTAAAACATGCAGCTTTTCACTTCACAATATGTTAATTGATTGATATGTTAATTGATTGACTGGTGTCATGTGATTAGCGGTGGATTATTGTGATGTTTTTGGTCAGCAAGTTACGTAATGCTACATTTCTGTTCTGATGAATAAACAAACTGTTCTTATTACGTATCCCTGTTCACGAGGCCTTGGTTGCATCAGCAGAAAACGTTACGAATTTTTTTCTTTTAACATGCTCTGATGAATCATGCACAATAAAACCAGGAACAGTTATCTAGACAGTTAGTAATGACACTGAATTTTATTTTCGTATTGTCTTCGCGTTTATGAATGCGCTTTATTTAAATAAATTCATTTTGGATCAATTTTTTCTTTCTGGAAGTTTCTTGTTCTTGTGTTACATAACCGCTATACTCCTCAGTAAAGTAATAGAGTTTTATTTTGCCTATTTATAAAGCGCAACAGGAACTTGAGGTGAAACGCTCTCTAATGGGAATAAAGCCGAAACTGGATTTGAAACGAGAGATCTTTCACCTTTGCCTGCGAGGTTGTCTGAAAGTGAATAATGGCTATTTGATTTGTATCCTGTGACATGATAATATATAAACTCGACTTGGAAACACTTACTCTAGTTTTCGATGTTACAGACCTCAACCTAATGTATTACCGAGGCTATCAAAACAGAGTAGTTTATTTATTTTGCACTCGTAATTATGCACAGTTAAATGGTTAATCAGTTGTATTTTGATTTTTCATTGACCAGTATGTGAATAATAGACATGTTAGCAACTGTCAGTCATCAAAATACACGTTCAACCTTTTTTAGTACCAGTCCCAACCTCTCGCTCTCTCTTTTTTTTGATTCTCCAAGCGTGTGTATGAGTGTGTGTGTGTGTGTGATGAGCTCATTAAAGTTGGGCCTAATCCATTAGAGAGGCAGATTACACATCACAAACACACACTCTCTCTCCCATCACTGCATAATTACACATATGAAAGCAATAAACAGCTGCAATAAGCTGCCTCCGGTCATTATGATAGTGATGATAAAAAGAGAACATTTATTTGACAACACGGGGGGAAAGAGACAGACATAGAGAAAAGAAAGAATATGTCCCTCTTTATTACATTACACCTCCTCCCTCTCTTTCTCTGTCGCTCGCTCTCGGTAATGCACAGCTTTGCGGCGTGTGGAGCGTAAAGCCTTGGTTGCAAATAAATCCTGCATTCTCTCAGAGAAGTAAACATAAATCACCGCACAACACTCCCTTGCCTTCCTTGTATTTGCTTTTACTTATCTAATGAATAAAAAATGAAAAACAAGCCCAAAAGCTGTCAAATTGGGGACTCTCTTTCTTTCTCCCCTCCTCCTGTTTTCGCATTTCCCTCTTTCTTTTTCTGCTCTCACTACCCAGACACAAAAGTGAAGCTCTAAGTGGACTTGCGTAATTGCCTAGAGATTATTTATGAGCTTCATACTACTAGGGCTCTTGTGGTGTCTTGCTTTATACACTCTTTCTTGTCTCTTTCTAAGTGCTCTTTTGACTCTTTTCTGCTACCTTCTTCCACACGAAATCAAGTGCACAGTTAGACTGGTGGAAAAATATTTGGTTTCACTGGGTCAGACATATCGTGTGGGGAACAACAGTTTGAATACGGTTCCCACAGTTTCTGAATTTATTCGTACTCTGTCCATTTCCTTTCCTCCAAGTAAAAAATAAGATTTTGAAATCAAATGAAAATTCAATCAAATTTGGAAAGCATAAGTCCAGTATCAATAAAATAAAATTCTATTTGCAAATGTGGAGTCACGTGAAAGTCATAAAATAAAATAAAATAAAATAAGCAATGTAGAGGTCATTTAAAGACCGCAAAAACATAAATAAATAAATAAAAATAAAAATATAAAATAAAATAATAAGCAATCTAGAGGTCATTTAGAGAAATAAAATAAAATTAAATTAAATATGCAGGAGTCACATGAAGCATCAGTAAAATCAAATAAAATAAAATAAGCAATGTAGAGGTCATTTAAAGAGCAAATAAAATAAAATAAACTAAGCAATGTAGAGGTCATTTAAAGACAGCAAACAAAGAGGTCATTTAGAGACTAAAATAAAATAAGCAATTTAGACATAATTTAAAGAAAAACATAACAAAATAAAATAAAATAAGCAATGCAGAGGTCATTTGAAGACAGCAAACTAAAATAAAATAAAATAAGCAATGTAGAGGTCATTTAGAGACAAACATAAAATATAAAATAAAATAAAATAAAAAAAAATATATGCAGTCACGTAAAGCATCAGTAAAATACAATAAAGGAAAATAATAAAATAAAATTAGCAATGCAGAGGTCATTTAAAGAGCAAATAAAGTAAAATAAAATAAAATAAAATAACTGAATACGGTTCCCACAGTTTCTGAATTTAATTTGCCTCTGTCCGTTTCCTTATCTCCAAGTAAAAAATAAAATCTTGAAATCAAATGAAAATAAAAATAAATAATGCTAGAAAGCATAAGTTCAGTATTACTAAAATAAAATTACATTTGCAAATTTGGAGTCATGTTAGAGAAATAAAATAAAATAAAATAAAATAAAATAAAATAAAATAAAAAAAGAGTCACATGAAGCACCAATAAAATAAAATAATAAATAATAATAAAAAAATAGCAATGTAGAAGAAATTTAAAGAGCAAATAAAATAAAATAAAAAATAAAATAAAGTAAAATAAATGCAGGAGTCATGTTAAGTATCAATAAAATAAAATAAAATAAAATAAAATAAAATAAAATAAAATAAAATAAAATAAAATAAAATAAAATAAAATAAAATAAAATATGGTTCCCACAGTTTCTGAATCTAATTTGCCTCTGTCCATTTCCTTTCCTCCAAATAAAAAATTAAATCTTGAAATCAAATGAAAATAAAATAAAATTTGAAAAACATAAGTTCAGCATTACTAAAATAAAATTACATTTGCACATTCGTAGTCATGTGAAAGTCATAACTAAACTAAACTAAACTAAACTAAAATATGCAGTAGTCACATGAAGCACAAATAAAATAATACAAAAATAAATAAAAAACAAACCAACAAAAAATAAAATGTTGAAGAAGGCAAAAGGTCAAAAATAAAATACATAATTTATAGAAATTACAGTGACAATTCTGATACTAGTTTGTTTGGTAAAGTGAAACTAACCCAGTCCACTCTAACCACTTACGACGAGTGACCTACTCACTTCTACCGTTAGAAATAAATGAGTCAAAAGTCGATCACGTGATCCATCAAATCAAGCCGAAAAGGGATGTGAGAGGTTGGGATGGGGTGAAAACATCCATCTGACCTTGTATTCTCTCTCCACAGTGTCAAAGAAGTCAAACGGGTAAAACAGAGGTGTTGAAAAGTGTGAAAATCAGGCCACAAATTACTGCAAATGCTATGGTTGTCGACAGTCTCGGATAGGAAGGTGTCAGGATATCAGAAGCCACCTCTTCTCTCCTTGTACCGCGTGTGACGCATAAGCCTTTTTCCGAGCGAGAGGCCACAGCAAACCCAGTCCTCGGGGACTATTTAGCGCTCTTACAGCAGTAAGCAATCATTACAGCAAAGAACTGCCTGGCTTTAAATGGAGTTAAACACACAGGCTGAAACAGAAGATTGCCCACACCAACACATACACACATAACAACAATACATGCCCCTTCAACATCCTGGCATGCCCAGACATGAAAACACACACACACACGTTCACAGACAACCTTCAGACCCTTGAGGGTCTTGACACCCAGTAACTTGATTAAAACGACTGTTTTCCAAAAAATACAAATTCTATTATTATTTATTTACATTCATGTCATTTCAAGTCTTGTAAACCACATATTTCCATATTATTCAAATGAATGGTGATTGAAGCTTTCAGGCTTCAAAAAAGGATTAAAAAAGCATCATAAAATGACAAAGGCACTTACTGGGATGATGATTTGAATCAGATATTATTGCAACTGTCATAATGTGCCAAGGAAAGCTAGCGCTTTAGTGAACTTTTGCCATTGCACTAGAGTTATATTTCTGCTGAGTTGTGAGCTTGCTGAATTAAATATGATTAGAGAGAAAGTTTGGGCATCATAAAATAACAGAAAGACAATAAACAGAAAATACACTTTCTTTTTTATCATTCTTGCTGGCTGCACGTAACAACAAACTTTCAGAGCTACAACTGTGCTCTGATTCATGAACTATAGACTCCTATAAACAGAATCTTGTTAATCAATTGGTCAAAATGAATCAGAAGAATCTGCAAGTCACAGTAAAGTCATTTATAATGTTACACACGTTTGAAATTCTGTTTATTTAAGAAAATTCAGCTTTGCCATCACAAGATTATATTTGAAATAAAACATAAAACAGAATTTTTTATATTTTAAATTGTTTAATTTTAATTTTTATAATTTAAATTGTCATATTTCACAATATTACACTTTTTATCAACTAAATGCAGCCTTGTTGAGCATAAGAGACTTTTAAAAAAATCTTTCCAAACACAAAATAACATATAAAATAAAAAATAAATAAAATTTGCAATGTAGTAAGAGTCAATAAAATAAAACAGATTAGATTATAATAATATTTCACAATATTACTGTTTTTAAGAAACTTCAAAAAACTCTTTTCAAACCCAAAATTTAAATAAAAAAAAAATTGTAAAATAATAAAAAAATAAAAATAACTACAATGTAGAAAGAGTCAATGAAACAAAAAAGAAAACAAAGAAAACAAAACAAAAAAACAAAAACAAAAACAAACAAACAAACAAAAAAAAACAAGAAAATAAAGATGTGAAGATTAGGGCAAATAGTCAAATATAAAATGAATGTAACATAAAATAGAACACATTTTTTTCAATTATAATAATATTTCACAATATTTCTGTTTTTACCAAATAAACGCAGCCTTGTTGAGCATAAGAGACTTCAAAGAAATCTTTCTGAACCCAAAATATTAAAATATAAAATAAAATAAAATTTGCAATGTATAGTACAAAGAGTCAATAAAATACAACAATGCAAAACAAAAAAATTAAATAAATAAAAATAAATAAATAAAAAATAAAAATAGAAAAAGGTCAAAAATAAAATTATTGTAACATAAAACAGAACACAGTTTTTAAAACTGTAATAATATTTCACAATATTACAGTTTTTACCAAATGAATGCAGCCTTGCTGAGCAAAGAGACTTCAAAAAAGCTTTCTGAACCCAAAATAAAGTACTGAAATAAAAACAAATTTGCTGTGTAGGAAGAGTCAATAAAATAAAATACAATAATGCAAAAATAAACAAACAAACAAGATTAATCTGAAGATTAAGGCATTTAATGTAACATAAAATAGAACAGTTATTTTAAATTGTAATAGTATTTCATAATATTACTGTTTTTACCAAATAAATGCATCCTTGTTGAGCATAAAAACTTCAAAAAAATCGTTCCAACCTGAAACGTTTAAATGGTAGTATTAATCACAGAATTCATTATATTGTAGTAGTTATTTGAAAGTGACAGATTGGATAGCGAATGCTGGCTGGAAACACAGATCGCACCAGCCGTGTGTGTGTGTGTGTGTGTGTGTGGCGGCTGACTGACGTCACATGCTCACTCTCGGAATCACAGACTCCATCTGCGCTCATTAGAATAGACTCTTGTGCAGATGTGCCCCCATCCGCTCCTTAACAATAAACTCAATAAACTCACATGTACGTTATTAGACTATTGCTTTCCAATGAATGCACTTGCTATCTCTATCTCAGGCTGAATCAGCCAAGCACCCACCCGCTCCTCTAAACACACACACACACACATACATATACATGGCTGTCATTCATGTGACTAACACCAGAATGGCAACATTCCTCAAAAAAAAAAAGGTCAGTGGAGCCCTTCAAGATGAGTGGCGAGCACAGCTGGGTTATTTTGATTCAGTCTCCGAGGGTTTGCGACATCCATCCTCTTCCCATGATCACAGATGTTTGCATGTGCGTACACCTAGCGAAGCTAATCTTATTAGCACCTCAGAGGATTCTCGGTAGCGAAGGCGACAAACTCTAAGGCTTTAAGTGTGACAGCAGGAAGACCCGCCAAAAGCGAAGTGAAACGGATAGATTCCCAATTTAATCCTCGGGATTGATTAAAATCTTTTTCAAATCAGCAGCACGCTATTGAACTCAAATCCTCTGGAGAAGCAGAAATGTTTCAGCTACAATCAGGGACAAGGGAACTGTGGGAGTTGGGAATATGCATGAAGTGCGGTATTGATTTACAGACAATATCGTTAAAACGCAGCGTGCCAAAGTCTCTAAAAGTCTCTCGCAGTCCGGCAGGAACAATAAACCGCCTATTGTACGAGCCTTTGGCTGAACGAGACGATTGTCTGCTAAGTAATGTGCTCTGTGGGCATTGGAAGACGTAGTTAAACTATATAATGACCCAAACTAAATAAATGTCACGGCAATGACAGAAACATAATTTATGTCGCGCACTAGTCTCAGCCACAGGTAATTCGCTGATCGTTTGATGCCTTTCAAAAACAAAAATGGGAAAAGCAGGGCTAGTGTGAGCGTTTCGGCATCTGACTTTTGAATATCACTGTTCAAACGTTTGAGGTCAGTAAGATTATTATTATTTTTTAAATGAATTAATACTTTTATTCAATGATCAGGAAAGACAGTACATTTTTATTTCAAATAAATGCTGTTTGTTTTAACTTTCTATTAGGGCTGTCACGATTCCTCGTTTCAATTCAAGTACTCAATTTAAAACAAAAAATGAAGTGTCGCATTCCATGGACGAGAAATCATTGAACGCATTATTAGACCGTTTTCCAAGCCTGCATGATATGTTAAACCCATTTAAAATCATAATAAAGCATAATGCTATTGTGAATTCACAAACGATACGGTTCGTCTGGTAACGTAACATCCGCCCTTTCATCAGATTTGTAAGGTAAATCATTTATAAACCTATGCAAACACAGGAGAATACATCAATATCTTTCTCAATATGCTAACTGTTCATTGCGATTTCAAAATAAAAGTTTAAACCCTCACATTTTGATGTCCACATATTGAAGAAATTACAGTGGCTGTAGCATTTTCTTGGTAAACAAATGGCTAAATATTAAAGATTAAGTGGGCATTTGAATTAAATGTTGTTTTGTCAATATTAAACAAAGGATTTGATTGTGCAGTAAAGTGTAAGAACAGTTGTCAGGCCATTGGCGCCCTCTGCAGCCCTTTGATATAATAGATAATGTACATTAGCTCTGTTGTTTATAATACATAATGTATTCTTACAGTTTTGTTCAATAAACCATGACTACTCGCTTTTGATACTTTATTTGAACTAATTATTATTGCCTCATTGCTGTTATATAAGTATTTTAAGCAGTGCTGTAAAATTGATTAATTATGATTAATTGTATCACATCGCATATTAGCCGAAGTGATTTGGAATAATCAGTTACAATGTATTGATTAATCGCGATTAATCGCATCCAAAATAAAAGTCTGTGTTTATATAATATATGTGTGTATGTACTGTGTATATTTACAGTATATCTATATGTAACTACACACATATGCATGTATATATATTTAAGAATCTCTCTCTTTCTCTCTCTATATATACACGATTTATACTATACATAAATATATATATATATATATATTTGCTGGCTGTCAAACGATTAATCACGATTAATTGCATACAAAATAAAAGTTTGAGTTTGCCTACTAAATGTGTGTGTACTGTGTGCAGTTATTATGTATATACAAATACATGCAAATTAATGTATATATTTAAGAGAAATATGTTTTGTACAAAATATTTTTATTTATATATAATATAAATTATAAAAAAAATTATAATAAATACATATATTTCTTAAATATATACATGAATGTGTTTGTACTTATATATACCTAATAATTTCACAGTACACACACATATATTAGGCAAACTCAAACTTTTATTTTGTACGCAATTAATCGTGATTAATCGTTTGACAGCCCTAACACACACACGCACGCACACACACACACACACACACACACACACACACACACACACACACACACACACACACACATACATGCATGTTTGTGTGTTTATTTATATATACATATATATACAGATTACTCGATTAATCGCGAGAATAATCGACCGATTACTTGATTACAAAATAATCATTAGTGACAGCCCTACTTTCTGTTTATCAAAGAAACCTGAAAGAAGTATCAGTTTCCATAAAAATATTAAGCATCACAACTGTTTTTATCATTGATAATAATAAGCAATGTCAGCATATTAGAATGTTAACTAGCTTAACTTAGAAGCATCAGTAGAGATGTGTTAAAATTATACTAATTTATATTTTTTTGTATGATACACCATAATTTACATACAACAAAATAACTTCGTAAAGCTTGATTATAGCTGTATAATGTTTCAAGTGAAAATAGTGAACAAAAATACAGTAAAAACAGCAATATTGTGAAATATTAGTTTCTATGTGCATATTTTTTTAAAATGTAATTTATTCGTGTGATGAAAATCTACATTTTCAGCATCATTACTCCAGTGTCACATGATTCTTCAGAAATCATTCTAATATGCTGATTTAGAGCTCAAGAAACATTACTATTGCCAATGCTGAAAACAGTTGTAGAAAGTTGAAAAGAACAGAATTTATTTAAAATAGAAATATTTTGTAGTATTATAAATATCTTCACTGTTACTTCTGATGAATTTAATGCATCCCTGCTAAATTAAAGTATTAATTAATAACCTCAGGTTGAAAAAAAAAGTTTTATACGGTCTAAGGGCTTTCTGTTTAATTTGGCAGTTCTTGGCCCGAATAAGCTGCAATGTGTACCAGACGGGAGACTCCACACACACTCATACACACACGTAATCTAATGCAAGAAATATGGAGTAAAAACTCATTCACCCTCAGAGCGGCAAGGACAGCAAAGAGCAGCAGTCACTTCAAGCATTTTCTAAAACATAATCGTTCCTGCATCTAGAGACCCCCCGCCAACCCCCGAAACGACCTGCCCCCACCAACAGCACCTCCCTGTGCCCCCTGCCAGCCTGTCTGTAGCATTTTAGAACAATGATTAAAATCTTTAATAATTTAAACCACATTCCTCAAAGAGGGAGGGGTGATGAGAGAGAGAACAAGAAAGAGAGGAAAAGAGAGGGATGGTGATGGCTGAAAGGAAACACTGTTTCATATTTCCGCTCTTTGAAGAGAAATGAAATAGTGTCCTCTCCCCACAGGGCGTAAGAGCAGCGCAGGAGCTCCTCTTTCTCCTTAATTTACTCCCTTTCATTTGTAGACACCCTCTGCGCAGTCGGGAGGGCGGCCAAGACCGCCAGCCCCGGCCCCCGTACGGCGGGGACATCGCTTTCATTATTAATGCAAAAAAATTTCACCCAAATTGTGTCCGTGAATTTCTAATGAAGGCCTGGGTCAGAACACAGAGTCTCCCGCACTGGGGGATGGAGACGGGGCGGAAATCTCACGAGCTGCGTTTTATTGTCAGGACAAAGAACATTAGTGCTCGACAAAACGGAGCGCGGTCACGTACAGTGGCAGAATCTCAACTACGCTGGCTTTGAAAATTGAGGACGTTCCAGAAAGTTGTTTCTGCTGACTGTTGGCCTGCCAACAAAAAGTCTAAAAGTGATGTTTTAACATGACACTGTACTTGGAGGTATGATAAAAATAATTTGCACTCAATGTACCAAACAAATTATGAATAATAAATGCTATGGACTCTCGCCATGAAAAAGCTGATCTTTAATGACTTTCAAAGCACACTTTGAGCGGTCCCAAAGATATCCACTCAAACTAAACTTGAACAAACTAAACACAAACAGAACAAATTCTAGTAATTTGTTTGCAAAACATTCTTACATAAATTATCATATTCAACTGACATAAGAATGGGTTTAGACACAATTCAACAGGCCAAAAATATCTATTACTGCACTGGCACGAAGTTAGAATGTACTGAAAACGATGCCAGACAGTTGTTTTCCAGCAAAATCAATTTATGATGTTAGATGTGTAATTTCCAGGAAATTTTTATTTTTCTACAGAAAAAAGTTAGAAAAAAACCCTTAAAATTAAATGAAAATACATTTATAGCCAGTACAAAATAAAGAATAAAATCAAGTATATAGCAAGTCTAAAATCTTTCATCTCTTCCATGTACAACTGACCGTCTAACGTTACCACTCTCTATTCTATTTCTATGCTGTCTACTTGTTTTCCTTTATTTATAATAAAAATTACCCTCTAACACTGTCGTTCTCTATTCTTTTTCTGTTCTTTCAACTTGTTCTTTTTATTTATTTTAAAAATTGAACCTTCAACACTGTCATTCTCTATTCTTTTAAATAGTTTTCTTTTTATTTATTATAAAAATTGACCCTCTAACATGGTTGTTCTCTATTCTTTTTGGCTTGTTTTCTTTTTCTTTTTTTAAAAAAAAAAATGACCCTCTAACGCTCGTTCTCTATTTTTTTTTTCTGTTCTTTCAACCTGTTTTCTTTTTATAAAAAAATTGACCCTCTAACATGGTTGTTCTCTATTCTTTTTCTATTCTTTTGACTTGTTTTCCTTTTTATTATTATTACTATTTATTTATTTATTAATTCTTTTTTTAAATAAAAAAACTGACCCTCTAACATGGTTGTTCTCTATTCTTTTGACTTGTTTTTTTTTTTTTTTTTTTAATTCTTTTTATTATTATTGTTATTATTATTTTTAGAAAAAAAATGATCCTGGTTGTTCTCTATTCTTTTTCTATTCTTTTAACTTTTCTTTTAACTTTTCTTTTTCTTTTTATAAAAAAATGCCCTCTAACGCTCGTTCTCTATTCTTTTTCTATTCTTTCAGCTTTATTTATTTTATTTATTATGAAAATTGACCCTCTAACACGGTTGTTTTCTATTCTTTTTCTATTCTTTTGACTTGTTTTTATTATTATTATTATTATTATTATTATTATTTATTTGTTATTTTTTTTAGAAAAAAATTGACCCTCTAACATGGTTGTTTTCTATTCTTTTTCTATTCTTTTGACTTGTTTTCTTTTCATTATTATTATTATTATTATTATTATTATTATTATTATTATTATTATTTATTTATTTGTTTTTAGAAAAAATTGACCCTCTAACATGGTTGTTCTCTATTCTTTTTCTATTCTATCAACTTGTTTTATTTCATTTATAATAAAAATTGACCCTCTAACATGGTTCTCTATTCTTTTGACTTGTTTTCTTTCTTTCTTTTTTTTTTTTTTAAAATGACCCCCTAATGCTCGTTCTCTATTCTTTTTCTATTCTTTCAACTTGTTTTATTTATTATGAAACTTGATCCTCTAACACTGTTGTTCTCCATTCTTTTTCTATTCTTTCAACTTTTCTTTTTATTTATTTAAAAGTGGCCCTATTTGTTTTTTATCTGCTTGCTTTTTTGTTTCATGTATTATAAAAAAATGACCCTCTAACACTGTCGTTCTCTATTCTTTTTCTATTCTTTAAACTTGTTCTCTTTTTATTTATTTAACATTTTTTTTAACCCGACTTGTTTTCTATCTACTTGTTTTCTTTCTATTTATTATAATAAATGACCCTCTTAAACTGCTGTTCTCTTTTTTTTTTTTCATTCTTTCCACTTGGTTTCTTTTGTTGTCTCATATTACTGCTCTTTTGTTGGTTTGATGGGATTTTATTGTCCTCATTTGTAAGTCACTTTGTTTAAACGTGCCTGCTAAATGACTAAATGCAAATATAATATCATGTAAAATAAACAAAATAAATAAAATGATGTTTAATCAATAAATAAATCCAAATCAAAACTTGCTGCCCCTAAATCTCATGTTGAAAAAGATTTGGATTTTTTTTGTCTGTTGAACTATTTTAATGTAAATGGAATGTAAATAATGTACAACAATTACAAATGACACAAATTTGTATTATTATTATTTTTATTTTTTTTTTAATCTTAAGTAGGAACACCTATATATATATATATATATATATTTTTTTTTTGCAAACTCATGGATTCATTCAATGCATGCAGAATTTCATTCTTCAAACCATCTGAATATCATACTATCATGTTACTCTTATTATTTCTGCAGGATACAGTATGCATGGAATACACAGACAACTATATTTGCTAATATTTTCCACACTGCAATGCTCTCAAATTGACCTTTTATGTCTAATGTGATGCATAAACTTACAATAATAACATAGACATACAATTTGCCATATGTCTATATTATTAAATGGCAGAAATAGTACTAGTATGCTATTCCGAATCCAGCCTATACTGTATCTCAATTTTGACTCATTCTTCGGTTGACAAATCTTAAGTACTTTTTAATCTAAAATACAAAATTACAATAATTAAGATGATAACCGGATGCCACTTGATTGCACCTTTACGTGGTCATGAAACAAAGACTGAACACACTATTTTATCCAAACACAGCCATTGTTTGCTGATTGATTTCTGACTCACCAACTTTTTCATAACCTGAACAAACTTGTTCCTGATCGGTTGTCTCTCTTTCTCTCTGAGATTT